>OZ012741.1:61088979-61553979 GCA_963859935.3 Lathyrus sativus
ATCACCTCTAACCAACTTACACACCTTTTAAAATCTCATCACATGATAATATGGAATAGTAAGGAAGCTCACATGCCTTGTAATTACCTTGTGTTAAGTTTTCCAACATTGCCTTCTTTTTCAAGTAACAACTTTTCAAAGCATCACCCATTTTAAAGCTCCAAATCAAAATTCTAGCTAAACCAATGTTCTCAAAATGGTTTTTCCAATCAAAATGATATATTGGATGACCTATTTTGGATTTGTGGATCTTCCAAATCACTTTTCAATTTCAACTTTTCAAGTTTATAAGCCATTTTTAGTTCATTTTTGACCAATCATGTAATCTCATGCTATGAGCTTTTCCAACAATTTGTGACCTTCTTTCTAGACTTAAAATCACATTTTGAGCAACTTTCATGTTTTGAGTTTTTCCATTTGAGGCTTGGAAATAGGAGTTTTAGGCATTGGATAAAATGACCTATAACTGACAAATGACCAAAATACCCCTGTCTTGTTCAAACCATAAGTGGAGTTCCACAAATCCAATCAAGGACTTCTACCACTCAAATTAAAGCTAAGAAGATCCTCTTCAACATTCATGTTGACCAAGAAGTCATAGGAGTCCTCCTACTAGGGCAAAAGTTGTCTGCAAGTTGGGTGACTTTCAAGGACCCAGATTCACATACCTCTGTTGACCTGTAATTTTCCAAAACCATAACTTGAGCTCTCTAACTCCTATCAAGGACTTCCACCACTCAAATTAAAGCTAAGAACAAGCTCTACACCATTCATGTTGTGGGGGAGATGAGATATCAATCACATCTAGAGCTAGAACTGCCTGGAAGATAGGGATCAAATTAGGGTTTTCTCACTGACAATCCTCAGAAACCCTAACTCAAAACTTCTCAAACTCCTCAATCATGATGAGTTGGTCTAGGAATCATCTTTATAACATCTCTATACATCATTCCATGATATCATGGCCCTTGGATTAGGTCTCAACCTTCTCCAAATCTTCAGCTGATCTAGGGTTGACCCAGTCAAAACCCTAATTCTACCATTCATGGTTGAATCTCCTGAATTCTTGCATAATGACCTCTCTGGGCTTCATGATGGCTATCAAGACATCTCATAGGCTTTCCCAAAACATCAAGTTCATTCTCAAAGTCTCAGACTTATCTGAGGGGCACCCACAACTCTCAAGCTATGAAGCACACAACCCTGGTTTCAAACCACTCCTCTGAGGGTCTCTTGAACTTTCTGATGAATATATCAACTTTCAAACACTCAATGAATAAATAATTGTTGGTCAAATTTTGGGGTGCAACACTACTATTTTGTCAACAACATGAGATTTTGGGAGGCCAATGGATTGAATGTTGGACAAATATTCAGTACAAAACTCAATAGCTTCTTCAACAATGTATCGTTCAACAATACATCCCTCTGGTCGACTTCGGTTTTTCACATACCCTTTCAATATTTTTATATAATGTTCAACAGTGTACATCCATCTCATATAGGCAGGTCCACACAGTTGTGTCTCTTTCACAAGATGAACAACTAGATGTACCATTATGTCAAAATATGATGGAGGAAAATACATTTCAAGCTCGCACAAAGTAATAACTATTTCTCTTTGTAATGTTGGTAAGATCGCAGGATCTATCACCTTACTACAGATTGACCTAAAGAAAAAACACAATTTAGTTATTGCGCCTCTCACTTTTTCTGGCAAAATAGAATGTATACCTATTGGTAGAAAGTGTTCCATTATAACATGGCAATCATGTGTCTTTAAACTTTTTAACTTGAGGTCTTTCATAGAAACAAGTCTTCTAATATGTGAAGAGTATCCTTCTGGAACTTTAACTTCACTCAGAACCTTACACAGTATCTTTTTCTCCTTTCTAGATAAAGTATAAGCAGCAGGTGGTAGATATGTGCGGTTTCCTTTCTTCAAGGGTCCTAATTCATTTCTTATTCCCATTTCTACCAAATCCTTTCTTGCTTTAAGGTCATCCTTAGACTTTCCTTGTATATTGAGTAACGTACCAATAACACTTTCAAATACATTTTTTTCAATATGCATAACATCAAGAAAATGTATTACATACAACGACTTCCAATACGGCAACTCAAACAAAATTGACCTCTTCTTCCATCCACGCGTGACAAGCGTATGAGCAAAAGGCTTGCCAAACTTAGTACTCACATCTTTCACCTTTTCAAAAATTTGTTCGCCGGTCAATGTAGGTGGAGCTTTACGTTGTTCTGAATTTCCATTGAATGTTTTTCTCCACCCACGGTAGTGATGACAAGAATTTAAGAATCTATGATGACCAAGAAAGACATTCTTCTGACCAAATTCCAACCGCGTCCAATCTGTGTTTTCTTCACAGATAGGACACGCACATTGACCTTTAATGCTATACCCCGATAGATTTCCGTATGCTGGGAAATCATTAATTGTGCCAAACAACATCGCCCTCAAATTAAAACTTTCTTTACTATATCCATCATAAACCTCCACACCGTTCTCCCACAAACTCTTGAAGTCTTCGATTAGAGGTGTCAGGTATACGTCTATGTCATTCCCTGGTTGTTTAGGGCCAGAAATTAACATAGATAACATCATGTACTTACGCTTCATACATAGCCATGGAGGTAGGTTATAAATCATAATAATTATAGGCCAGGTGGAATGTGAGATACTCTGCAGACCATGCGGATTCATTCCATCAGTCGATAATGCCAAGCGAAGGTTTCTAGCTTCTTCTCCAAAATCAGGATAATCATTATCAATTTTCATCCACTGTAGTGAATCTGCCGGATGTCGATACTTCCCATCTACAATTCTATCATCTGCATGCCAAGTCAGGTGTTTTGCATTTGTTTCACTACGAAACATGCGTCTGAATCTCGGAATTATAGGAAAAATACCATAATACTTTTGCTGGTGACAATTTTTTCTTATACGAGATACACCGCATTTAGGACACTGGTTTAATGATGCATATTCATTTCGAAACAAAATGCAATCATTTGGACAAGCATGTATCTTATCATAGCTCATGCCGATAGAGCATAACATTTTTTTAGCTTCATAGGTTCGATTGGGAAGAACATTATCCTCCGGAAGCATCTCTTGAAGTAGGGCTAACAATTTTGTGAAACTTTTATCCGACCATCCATTACCCGCCTTTAAATTGTACAACTTTAATACCGCGGACAATCTTGTGAAAGTAGTGCAACCTTTATACAACGGTTTCTCTGCATCGCTTAGCAACCTCTCAAACATCTTGGGACAATCTTGAAGATCTTCTTCAAGTGCTTCTGCAATCTCTTCGACTCGATCACAATCATATGTATCCCTGCCATTGTCCTTTGAAGCACATGTCGTATTATTCTGGGGTTCAACATTCTCGTTACTTATCTCACAATGTAATGTCCAACATGTGTAACTTCGATCAATTCCATGTCTCATTAAATGAGATTCCAACTGAACGGCGTCAACTCGACGCCCATAACAACATCCTAAGCAAGGACATGTGATTCTACTGGGGTCTTTGGCGTGTTCAACAGCAAACTTAACGAACTTCGATACCCCATTCTCGTACTCTTTTGACAATCGATTACCAGACATCCATTTTTTATCCATACTAATTGAGTAATCTACACTAAACTATAAAAGTTAAATAAAACAGAGAATACATGTAAGGAAATCACTAACTTCTAAGAATGCTATGCAATAGGATGCTTGGAAACGATCACAACTTTGCTCTTCACAGGTAACCCCTATAGCAGACACAATATAAATTTTATTAAAATCATATTAATAATTAACCAAGACAAAAATACTAGATAATCCACCAAAACAAATCATATTAAAATTACTAGATAATCCTTAAACCAAAATTACACCCTTACTAAACATTGAGAAATCCTAACTAAACATATAAAACCATAATAACATATAAAACCATATCATATAAAACCAGATTCATGTTGGTTTTATAAACTCTCTTATCCATATAAAACTCTCTTAAAAAATATAAACTCTCTTAAAAACTCTCTTATACATATAAAACTCTCTTAAAAAATATATGTATAAACTCTCTTATCCATATAAAACTCTCTTAAAATATATAAAACTCTCTTAAAAACTCTCTTATACATATAAAACTCTCTTATCCATATAAAACTCTCTTAAAAAATATAAACTCTCTTAAAAACTCTCTTATACATATAAAACTCTCTTAAAACTCTCTTATAAACTCTCTTATAAACATTGCATTTTCATGACCAAACAGTTATCACAAACAATGGTGAAACTCTCTTAAACATTGAAACTCTCTCAAACAATGGTTAAAAACTCTCTTATAAACTCTCTTAAACATTTCATGACCAAACAGTTATCACAAATAAAACTCTCTTATAAACTCTCTTAAAACATACAAAATATAAACTCTCTTAAAAAATATAAACTCTTGTAGAAAACATATTCAATTCAAATACTTAACTCTCATATATAAACTCTCAAATATAAACTCTCAAATATAAACTCTCATATAACCTCTCAAATAAAAACTCTCTGTTCTACTTAAAGATTACAACAACAATAGTGAAAACATATTCAGTTCTACTTAACTTGATTGCATTCAAATAATAAAAACATATTCAGTTCTACTTAAAGATTACAGCAACAATGGTGAAAATATACGTAAAAAAGAAAACCAGAGTAAAACTTCAAATACCGTAACAATGGCAGAAATGCAATGCAGACGAGCAGAGGGACGGTGAACGGCAGTGAAATGCAACAGAGGAGGGCGACGGTTGGACGACGATGGTTGGACGGCAACGGTGGGTTTATAGGGCAACGTTCTTTGTTTTCCAGAGAAAAAGAAAGAAAGAAATACGTAATGACTGTTCTGTTTCTCATAAAAATTCTGGTGGGTATTTTAAATTAATTCTAACTAAACCTATAACAGCGCTTTTTAATAGCTTTAGCAGCACTTTAAAAAGCGCTCTCAAAGATCTTCTAATGTACCCCATATAGCAGCACTTTATGGAAAAGCGCTCTTGTAGACTAGACCTACAGCAGCGCTTTAGAAAAGCGTTGTCTTTGGGCTGTCTTAGACCCCCATTTAGCAACGCTTTTTGGAAGCGCTGCCTTAGGACCCCCCTTTAGCAGCGCTTTTTAAAAAATGTTGTCTTTGGGCTATCTTAGACCCCCCTTTTAGTAGCGCTTTTTAGAAGCGCTGTCTTAGGACCCTCATTTAGCAGCGCTTTTTGAAAAAGCGCTGTCTTTGGTTATCAATTTTTTTCTTTTTTTTTTAATTCCTCTTTAGCAGCGCTTTTTCTAAAAGCGTTGTCTTTGTATGCGCTGCTAAATGTCAATTCTGGCGTAGTGCAAAAGACATTTAACATTTTGAACCATAAGTTCTGAAAGATTGATTTTGTAAATGTTGTTCTTCCTCTTTCCATTAAACAGGATTGAGCCATCCTTCTGACTAACAGCTTTGCAACATTGTTGATTAAAGATTATGTCATAACCATTGTCACTTAATTAACTTATAGACAATAGATTATGCTTCAATCCTTCTACAAGTAAACCATTAGATTTAGAGGGAAGGTTACCATTGCCAATAGTACCAGAGCCAATAATCTTGCCCTTCTGATTCCCTCCAAACTTCACTTCTCCTCCAGATTTAAGCTCCAGGCTTTGGAACATAAACCTTTCTCCCGTCATGTGACGTGAGCAGTCAGAGTCCAGGTACCATGACTGGCGTCTTGACTTTTATGCTAAATACATTTGCAACAGGGATTATCTTATCCTTAGGTACCCAGATCTTTTTGGGTTCTTTTGGGTTAGTTGCCTTGAAAGTTTGTCTGAACTTCTATCTTTTTACAACAGTTTTGTTCTGACTGACTTTTGGCTTAAACACAGGAACGTTCTGATCAGAATGTGTGTGTTTGATATCATTGAGGTGACCAAACTTGAAATGAGAGTATAAGGGAGTTTTCTTAATAACAAGTTTATCAACAGGCATTGGATTTAAATTCTTTCCAGAGGAAGATTCATATCCAATTCCTTTCCTGTTGTTTCTGCTAGCTCCATAGATCATTGAAGCCATCTTGCTTCTATCTATGCTTTTAGCCAGAAACTTCTGAAAGCTAAAGTCATATTCTTCTAAAATGTTTTTGCATTTATACTTAGTTTCAGACTCAGAGTCTTGTTGAGCTTTTTCAAAATTAGTTTTCATTTTCAAATTATTTTCTTTTAGCTCATCAATTTCTGACTTTAACAGATTATTCTCAGATTCAAGATTGCATTTAAGCTTCTTGCATTTGAGCTTAATCTGGTTATAGTTTTTCAGGACTTCTGATAAGACTTTAATAAGCTCTTCCCTAGTGCGATCAGAAAGTATCTCTTCTGAGTCAGATTCAGAATCAGACTCAGATCCAGATGATCCTTCATTCTGATCTTCCACGCCTGCCATCAGAGCCATGTTGGTGCATTCATCTTCAGATTCTGATGAGGATCCAGATTCATCTGAATCATCCTAGGTTGCCATTAGAACCTTCTTCTTGTGCTCAGACTTTCTTCTGGGCTTTTCTTTCTGAAGTTTTGGACATTCATTTTTGTAATGGCCAGGTTGTTTGCATTCAAAACAAACAACTTCCTTCTTTCCAATCTTTTTGGTCCAGAGGACTCCTTGCGCTGATCTGGCTTCTTGAAGTTCTTAAACTTCCTCTGTTTGTGCTTCCAGAGTCTGTTGATTCTTCTGGACAGCAAGGACAATTCATCTTCTTCAGAAGAAGAAGACTCTTCAGAACTCTCTTCTAATACCTGCAAAGCTTTCACATATTTGTTATATTTTAAGGCAATTGACTTACCTTTCTTTTGAGGCTCATCTTCCTCAAGTTCAATTTCATGGCTCCTTAGTGAGCTGATTAGTTCCTCCAAAGTGATCTTGTTCAGATCCATAGCAAGCTTCAGAGTAGTGACCATAGGTCTCCATCTGATAGGCAAGCTTCTGATGATCTTCTTCACATGATTAGCAGTTGAGTAGCCTTTGTCCAGCACTTTTAGACCAGTTGTGAGGATCTGGAATCTAGAGAACATAGTTTCTATAGACTCAGATTCTTCCATTTTGAATGCTTCATACTTCTGTATTAGCGCCAGAGCCTTGATCTCTTTAACTTGAAGGTTTCCTTCATGTGTCATCTTCAAAGACTCAAACAAGTCAAATGCAGTTTCTCTGTTTATGATCTTCTCATACTCAGTATGAGATATTGCATTTAACAAGATTGTTCTAGCTTTGTGATGATTTCTGAACTCCTTCTTTTGAGCTTCAGTCATTGATTTTCTATCAACTTTCTTGCCATCCCCATCAGTGGGATGAACATACCCATCAATGACCAAGTCCCATAAATCAGCAACATAACCAAGGAAGAAACTTTCTATCCTGTCCTTCCAATAATCAAATTTCTCCCCATCAAACATAAGGGGTTTTGTGCTGATTCTTTCCCTTTCTTCATATCTGTTGTTGCTATTAGATGTTGAAGTTTCAGCCATAATAACAACTAAATATATATCAAAGTTTTCTCACTGGATCTTTTCTGTCACGGTGAAGTGGTAGCACACACAGAACCAGAGCTCTGATGCCAACTGAAGGTGAGAAAATACTTAGAAGGGGGGGGGGGGGGGTGGGGCTGAATAAGTATAGAAAAAATATTATGGCAATAGAAACTCAAAGATTTTTATCCTGGTTCGTTGAACTCAACTACTCCATTCCACCCTATCAAGAGTGATTTGCCTTTCTCAACAAGGAATGAATCCACTATTAATCAACTAATTACAATAGCAAGCACTAAGAACAACAGTTCTTAGTCTTCTTAAGAACAACTGATCACAACTGGATCTTCTTAAGGACTTTTACAATCAAATGTAAGAATAAAACAAGTGTTTAAATGCTTCTAAGTAAGCTATATCACAACTGTGATTTTACACTTAAATTTAAGAACAATGAAATAAATTTAGCAATGAGAATAAATTGTATGAGAGCTTTCTTTGAATTCTTTCAATATTTCATCAACTGAAGAAGAGTGATTGAGTCTTGCTTTTATAGGCATAGAAGTCCAAGTTGTTTTCACGTTGAAGGTTGTGTACTAAAAAGGTCTGTAGTCTTTTTTTCTTCACATCACATGACCTTTCCTAGAAGTAGAATGCACAGAGAAATCCTTTTTGTCTGTGTTCTTGTGTCTAGCATAAATGAGGAAAGAGTCGTTTGGCCAAACCAACGGACATAACTTTGAATTCTTCTTCAACAAGTTTCAGCAAATAACATTAGAGCCTTGAGTGATTAGAGTCTTTGATGTTCATCAAAGTTTGTTGAATCAGAGTATTGCAACATGTGTGCTTTTAGCGTGTGATAACATTAGAGCAGAGTTTTAGGATCAGATCCTCAGTACTGGCAGCGTAGTACTATCAGAGTCTTCTGAAATAAACTAAGCTTGAAACTCTTCATACAAAAGTCTTCAATGCTTCAGATTCTTCTGTAGCTTCTGCTTTAGATGCTTTTGTAGCTTCTACTTCAGAATCTTCTGTAGACAGCACTCAGAATCTTCTGTAGGCAGCATTCAGAATCTTCTAGGAGATGCTTCTGACGCTTCAGAGTCTTGCATAATTTCTTGTTCAGATCTAATTTGTTTTCAGAATGATATTCACTTTAATATCTGCAGCAAACATACTTAAACAAATTTTAGAGTATATAATTCTTTAATACAAAATTTCGTAAGAGTTATCATCAAAACATAGAGATATAATTAAGAACCAATCTGTGTTCTAACAGAACAATCGTCGCATCCTTTGGATTTTACTTTGCAATTTGAATGCATACTTGGATTAACTGAACTACTACCTTTCCCCAGGTTGAGTGTAAGGGTTTGAATATCCGTAGGAAACTACTACTTCTAAGCTTGAAGCTGTTGACTAGGGATTAAATCCTTATACCTCCAGTGTTGGGGAATTAAAACAATGCACATACATCATTGACAAGATTTCGTCTGAAAGTATATAGTTCGCAATTATGCGTATTTCGTTTTTCTCACCCTCCCTCTAATCATGTTAAACAACAATTGGTAAAGAGTGAAGTGAACAAAATATGTGTCAGTGATTGTGAAAATAATGATTGAATACGACATAACCAATTCAAAACATGCATAATCAATACATTGGTGAAAAAAATGCGAATGGAAATGCTCCAAGCGTACAATACTTAAACAAACAAAGGAAAAATACAATAATGCAGAAGATGAAATGGCAACATGAATGCCTTCTTCGGGGATGAACTTGACTCGACTTGATTTGAATTGAATTGATGCTGGCCGGTGGCATAGGATTGTTGATGACATTTGGGGATTTCCCACTGAAGTTGATAGCATCCATGTCAATGATGTCCTGAATTTTGTGCTTGAAAGCCCTGTAGTTCTTAATGGTGTGACCTGGAGCACCCTTATGAAACTCACAACGCATTTATATCATAGTTAGCATGGATAACAGTTGGGGGAAAGCTAAATCTCTCGGAACAATAGCCCTTTTTTTAGCGACTAAGCAAAGATATCTAGCATATGGCGTTGGCAGGCGATCAAAGACTCTATCTGGCCTCCACATTCTCTGCTGATTAGGCTGACGTTGCTATCAAGCAGCTTGTTATTGTTGAGCAGCTTGCAGTGGTTGTTATTGAGGAAGATACATATACCCTTGTTGATTGTAGGATTGTTGTTGAGGGGCCTTTTGTTGAGGCATTTGAGCATTGAACTGCTTGAACAACTGGATGATAAGTTAGCCTTGGAGTGCATTGTACAATATCAACATACAGATACGAGTAGTAAGGGATTTAATAAGGCATAGGAGCGAAGCTTGTTGAGGATCCTACCCTTTCTGCACAAAGACGAAATTTGTTTCACCCTCTTTTTCCTTGTATCCATTGAAAGGTTTCTTGGCCCTAGCCTGACCGCTAGAACCTCCTTGGATCTTTTCCGCTCTTCAGACCTTCTTCAATTCTCTCACCGATGATTACCAAGTTAGAGAATCCAACCAAAACACTACCAATTAGCTTTTCATAGTATTGGCCTTGAAAGGTATCCACGAAGATATCAATCAGTTCACGGTCGACCAAAGGTGGATGCACCTTTGGCTCTCTCCATCATTGCGTATACTCCTTAAAGGATTCGCTATCTTTCTGAGCCATACTCTGAAGTTGAGTATGATTAGGAGAAAGGTTTGTGTTGTACTTGTACTGCCTGACAAATGCATTATCTAGCTCAGCCCAAGTGTGCACACTGTTACGCTCCAGCTATATATACCATTTGAGGGATGCCCCAGACAAGATGTCTTGGAAGCAATGGATCATAAGATTTTCGTCTCTTGCATAGGCAGTCATCTTGCGACAATACATATTCAAATGAATGTTCGGGCAACTAAGGCCTTTGTAATTCAAGAATTCAAGCACTTTGAACTTGGGAGGAATGACAACATCAGGCACCAAGCATAATTCCAGAGCACTGAGAGAGTTTGAGCTATGCCATTCCATGACTCAGAGCTTCTCAACTAGATCTCGACACATCTTCATAGCGTTTGCATCTTGAGCAGCAATAGGACTGGCAATGGGGATAGCAACATGATGGTTTTGCACATTGTCATACTGATCCATTAGATTATCTTCGGTATGAGGAACAGGAGTCTGAGAAACAGTAGGCTGGGCCTGTGGGATAGCTCCGACAATAACTCCAGACGCTGGGATTGGTTGAGAAGTGATTCTTTCAGCTATGGTAGAAAAGTTCATTGGCATCCCATAGGAATCAGGGACAAGAACTGAAAGTCTCGAGGTAGACCATTGCCCTTAACCGTTGTTGTTGACGATAGCAGCAGCTTTGCGCTATTCTTCTGGAAAGGATATGCAACTTTTGTCAATCAGTTGTTGCGCTTTAGCTTGGAAGGCTTTGCAATCTTTAGTCAAATGCCTCATTGACCTAACATGCTTATCGGGATTGTACCTAGGAGGGTATGATTTTGGTAATGGCTTGAGCATCTTTGGTTCCAACAACAAGCCTTGAACCAGATGCGGCAGAAGGCGACTGTATGACATAGGAACTGGATGAAGATGGGTATTCCTCCTTTCTAAATTGTTGTGAGGCCTATGCTGATTTTAACACTGATATCCTTGGCCACGAGCTCGTTGATTCAAACGAGGAGCAATCCACGGTTTCTGGGGATGAAGCTTTAGGGATGGCTGGTTGCCCATGAAGATAACATGGCACTGGAAATGATGACTGTTGAGTAAATGAGGGACCATAGGGTTTTACTGGTGTACCCTGGGAATTCTCAATATTTGCTATGGCTGTATTTGTTTCATCTTTCTCTTCTTGGAAATTGCTTGAGAGATTCAGTCTCACTAGTCTGGCCGCTTGAGGCGTCTTGGATTTGTTCACTCTTGAGATAGCTTTCGATGCGTTCTTCTACTATTCCAAAGTTAAAGAAGCTCGATGGCACACTGCCAGCTATTCTTTCAAGATAAGAACCACACAGGCTATTTATAAACATGTCAACCAATTCCTTGTTCAAGAGTGATGGTTGTATTCTGATCGCTAATTTTCTCCACGACTGTCCATATTCCTTAAACGATTCATTACTATTCTGAGGTAGGCTTTGCAACTGCATGCGACTGAGAGACACAATTGGACAATACTACTTTAGAAAAGTGCTAGCTATGTTCCTTCCTAATTGGATACAACTTTTTTCTAAGTCCATGTACCAACTTATAAGTGCTCTTGATTGGCTGCATTTTGTGGCAAAATATTAGTGCATATATGAATGTCATGTCTGATGTTGATACATTCATAATATGGACTGTGCAAGGTATGTTAACTAAGCTAACTATAAGTTAAGCTGGATGTCATAATCAATGTTATGATATAAGTCGTATGACATCAAGCGGATGTTTGTTATTCTGGTCGCTAGAACTCAAGAAACAACTCAGAAGCTCAGGCAAGAATGCAGGAGACATTTTAGACGCCCTAGGGGAACTAATATGTACCTGATTAAAGTGGCAAACATGCAGAATACTGAAGAGAGGTTTTATGATGGATAAAACCTAATGTATGCGCCCAGGCCCAAGGACTGATCTGCTGCTATAAATAACAGGAGAAGCAATCCTAGAAGGAAGTTGTTAGAGATAAAGAAGCAGAGAAATCACCATAGTGGTTTAGAAGTGAAGAGGTTGTTCTTCATGATTGTGTCTTAGGAACACTTGTAATCCAAGCAACTGTTAATTTCATTGGTTAGGTAGTTTCTAGGTTGTGTATCACTCGAAGCTGTTAAGTAAGAGTGTGTGTCACTTGATCAAAGCTTTGAAGCAAGATCAAGGTGTGTGTGTAGTTGAAGTGTCTCTTCATTCTACTGGTTAATTTGTAACTGTTTGATATCACTGGTGTGTGATTGTAGGGAGTGAGTGGGTATACTCAGGTCTAGAGTGTCTCTAGGTTAAATTGTCATTGGGTAGGTCTTAAGTGAGGAGTGCAAACTGGAGGTTTGACTCTGAATTAATTCTATTGATAGTGAAATTTCTCCCTGGCTTGGTAGCCCCCAGATGTAAGTGTGTTGCACTGAACTGGGTCGATAACCAATTGTGTTATTTACTGCTTTATAATTACTGCATAATAGTAGGTCTATAGTGAATGTCATAGTGGATGTTATAACTTCTGTTAGAACATCCATCGTGGGCTGGCCAGAGTTTTCAATTGGCATCAGAGCAGGCACCCTGCTTGTTTATTACTGGGTGAGATCTAGGGAAACAAAATTCTGTTACTATGGATAAAGATATAGGATTCACAAATAGACCTCCAATTCTTGATGGTTCTAATTATGACTATTGGAAGCCTAGGATGATAGTCTTCCTAAGATCCTTAGACAACAAGGCTTGAAGAGCTGCAAACTCTGGCTTGGAACATCCTGTGAAGACTGACAAGGATGGAGTATCTGTGCAAATTCCTGAAGAGGAATGGACCAAAGAGCAAGAGGCATTGGCTCTTGGAAACTCTAAAGGATTGAATGCACTCTTCAATGGTATAGACAAAAACATCTTTAGACTGGTCCACCACTGTGAACTAGCAAAGGATGTTTGGGACACTCTCAGAACTACTCATGAAGGAACCTCCAAGGTCAAAATGTCAAGACTTCAAATGCTAACCACAAAATTTGAAAGTCTAAGAATGAAGGAAGATGAGACCATTCATGACTTTTACATGAATGTTCTTGAACTAGCTAACACCTCAGGAGCTTTGGGGGAAAAGATGACTGAAGAGAAACTTTTAAGAAAGATTCTAAGGTCGCTACCTAAAAGGTTTGCCATGAAGGTAACAACCATTGAAGAAGCTCAAGACATATGCCACATGAAAGTGGATGAACTCATTGGATCCCTTCAGACATTTTAGATGGGGATGTGTGATCAGGCTGTGGAGAAAAAGAGCAAAAGTATAGCTCTTGTCACAAACTCTGCAGAGGATTCAGATGAGGAAGAAGTGGAAAATCTATAAGAGGCAATAGCCCTGCTTGGGAGACAGTTCAACAAACTGGTCAAAAGGATAGATGCCAAGTCTAAACTTTATTCCAAAAGCTTGCCTGCTGACAAAGAAAAAGCTGAGGAAAAAGTCAGTACAGTTCAGTGCCATGAATGTGAAGGGTATGGACATATCAGAAAGGAATGTCCAACATACCTCAAGAAAAAGGGAAGAGGCCTGACTGTCACATGGACTGATTCTGACAGTGAATCAGAAGAAGAAACAACCAAACATGTCACTACACCCACCAGGGTGTACATATCTGATGGTGATTCAAGTGAAGAGGAATTGACTTTTGAAGACCCTACAGCCTCATACTAGAAGCTTCACATCAGAAGTTTAGAACTGTACCAACAAGGAGAGCTTCAGAAGGAAATCATCAAGGTCTTAGAAGTTGAAAGGAAAGAGCACCTAGCCACGATACACACCCTCATAAGTGAGGTAAATGATTTGAAAAATGAGAAGGATCAAATGGATAAATCCATAAGGATGCTCAACTCTGGGACTGACACCCTAGAGGAAACCCTTTAGAGTGGGCAGACTGCAGGAAATAGGCCTGGAATAGGATTTGTTGAGAAACAAATTCCTGTCTTGAACCTCAAGAGGTTGCAGCCTGAGTCTCAAATGTTAAAAAGGATGTCACGACCAATGACACAACATTCACCACACAAAAACTGGAACCAAATCAAGAGAAAATTCCAAGGGCATAGATGCTAGCACTGTGGAAAACTTGGGCATATTAAAGCTGTGTGCTTTTGGTTGAATGGATTCCCTAGCCAAAGAAAAACCAAATAGGGTATGCATGGCAACAAGCATCATCATGCCAAACCAATGAGGGAGGTGCCTAACTGTCGCTACCGCGAAAATAAGGTGCCGGCAAAACAGAAGAGTCGCCACCTTTTGTTATTTATCCCACATAAAGGGAAAGGAAACGATCGGAAAAAACCTGACGAAAAGGTATAAGACAAGGTCATCACAACCATGTCTAGATTTGAGAGTCAGTTATGCAAGGGGAAGGTATTAGTACCCTTCACGTCCATCGTACTCGATGGGATCCACGCTTGTTGTGTTTATCTGACGGGTTGATTATATCTATCTACGCTAAAAGTCTGGTATGAAGAGAAAAGGAAATGACTCGGCAAAACACAACACTTCTATGCCTACGTATTCCCGTCTGGAACGAGAAATCAGAGTCAACGTAGTTCGCCTAACTATGGGTTACGGGGGGAAGGTTGCTCGCCGAGATATCGCACCTCGTGCCTACGTACTTTCACACGGCGTGAAAGATCAGAGAAAACGTAGTGCAGGACAATCCGGAACACAGGTTTGTCTTTTTTATCTGAGTAGGGTTAACAGACGGTTCCAGTAGTTGGTGTATGCAGCTCGCTCGACGGAGACTTAGGCGTTTACCATTTGCGGTAGAACCGAGAGTTAACAAAACACTCCTTATGAAAAAAGTTTCCATGGATTAAAGGTCCAAGAGGACAAAAATAAGTTTGATCTTTGTTTTCTGTTTTTTAGAAGAAGTATCTTTTAAAGATGTTTGCAACTGATATCGCACTAGAGACTATGACCTGAGAGTAAATGCATCGCATGTCACCCAAAGGGTTCCATACTAAACATCCAAGCTGTTGGAAAGAAACTCTCCAACAACCCTTTCTCAAGTAGCTTAAGGCTCGTAGCGTACGACATCAATTAACCTTTATTAGTGTATTTTGATTTGTCTGAAGATGAGAAGAGAAAAGACGCACTAAAGGGGAACTGATCCAATCCTAAAGTTGTCATGCAAAGTTAGTCCTATGATTGAGGTTATGAGAGAACTACCTAATGTTATCATGCATGGTTAGAACCCTAATGTCTGTCATAACTCCTCTTGAACAAGAGAAGTCAAAGTTCCTAGGGGAACATGGCAAAGGAAAGCAACAACAAAAGAAATCACTGTAAAGAAACAGTTGTAAATAAAATGAATGCAATGCACCAAAAAAGCAAAAGGATCCAAGCTCAACTTCTAGAGCAAGCAAGCCCAAAGGCAACACACAAAGCACAGGCAAGGGAGACAGACTCAACCTTAAGCCAGCAAGCAAAGCCAAATAATAACAGTCAAGCAGAGGGAGCCAGACTGAACCTCTAAATGCAGACAAGCAAGGGGAGGAAAGCTCACCCTTAAGGATGCTCTTAGGCCTAGAAACATCTACATGAAGCCTAGTCTAATGCAACACACCAAACAGTCACACAAGCAACAGTCAAGCAATCAACAAAACAACAGACAAAAACAGCAGACATGCAGCTCAACAGCAAAGCAGATCAACAGTCTGCAAAAAACTTCAAGTCCAAACCATATTCAAGAGAAGGAAATGAAAGCTCCATCCTCAAGCCCCAACAAGATAGAAGAGAGTTAACATTAAGATGATTGTATGATGATGGGAAGCATGATGGAAACTAAGGGAATCCATCATGGTACTCAACCATACATCTGAGATAGGCATCCTCAAAGGTTCTACCTCTTGTGAAATGCCACACATCCTTCCAAAGGAAAGATGAGGCTTCCACATAGGGACCTTGAATCCTTGGATGAGAATGGAAAGCAATCAAAGCAATCCATGTTTATTTGAAGAAAGAGAAATCAAACTAAGCTCTTCCTAAACCCTAATTGATCAAGCTACAAGAAAGCGACCAAAAGAAGCTCTAAACACCAAAATCAAGCCTAGGTATTCAAGAAAAATAAACCTCAAGATGTCTAATGAACCACCACAAGAGATTTAGAAGCTTATTTGCACTAAAATCCACCTTTGAGATTCAACTAAGGGAAAAGCTACACTAGAAACACCCTAATCAACACCTTAAATGTTAAATCTACTTAAAACCCTAAAACACCTTCTAAAATTCTACCAAATTTTTTAAGGGATCCTAAGCATGTTATTGATCTGTGGACAAAGGATCAGAGCTTTAATCTAAAGGGAAGGCACCTAAAGAAATCCTAAAACCCAAAGAGGTCAAAAGAAACCCTACAAATGGGAGGTCAGGGGAACTAGTTCTAAACATAACCTAAGGTTATCTAAAAAATCTGAATTAAATCCTATGGGATCATGCATCTCTAATCTACCAGCAAGCCAAAATTCAGCCCTAAATTCTATACCAAACAGCCAATCAAAATTCAGCAAAAACATGAAGAAATAAGCCAAAATTAAGGAATTAATGAAAATGCAAAAAATCACATTAAATTGAAAATTGCATGAAAATGAAATGTAAAAGCATCAGAAAATCAAGAATAAAATCCAGATCATCCACATATTTTTATCACATTTTCTGACCAAAATTGAAATTACTATGAGTTTTAAAAGAATAAAGCAATTAAATTAAAAGAAAAAGGAATTAAAAAAACAATAAAAGCCAAGGAAATATCAGGCGCGTTGGATTAGGAGACCTAGTATGCTAATCCAAGGGATCTGGTGCTGCCACCTAATAAATGAAACACAACGTTTGGGAAGTCAAAGTCCAATCCTCAGGTTAAAACGTGAGCGTACGATGGAGAGACTTTGTTAAACATTCCATCAGATCCAAGGGTGGTAGTTCATCTTCTCCATTTCAAACTCAGATGGAGGGAAGATTTTCAGGTGAACAAAATGGTGGCTCCGGTGGCTGAGCCACCGTCTTCTCCGGCGAGCAAAAAGTTACAGGTCAGGGCACCTTAACAAATTTTACACAGCTCCACTCCATTTTTCACGTAGATCTCAAATCTCAACTCCAATTATCCTAATTCCTCACACATTTTAAAACACGATAGCAAACAGAAAATATGTCAAGTTCTCAAGTGTCACCAAACCTCAATCCAAAGCCATAGATCTATTCCTCACACTTCATTGATCATCATAAGCTATCTAGATCATGTCAAAACCTCAAGAACAGGCCAATTCGAATCCAAACAGAAATCATGTTGCATCTTAATTTGTCTCTAAACCTCCAAATTTTGATCCAGAATCCATCTAGTATCTCTCCTAAACCTTAACCTCATGCTAAAATATGCTAGATCATCATGAATCTACAGCAATTTTGAAAGTTGCATACCTGAGTTGAAGCTTCAAATTGGAGCACTTCCTCTATGATTCAAGCCTCCAGATGATGCAGATTTCTTTCTTAATGAATGATAAAGCTTCTAGAAACCACAATTTGCTCTGAAATGCACCCAATCTGAAAACACGATTTTCACTTGGAGCTTTGAAATTCACTCTGCAGTCTCTGGCTATGGCATGAAACAATCACCAACCTTGATCAAAACCACTTTCTGAACTTATATAGAAGTGATTTTGATGAGTTTGAGGCCCATTGGAGGCCCAATCAGTGAGATCCAATTTTCACCTTTGCTTGAAAATCCAACTATGGCTATGCACGATTCTGAGCTCAAAACTTCTCCAAGAAGCTTCAAATGCAATGCTTGTTAACTGTGGAGAGTATTAGGATCAAATTGAGAGCTTAATCTTATCATATGACCAAGATTGGATATGTTACTTATTTATGAAGTAACAAAGTGAAACACTATGAATTATGCCTCAAATGCATTTTCTAATATTGCCATCATGTTCAAAATGATTTTCCTGATTAAAATGAGCACTCATTTGGTCTTGTTTGAGCACATATGAATTAATTTTGAATTTTTCACTTAAATGCCTTTAAATTCCCCTTTTGTCAATTTCCTTCAAACCAAGTCTCACCCTAAGCCAAATCAATGCATCATGAGTACATGGTTGACATAAAATGCCATTTTGAGCAAGTTTTGTGTTGGAAAACACTTCATTTGAAGCTTGCAAGATAGTGAAAATGACCTATAATGCCAAATGACCTATAATCTTACTTTCCCAAAATACCTCTAACTTGTAAACCTCATAACTTGAGTTCTACAAATCAGATGGAAGACTTCTAGTACAATTTGGAAAGCTAAGATCAATATCTACAACTTTCATGTTGGACAAAAGTTGAGGACAAAAATTCCATGGAAGTTGGTTGACTTTTGCAGACAAATTTCACATTCATCTAATGACTTGTAACTTGTCTGGATCATAACTTGAGTTCTATAAATCCAATGGAGGACTTCTAGTACTCAAGTTAAATCTAAGAGCATTCTCTACAAGTTTCATGTTGGCCAAAAGTGGAGATGAAACTTGTATCTTGAGATAAGTGGTCTTGAAGTCAGGCACTAAATATGGGATTTTACCCTGAGAACCCTAGCAACTCCTCACACCTTGAATTCTTCTTGAATTGATCTTGGGATATCACCTCATGTATCTCAACACAACTTCCCATGATCACAAAGACTTAGAAATAGGTTTTGCTCCTCTTCAATTGCACAATTGACTTAGGGTTACTCAGATGAAAACCTTAGTTACAACACCCTCAACTGTGTCTCTTCACACTTAGCATAATGACTTGACTGAGCTCTATCATGACCCTTAAGGCACTCCATGAGCTCTATCCACACTCTATCCATGATCAAGGCTCCACAACCCATTGATGGTCTTCAATTGGTCCTCAGGTTAGGAGATTGAACCCCATGCAAACAACCAAACTTCTCAAGAACCCAACCCTCTTCCTGATGACTTTGGTGACTTCTCAAGCTTGAACAAGACCTCTAGATAGGCTACTCTTGATATAAACCACATTTGATCCCCTGCTAAATGAGTAATGCTATGCTATGCAAATGCTAGAACAATGCAATGCTAATGCAATGAAACATAAACCAAGTGAGAAAAAAAAGTTAGGCAAATTTTGGGGTGCAACACTAACAAGCAAAGAAAATGGGTTGCCAAGACGGTTGCACACATAGCTCACACCTCTCTAAGAGTATCAGCTAAAGAATACTGGTATTTTGATAGTGGCTGCTCTAAGCACATGACTGTCATAAAGAATCTGTTGATAGACATCAAACCACATTCCACCAGTTATGTGACTTTTGGTGATCAAGCAAAAGGAATGATCAAAGGTGTTGGAAAACTGGAATGTCCTGGAGTCCCTACTCTAGACAATGTGTTGTTGGTAAAAGGGCTAACTGCCAACTTGATCAGCATCAGCCAGCTCTGTGATCAAGAACTAAGTGTGAAGTTCTCTAAAGAAGAATGTGTGGTCACAAATGATGGAAATAAAGAAGTCATGAAAGGACATAGATCCAAGGATAACTGCTATCTATGGCAGCCTCAGGAGACGAGTAAATCCATAATTTGTGCTATGGCAAGAGAGGAAAAAGAAGTAAAATTGTGGCATCAAAAACTTGGACATCTTCACTTAAGGGGAATGAAGAAGATCACCTCCAAGGAGGCTGTGAGAGGGATACCTAAACTAACTATTGATGAGGTAAAAGTGTGTGGGGAATTCCAAGTGGGCAAACAAACCAAGACTTCTCATCCTAGAGTTGGACAACTAACCGCCTCCAGAAGTCTGGAACTACTGCACATGGATCTAATGGGACCAATGCAAATAGAAAGCCTTGGTGGGAAAATATATGCATATGTGGTGGTTGATGATTACTCCAGATTCACCTGGATAAGCTTTATCAGAGAAAAGTCTGATGTATTTGAAGTCTTCCAAGAACTGTGTATCAAACTCCAAAGAGAAAAAGAGAGTGTGGTTATCAGGATCAGAAGTGATCATGGAAAGGAGTTTGAAAACTCTAAGTTTGCTAAATTCTGTGCAGCTGAAGGCATAAGCCATGAATTTTCCTCGCCTATCACCCCTCAACAAAATGGAGTAGTGGAAAGGAAGAACATAACCATTCAAGAATCTGCTAGAGCCATGATCCATGCAAAGAAGCTGCCTATGCACTTCTGGGCTGAAGCTATGAATACAACATGCTATGTACACAACAGGGTAACTCTGAGAAAGGGAACATCCTCCACTCTGTATGAATTGTGGAAAGGAAGAAAGCCTAATGTAAAGTATTTTCATGTGTTTGGAAGCAAATGCTACATCTTGGTGTCGCACCTCGAAAATTCATTCGAACATACGACCCTCGCGCAAAAGGCGCGGAAATGCGGTTCGACAGAGTCGCCACCGAACTTTATTTTTCCCGAATGAACGGGAGAGGAAAATATCGAGAAAACCTCATAAACGCGGAAGGAACACGGCCGTCGCAACCATATTCCTGGGTTCGAGAGTCGGTTACGCGAGGGGAAGGTATTAGCACCCCTCACGTCCGTCGTACTCGACGGGAACCTCTTAATTCGAGTTGTGATGGAGTTAGCTAAACTTAATTCTTCTCTTCTCACTATTAAATGCTAAAACGGTACTATAAAGAGCTAAAGGCGCTAAGGGAAAGGGGATGGTTTAGAGGATAGGGTGCTCGCCAAGGATTGGGGCCCTTGTGCCTACGTATACTCATTCGGACGAGAATGAGAAATCAGAGCGTCGTAGTTCGACTACGGGAAATGATGGGGGAAAATGGAAGATGGAGGGGATTGTGCTCGCCATCATCATCACAATCTTGTGCCTACGTATCTTACATTCAAGAGTGAATGAAGAATCAGAGTGTTCGTAGTTCGTGGTAACGACCACGAAAGAAACAGGTTTGAGATGGATTTGAAGTGGATACGGATGACGACTACTTGAAGCTTAAGAAATACTTCTTGGACCCAAGTAATCGGGAGAGTGAACCAAAGACTTGGAACTCTCTCTTTTTTATCTTGAAGATAAGGTTGTGTTTGAAAGGGTGAAGTTGAATTGATGACGACTACTTGAAGCTTAAGAAAGGCTTCTCGGACCCAAGTAGTCGGGAGAGCGAACCAAAGACTTGGAACCCTCTCTTTTTTCATCGTGAAAAGAAAGTTGTTTGAGTTATTGAGGTTGAACGGATGACGACTACTTGAAGCTTAAGAAAGGCTTCTCGGACCCAAGTAATAGGGAGAGCGAACCAAAGACTTGGAACCCTCTCTTTTTCATCATGAAAAGAAAGTTGTTTGAGTTTGAAATGGAGTTTGAAAGGATGAGTAGTTGAAGGACGGTTGAATGTTGTCGAGTTGTTAATGTTACTTAAAGGCGTCAGTTGCTCACACACGAATAAGATAACTTGCATATAAACAACTGAAAGCAAGATCAAAGACTTGAACCTACTCTTTACACCTTGAAAAGAATTGAATAGTTGTTAATTGATTGATAGTTTGTTACAAAAATCCACTTGACGTTGGATCAAGGGTTTGACTTATTATCGCGTGCAAAGTGTGTAATGGACATGGTTTGAGAAATGTGACCGACTTGACTTACGCATCAAAGATCGAATTGTGTGCAATAGGTTGATGGGGAATGCGTATGAGCACTCGACTTACAAAGGTTTGAAAATGGCTCGATGATGAATCGAGAATTAGTTTAAAAATAGTTTGATCCGCTCTAGTCCTTATGGGTGCTCCTAGGAGATAAACTAATAATCAAAGAAATGTGAAACATACATCGGAATGGGGAAGGGATACATGTAAGTTACACGGGATTGCACGAAATAAAGGGGTATCATTGTAAGGTAGCCCAAGAGAAAGCCGTGTGTGTGTATTTGTGTCCTAAACTACGCCTTGAGAAAAGTCGGGCACGACTCAAAGTTAGGATACCTGCAAATGACCAAAGATCCAACAGTCCACCAATTTGGCTTTTAGGAGTTTCGATAATTTATTAGGTATTTTCGAATATGGGTGAATGAATATGAATAATGAGATATGATAATATGAATAATAATATGACAATAATATTCCTAATAATATTTAACGGAAATTAAATTTAATGGTTAGTGAATCGAATCGGGACACGAAAGAACGGATCTCGTCTTAATCGCAAACATAATGCCGATTAATCGAAGGTAGCCTATCACGATCCCAAAGTACGGAAAATGACCCCAATGGTCATTCACCATAGATTTGAAATCGGGAAGGTTATCAACTTCGATACGCGACGCTTACGAATAAAAGACTTCATCGATCCAAAAATCGAAATAAAATCGGAGAAAGAAGGTGGTCTCGGATCCTTTGTTTCACGCTGTAGCGGTAAAAATCGTGAGTGTAAGTTATTGACTAACTTAACTCAAAGAAAACAAGATTCGCCACCGCACTTTTATTTTATCCAAATAAAGGAATGGAAAAAGAGCGAACAAAACCAAAGAGTTCTAAAATAAGAACACGAGACAGAGATCGGGTAAGGGGGTTGGTTACGCAATGGGAAGGTGTTAGCACCCAAAACGTCTATAGTACTCTATAGGAGCCCTTTGAAATATTTATGCTTTTTTTGGTTTGAAAATGGTTTGTTTGAAAAGAGATTGGGGAGATGAGAAAAGAATTATTTTTTTATATTTTTGTGTTTGGAGAGACTTATCGTCTCATGCCTACGTACCCATAAAGTGCAATATGGAATCAAAACCCCGTAGTTCGTGGTACAAATGACAAAAATTTGTTGGTTTTGATTGATTTTAAATGTAAAGACAAGTCGTCATTTCAAGGAGAAAACTGCGACTATCCACCCACAAGTATTAAGACAACATTTGCGTCACATAAAGATGGAGGATTTGCTTGGATTATCAACAAGACTATCACTCAACATCAACGTGGAAAATGTCAAAGTCTTAATAATATGGGGAATAGGAGATTTACATCTCAACTATAGAAATGAATCATGTCTAAACTTTATGAAAAGTTTTAAAGTGAAAAAGTGCATAAAGGCACAAAAAGAGTTGATGAGTTTTTTGTATTTTTTTTATGTCTTTTGAAATTGGTCAAAGCATGATTAACATTGATTGACTTTTATTAAGAAAAACAAAGTTTAAAAATCACTTGACGAAAGTCAAGGTTTTATTGCGAAAGCGGTTTTGAAGTTTGAAACCAAGAAGGTTTTGAAAAAGGGAGAAAGTTTTGAAAATTTAAGAAGGGAAGGAGATGAAGTGACTATCCTAAAAAACAAAATAAGAGCTAGAGATAAGAAAGATCTAACCGACTTGTAGCACACTCCAAAGCAAGCAAAAAGAATTCCATCCGATTTAAAGTATAAGCCAGTGATCGAGCCAAATAAAGGCTAAGATTCAAAATTCTCCAAGCATAGGGAAGAAAGTCCTAATCCTAAGTCCAAAATGTCCATGAAGTCCAAAGTCTAAGAATGGTCCAAGAGTATAACCACAAAGTTAATAGCACCAAATTTTTAGATGTTTTATCCTTTATTAATGTTTTGAACAAAGTATGGTCCAAGTGGGCAAAAGAAAAATGACATAAACATAAACAAAGATATGGTATGTAATGATAAAATGGAAGCATAAAAGTAAAAAAATAAAGAGTAAGAAGAGAATATAAACAAAATTAAACAAGGATATTGTTAGTGAATTAGTGGTTAGTGGTTAGAACATATGATCAATGATGATTAATTCTTGCACTTAGACCAAGATTAATGAAAATTCATTAGAGGATTGATAGAATCAAAGCCTCCTAACAATGATTTTCATAGGTATTGGAGTTAAGACAAGCAACTAAACATACTTGGACTTTTAAACGTAAGTTTGAGCCACGAATGATCATTTTCCGATTAAGGGACAATTTAGCGCTATGTTAAGCAATCGTAATCGGGTTTATGTAGAAACCACGACTATCTGAGGCCGGTCAATAAAATGTTAGTGTTAATACATGTTAGAGAAATGATATATAAATCACTCTCCTAAAACATGCCACACAAAAAGAAAAGAGGTGGTGATCTCATCATAATCAAGATTTTTCATCAATTAATCAAAGGTAATCTATCACTATTCCAAAGTAAGGAGAATTATCTCAATGATTATTCGTCCATAGTTTTGAAATAATGAAGATTAATCAACCTTGATAATCAACAATCTATGATCCATAGATTTCATCGATCAAAAATAAAAAGAAGAAAAAAGAAAAATGAAATCACAATTTGAATCTCGAATCGATTAAATTATCGTCAATATCAATCACCCCTCTTGGTGGATAAAATCAACACCCAAAGTCCATTGATATTGATGAAATCTTATCAAAATCAAGATCCAAAACAATCAACACTTAATCAAAATATTTTTAAATAATTTTTTAAAAGCTTTTTCAAAAAAATGAAATTAAAATACAAATTTAATAATAAAAGAAAAATGTGGAAAAATCCACATAGTTAAGTTCTGAAAGAAATGAAAAAAGAAAATAAAAATAAACAAATAAAAGAAAAGTATAATTGAAAAGTAGAAAGAGAAAACAAAACAGAGTTATCTTCTTCTTCTAGCTCTCACACGCGAAAACATTCACGGCCATGGATGCTTGCTTAAATCACAACGACGGGACGCGAAAAATACGCGGTTGCAATCGAAATCAAGAGCTCTTCACAATGGTACCAACAATTCAAAGAATCACAACAAAAGGTAACGGATCGAAAATGACGGCGAAGCTCAATCTACCTTCAAACTCAGGTAAGAAATCAATCCAAACTTCTTCTTGCTTCTCTTCTTCTTCTGAACGAATTCTGGTTCGAAATTGATCTGTGTTTGAGGTTGATTTGAAGTTAATTTGATGGAAGAAAGTATGAGAAGAGAATCTGAGCAAAAGGTTTTGTATTGAGGAATTGAGGAAGAAAATCAACAGAGATTTTTTGGCTTGAAAAGCTTGAAGAATAGAGTGAGGGATGAATTCTATTTATAGATGAGAATGAGTGAAAAATGATTTGCCGTTTGTGATAATTTTCTGCCGTTTTGAAGTGGGTGTTTACGCGTGAGCTTTTGCTGAACAAAATATTCATGTCGTTTTTTTTTGCAATTTCTCATTTCAGCTCACTTAGGTGACGTGGATTATTATTCAGCTAGCTCACTTACTTTTTATTTTTATTTCAGCTTATGAATATGGCTTGGATAAGTGATGAATTGTTTCCTCAGCTCAACCTCAATTTCGAGCCATTTTCGCTCTGTTTCAGTGTAACAAAACCCAATGCAAATCCTGCAGAAACAGCATGGCCCTCCCTTGCTGCTAACATGAGTGGAGTGTAGTCTTCTCCGTCTAGAACATTGACATCAAAACCTTTGTTGGTCAACAATGTAACCGCATCCAAATCCCCACGACGAGCTGCACAGTGTAGAGCATAGAAGCCACCCGTATTTTTATTACCGTTTTCAAGTGCGAATTCAAGCATGACCTTCGTGGATTGGATGTTTCATTTGAACCGGCATACGAGAGAAACCCGTTTAAATTGTCATAATCAGAAAGCCCTTCCAAGTCATTCAACATATCTGGATATTCATCAAACGTGCTCTCCTGTCCATCTGATGCATGACTCTGAAGCAAAGGATCATCCAATGGAGATACAAATAACCTTTTGCTCCTCGATGCCTTTTTTTTCTGCATCCAAATGAGAAAAGCTACTCTCTCTTCAAATTCTGGACAAAGAAACTATCACTACCTTCTGAACTTGCTACTTCGTTATTTGAAGGAGCATCCAAAGATTTACTAACAGAAAGGTTCTCTGTTTGGCTGGTTTGAGAAGCATTACCATGCCGCCTTTGCACATTTCCAGCTTTCCCAGAAGATGGGGTCATGCTAAATAAACTGAGGAAGTTTTAATGTGGAGGGACTAACAGAAACCTTGTCAAGCTGAACATTAGACATTCTTGAAGTCAACTCACTAACATCATCGGTATTACTTTCCATCCTCCCGCTGCTCTGTGCTTGGATAGGTGGTGTTGACTGGCTATGATGTCTGTTCAATAGATGTGGAGTTAGATTGGAGGTCAAGCAATTCACTGTTTCTGTACACTCTGATATAGACTTCTGAATTGTTGGGGCAACGTCTTTGAGTTGGTTAATAAGCACCTGGAAGCTAGCCAAATGTTGCTGATGCTCTGCAAGGGTTGCTGCTAAAGACTCGGCGTGGCCACTTGAACCGCCATCCTGTGCACTGCGCAATATATCTGGACCCTCTCCATCATTTGCTTTTGCCAGATGAAGTGATTGTCTATGGATACGTTGCAAAGCATGTGTCCATCGCCGTACAACTTCTGCTATGTTAACAGTTTGGTGGACTCTTGTTTGTTGAGCAAGATGGGTAATAACACTAACGATATCAAGCTGCATATTAGGATTCTTTAAGACATTCTTATGATCAAGGTGCTTAACTAAAATGGACAGCAACAAGTGTGTATTTTGTCCAGCATTTTCAATTATAGACTGCATGTCTAGCAAGACAGATAGAGCAAGCCCGTGATCTGGAGACCAGAGATTGTCATTATCAAAATAGCGGAAAAGGGATTCCAGAACACGCCGTACAGTGGTACCTTCCTTGGCTAAGGTTGTTTCAGCTTGCATAAGCTTGAATGATCATATTAATATTGGAAACTGAAACATTTAAATTCAGATCTCGAGTTGATGTCGGACGTAATTGAGAAGCGGCACCTGGGGCGTTGAGATCATATTGGTACCTTAAGAAGCCATCTACATGCTCAACCAGAGGCTCCCAAGCTTCATACTCATCATTGTATGATCTGGCAACCAAGGAGAAACCGGCAGTGCAATTCTGATATCCAGTTCGACCATGCAAACTAAATGTTATTCCACTCAAAGATATATTTGAACAAAGGAACCATCAAACCACTGTAGTCATCAAAAAGAGCAACTGAGAAGGTTCCAATTCCAGCATCAACAATTGTCGCATCTATCACATACTGGGACTTATTTAACAGACTTATCACCATTGTCAGCATCCTTGACTTGAGACTCGAGATGACTGTCAACAACAAACTTCATAAGCATTTCATCAGTGAATGGATTAATCACGTCGTTCACAACACAGAGGATATCAAAACAAGTAATAACAGGATCTGTCAATTCAAAATCTTATGCAAACAAATTCGAGGCATCACGTATCCCTCCAACAGGATTCACAGCAGCAATGATAAAACAACTAGCCGGAAGAGATGTGACAATTCCAACAATTGGTGTTATTTTGTTGGACCAAGTTGATATCATAGCTTTGACAGCATGATTCAGAATGAGATTTTGTATGAGTCAATCTTCGCCGAGGCTCCAGATACACGGTCAGCCCATGATTAAGTCACTTTTACATGGATTGCCTCTTGACAATATCGCAGTCTT
The DNA here is from genome assembly GCA_963859935.3 of Lathyrus sativus. Taxonomy (NCBI): domain Eukaryota; kingdom Viridiplantae; phylum Streptophyta; class Magnoliopsida; order Fabales; family Fabaceae; genus Lathyrus; species Lathyrus sativus. The sequence continues at coordinate 61,116,669 of OZ012741.1, forward strand.
GATGAGAGGGTTGTAAACTGATGAAGGTTTGTTGTATCAAAAGGGAAAGGTACTTTGAGACTCATTTCTGGTACACGAGTTGGTTTTTTTCCGTTTCCGAAATTCTTCTTTGTACAACTTAATGACAACGCGAAGTTTGCTTTCCCCGTCTGGAAATTTACTACCGGCAGTTTCAAGAAACTTCTTCGTTCTAAATGTAGCACAGTTATGAGTTAATGCAAACTTATGTTTCCTTATCTCAACACTACTGAACAACGTTCCCAACAGATCTGTGGCAACTTCCTCAATCGCATTTTGTGGACCTCAATTCTGCCACTGCAATCTCATTTGATGGATAATTTGTAGCAGGCTGAGTCATTATCATGTTTTTGAAAAGCCAATTTTCAGAAGAACCACTACTTGAAGAATCTGATGCAACAGTTATTAACTTATTCTGACCAAACCCAGCATTAACAAATGCATTAACAAAAATAGCAGCAAGGTTCTGTCTAGCTGAGTCAACACTCGCACCAGCAATTTCACGGTTACCAAACAGATGTGCCTCAAGATCTTCTGATATAACACTTATTATAGGAGATAACAGATCACTCATATCCTGGCAGTAGCCAGTTTCAGGGTCGTATAGTGCATATGCTTCAAGAATAGCAACCAGTCGAGCAGCATGAAAGATTCTGACAGCATCTAGGTGACCATAATCCTTCAAACCAACAGCCTTAGCAGATCGATGTGCCCTGCTTTCATGTACAACAGCTTGAGAGGAAGAGTATGGCATCCATTCTGCATTGGCACGTACTGCATCATGTCGAATGATCCGTTGCAAAATCTTCACTACTTCGTAGTTTTGAAGTATCATTCATTTGTGAGGGAGAAGAATTCTCCTTGGAAGTTGTCTCGATGTTGTTCTCTTCCAAAGCGTCATCAGAAGGAAAAATCTGAATTACTCCAGGACTTTCTGAGGAATCTGAGTCAGTGGAATCTGAATCGAGGGCAGATGCATCAGCATAGCTGCTGTTGGGAGCATCATCTCCTTCCAACAGGGAAATGGATGGATCATCTGAATATCCAAAATCTGGACTCTTTGATTTTAAATCATTAATTACATCTGCCACAGCACTATGCTTCGGTAATCTAATTATCATTACTTCATCCTTGGCATCATGATGGCAAGCAATCTTGAGCGTTTTTAGGCATTGCAATTCAGGCAGAGGAATATCCAATACTTCATAGTATAGAACATCAGTAACCTGATTGTAGTGAACCAGCAGGTCAGACAAATGATTCACTCCTCGGTACTTGATAGGCTGTGGTTTAGGTTGCTGGGAGTAGCAATTATGAGATGTGAGTCTGATTTTAAAAGGATCATTCAAACCAAGGTGTTGAGAGACCCTTTCTACAACATCATCATAAGTGAGAAGTTTTGACAGCTCATGACTGAACTCATTCTCCTTGGGTTTCTCCAAAAACCTAAAGCGAACAACTTGACGGTTTTGCACATAATCAAAGAATGAATAAACATCCGGATAGCAATATTGCTGTTCCTCGCCAGCTTGAAGGTTCTTCTGGAAGCAAGGTCTGCAAGTATTCTTCCTGAAGAGAATGCTGGACATGAATTAAGAGCCTTATCAATCTCAACATTTTTGCAAGAAGGAAGTAACGAATCCATTCTCCATTTGATCACGAGCAGTGCTCGTTCTGTTCCACCCATTTTTATCGCATCTGCTGGTGACTTTAGCAGCTTCTTATGCATTGGAATGTTCACGCCATCTTTACCAATTATTTCATTGTGGATTACATCCGTATTGTCATTTTCCACCACACGAGATGAAGTGGGATAATCATTACTCACAACTCTTTTCTCCACTGGTTTATTATCATAATTACCTAAGTCAGGATGTTCGACCTCTCTTACCTCACATATGATGTCCTCCACTTTGGAAGGCACCAGTGGTTCTCGAACCTCACCATCCTCGTAATCATCATCTTCAATGTAACGCCCAATGTCTACATCAACGGCTACAACATGGTTGTCATCTGACTCTAAATCAGAACCATAAGAATCATCTTCCAACATATCAGCAGACAAGGTTATCTTTTCACTAACACAGCCTTCACCACCGTCTCGTGGATCAGAAGGCTCATTCATGAGTTTCAATCTGCAACCATCATGATCATCAGCAATTTCTTTCTTGGTAACAATAGAAGAATATTTCAAGCCATGATTTCTGTAGCAGTATCAACCATAGGAAAAGCAACTGTTACCAGAGGAACGTGCTCAGGATTTGAAGAAACCTCCTCACATACTTTCTCAACATTAACTCCTTCCGCGCGACTAGATGTTTCCGGTTGATCTATTATATTACTGGTAGTTAATACTGGTGTACAGACAGCTTTCACTTTTTGAATTACAATTTTCATTTGAACAACTGTCACAGCAACTGCGCTTGTCGTCTTTTGAAGAACTATTGCTTGCTCTTATTTTAGTAAGACACTTGCCAGATAAAATGTTGTTGACATTGATAGAATCTGCAGATAACAAATCATCTGAATCAGCTTTGCAGTAGGATATGATAAGATCCACCAACAACCTTTTCTATTCCCCATTCCAGTATTTTATTTGCTTCCTTGAAATCAGTTGTGTGTCCAACTGCTCCAGGTTCTAACTCGAAGTTAACACAAGCTGTAAATGTAGGAAGTGGCATTTGTACAAGAACAGTGTTAGCATTGATGCTTGAGTTGAATTCAGCCCGCACTTTAATGGTCACTTCAGCCTTGAGTGGTCCTGTTTCCTCAATCAGTGTATTAATACGAAAAGGTGGCTTAAATGCTTGAGTTATACGATAATTCATGACAGGAAATTCACCATCTGGTGGTACCAAAGATAAAGTTCGGTCAACATCAAAGCTATCAAGGTGCACAGACTCATGAAAGTTGTAATCATCTAAAATCACAGCACCAGAACCTCTATAATCACTTGTTCCTATACTCAAGTCCTCATTGAGAGCAAGTCGAATCTCTGGGTTACCAGTAAGATAACTCTTCATTTGAATGGTGCCATCAATCTCACTAGTAAGTATATATCCACTAGAATTGAATGTGTCGCTTATTTTCTCAATTACATCAACAAAGATCTCATCTCTCTTCCTCCCACCAGGTTCATTAGCAACAACAGATTTTGTAATAGCTGTACCCGGCATTCGCTTGCTCCCGTGCATAAAAATCGAAGTGGGACCAAGTGGCATCTGTGCAGTCTCAATCACAATCGGCTCATTGAAAACATACGACTTCAAAACCTCCGTAGACGTCGTTTGCACATAACCAAAATCAATCATTTCATCAAGCAGTTCATAGACAAGCACAAAATTCTTCCTAAAAGAATCCTCATTAAGAACACCAAGGTAATCTTTAATAACCCTTGCAGTTCTTTGCAAAAAGCTCCAAAACAACAGAAGGAGAAACATTAACTCTAGTCGTAGCAACAAACAACAACCCCGCAACCTTGACATGGAAGTAGTTCACACCATATACATTAAAAACAGGTGGAGCATCACCATCAGCGTCCTCTTTCCAGAACTTGACTTTTCGGAAAAACGTTTCAGCGCTTCCCTTTTGTACTTCACCATGATAGTCGCGGAAGACGATGTTGTCGCCTCTTTGGGAAAGGACGAAGAACTGAGAAATCATGTTTTGTTGCTGTGTTTCTTTCTTTGCTTCTTTGACTTGTCTCTTCCTGCTCCTTGCTTAGCATGAATTGGAAGCTTTTTAAGGACATATGTTAGACCTCGCACAATTCTCTAGTCCAAGAGTTCTCCCGAGTTCAACAAGTGTTGTTTTCAGTATTGTATGTCTATCAAGAGGACTTCTAATCTCATGAGTCAACATCCTAACATGTCGACCGGTTTCTCTGGAATTCAAGCTTCATATTTGTCTGCACAGCACTCTCTGATAAAAATGAACACAACTACTCATGTACCAGGACATTACTTGCACCTTTAGTTTGGACCAAACTTCTTATTGAACACTGCTCGACAAACTGATGATTCTCCATAAGACCACTTGACTTTGAACAATCATCTCTTGAGAAAATAGACCACTGATACATAACTTGCAAATGAAGTAATCCTTTGATAGTTTGACCAAGATGAGGTCAAACTTCCATCTGATTTAGACTCGAATGAATGTCCTTGCCATTAATCTCCTTGCAAAACCCTAAACACACAGAGAAGAAGAAGAAACAAACAAATTGAAAAATATTTTTGATATTTTGGTTAGATGTTAGTAAACAGAAACAAACATAAAGAAAGTAAAAAAACAACAAGGGACCTAAGAAAAAATCAAAAAAAGTGGTGTTGTTTGTGTATGCAAAAAATAAAAATGCAATGTGGGATCTTAGGGGTAAAAATTAGGGTATTACACACGCTAATAATTTGACGGCTAAACGGTGGTAATCTCGTCATCGACCGTGAATTTGAACGAAAACGAATAAAATTGAAAATGGATAATAGAAAAAAAAAATGGTAACCATATACCTAAATAATTGAGATTTTATACAAAAGTTAATAAAAAGATTACCAAGAGGTAAACTTTAATAATATCTTATAACATAAAAAAAAAAATTTATTTTAAAAAAAACTAACAAAAACAAGAGGGAGGTGCGCTGGTCTTAAGTAGGAGGTGGAAAAAATTAAAGGAGAATCACTTGGGCCCGAAAGCCCATCATCTCCCTCACCAGGCAGACAGAAAAAACAAATTGGCTGAAAAATAAAAAGACTTAACGTGCCACAGCCCAATAATTCGTATGGCCTCCTAATCAGGTTTAAAGAACATGGCAAAATGAACTAGAATCCAAATGCTTTCCCACCAACATCTTCAATCACGATACCTCAACAAACATGCGATGAATCAAAGAAACTCCACCCTCAAAGACGCAACACATAACTCAAACTCCTTAACATTCGTCGGCCATTGAAGAAATTGAGCGAAAAAAGACGAAGTGGTCCTCTCAAAATCATCACTTTCGCTGTGATGGTGTCGTATCGGCCCTAACCTTTTTTTGATTGCCTTGCGACTTCTTTTCCTATTTCCACCTTTGACTCACTCTCAGATTCAAACCTCAGGTTTTTTGACTTAAATTTAGGGCATATTTCTTTTTATTCAATCATTCTTCTTCTACCCTCTTTCGTATTTGTTCTGGTTTTGAAATAAGGGTTTGAATCTGAATGTTGTTAGTGTGTCTCGATTTTTGAGAGGGCAAGGTTGGCAGCGAAGATGTTTTTTTGAAGATGGTTCTGTTTCTGTTTTGGGGTCGTAGAAGAGGGTTTCAATTTATGGGTTAGGATTGAAGAAGATGTTGTAGTTGGTGAAGAAGAGGGCCGGTGGGTCTTGAAGAGGAAGAAAAATGGTCTATGGGTTTCGGGTTGTTTGTTTTTTCGAGGGAGGAGAGGGTCTCCGAAAAACAGGTTTGAAGATGCGAGAGTGTTAGAGTAAGAAAAGAGTTTTTGGAAATTTGAAGTTGAGTTCAAGAAAGAGGTTTTCTTGCGTTGAAGTTTTTTGTGTTGTTCCCCCCGAATTCTCAGTGAAAATGAAGTTTAATAAGGTGTTTTTTCCGAAGGATCCCCCGAGATGTTTTTTTTAGCGAGGGTTTATTGCTGTTGTCTGTGATGCGATCGCAGATTCGTACATGTGTGTCGGCCACTAATAATTTTGCTTATGGCTTGCTTTTTTCGTTTCCTCCGCGTGGTGTATTGAAAATCCAGGTACAGTTTTGTTTTTATTGATTTTGTCTGTTGTGAGTACAATTCAACCACTGCCTTGTTTTGCAAAGGGTATTGTGTGACATAGCATTCTTTCGTAACATAGAAAGGACAATAGTGAGCTGTATCTCTGCTACAAATGTATACTTTGCAAATGTTGGGTGCACATTGTGAATCATGGCCATCACTTGCTTTTTTTGTGCAGAATTTGTTGTGGTTTTTTATGGTAGTACAGGGTGTTTTGTAAATAGGAATTGATAACTTTCTCTTCATTTTTTGTCAGTTTCTGTGCAGGGAAATTGAAGTGGCCCGCCGGATGATTTGTGTGATAGTAGTCCCTTTTTGTCATGGGGTAGCTAGAGATGGCTTACAACATGTAGGATGGTTTCTACATTTTGAATTTTGGCATGTGAATGGTAATGAGAGGTATGCTTGAGACTTGGAGCACGTCACATGCGGTTTTGGTTTGCCTTTTCATTTTGCAGCAAGTGATCTTGTGAAGAAAGCTCCCCTATTTCAAAAAAATATTGCAAATGGACTCTAGTTCTTTTATATTCTTTTGACTTGTAACAATGAGTTAGAACATAAATGGTAGATGGACCTCAACTTGTATCAATATTTTCTGTTTTGTGTAAATGCATCTCTTGTTGTAATGAAAATATGATTATATTCCACTTTATCACCAACTGATTTTGAATAGACTTTTCTGATTGTTGAATTCTCTTTGGATAATGAAAATGATGATGTGGGCTTATCGTGAGTTGGGCTTATGGATACATTGAATGTATACGATGTTTTTCGCATGAACTTTTCATGAAAAATTAGGAAATCTTGATTTTGTTGGAAATTCCAAAGAGATCCTATAAACCTCACGAAAAAAATCCACCCTTGGCTTTTATTTCGAAATAAACTCCAAATCAAACATAAGTCGATTTTTCCCTTGTGTTTTTTTTGAATAAATGACAACAAATGAATTAAATCCAAACACACACAAAAATATCATTTGAAACCCAATTCTTCCATCCGTGAATATTCACCAAAATTTTGAATCAATTCCTAAAGGGACAAAAATAAACCATGAATCGGCCTTTGGAACTTTGAATATCTTATGAGAAATGAATTGAATATGACTTAATCACAAATTGATTTTGAAGTTTTCCACTTGAGCATGATGAGCCAAAATTCCCAATGTGGGCTCCTCAATTATGCTTTGAAATTAAACTCTTGAACTCGAGCGTAAACTTGATTGTCCTTTGTGTTATTGACAAGTATAAGAACCACATGATCAAGACCTCTAACGACTTAACACATGGACCATAAAGCCATAAGCTCAGATCCGCCATCTGATTTCATTATATAGACCACAAATTTGTGAACAAACCCCGAACTTGTATCCTCCACCCAGGAGCACTTGAATTCTTTCCACACGACTTCCCTGGCCTGGCACACAACCCTAAATTAATCCCTAACCACACATCATATGAACTGCACACTGTAATCTTGATCTAGATAAAACTTATACACGAGTAGGACAAATTTAGGGTATAATAGATGCCCCTATCTAATTAACTTTGACCGAGTAGGGTGAACTGCTAGAGTGTTCTTTCCTACGAGGTAGAAATCAATTAGATATAAAGAAGACCCTGAATTTGTCCGAAAAGAACAGATATGCACGAGAATTGAAATGCTGGATGAGGTAAACCTCTGAACCAACTGTAAATAACTGGCAAAAAAAGTCCACATCACCAAAAGGATGATGGGACAAAACACACACGGCTACTGCCACCAAAAGGATGACAGAGCAAAACACATTCGCACAATCTGACATTAATGACTATGACAGACCCCCCACCAAAAGGATGACGGAGCGAAACTCACACCGAAAAAATATCGCACAATCTGACATTAACGACTATGACAGAAACCCCACCAAAAGGATGACGAAGCAAAACTCACACAAACAATATCGCACAATCTATCATTAATGACTATGACAGACCCCCCACCAAAAGGATGACGGAGCGAAACTTACACCAAACACTATCGCACAATCTGACATTAATGATTATGACAGATCCCCCACCAAAAGGATGACGGAGCGAAACACACGCCAAACAATATCGCACAATCTGACATTAATGACTATGACAGACCCCCCACCGAAAGGATGACGGAGCGAAACACACGCCAAACAATATCGCACAATCTGACATTAATGACTATGACAGATCCCCCACCAAAAGGATGATGGAGCGAAACACACGCCAAACAATATCGCACAATCTGACATTAATGACCATGACAGACCCCCCACCAAAAGGATGACGGAGCGAAACACACGCCAAACAATATCGCACAATCTGACACTAATGACTATGACAGACCCCCCACCAAAAGGATGACAGAGCGAAACACACACCGGCCACTACCACCAAAAGGATGATAGGACAAACACCATCGCACAATCTGACACCAATCCAAGTGACAGACCCCCCACCAAAAGGATGACGGAGCGAAACACAAACAAACTATCGCACAATCTATCATTAATGACTATGATAGACCCCCCCACCAAAAGGATGACGGAGTGAAACACAAACAAACTATCGCACAATCTATCATTAATGACTATGATAGACCCCCCACCAAAAGGATGACGGAGCGAAACTCACACCGGCCACTACCACCAACAGGATGATAGGACAAACATTATCGCACAATCTGACACAAATCTAGATGACAGACCCCCCACCAAAAGGATGACGGAGCGAAACACACACAAACAATATCGCACAATCTGACACCAATCCAAGTGACAGACCCCCCACCAAAAGGATGACGGAGCGAAACACACGTACACAGGTTGCTATCACCAAAAGGGTGATAGTACGACACAAATTGAAGGCTACCAACACCAAAAGGATGCAGGCTAGGTTGAACTGACGAAGTTCGGCTATCACCAAAAGGATGATAGTAAAGCAATTGACAACAGTCACGGTTGCTGGGTACAACTCATTGGGGAACTCCCAAAAGGAAGATTGAATTGAAATGAGTCAACAGGGCACACCCACCGTCTTGTTTGGAGATCATAGTTTTGCTGAAATGATTTCATGGTTACGCCCATGAATTTTGAAGAGGATATCCCTGACTGGGCTGAATTTGTCTTAAAATTTTGTCTTGCTCAACAAAAGGCTGAATAACTTCATGAGGCACGCTCACGGTTTTGCTGAAGATGCCCCTGCTCGGGCTGGATCTTGCACTAAACTTCTTGGATTTGCCCAACTAAAGGTTGAAGAACTTCGTGGGGAACGCCCATGATCTTGAATGGTATGCCCCTGACTGGGCTGAATGTTGAGTTGAAGATCTGATCAACCACAAGGTTGAAATACGTCATGGGAGATGCCCATGGTCTTTGAAAAATGCCCCTGACTGGGCTGAATCTTGCTTTGAATAACTTCGAATTTTGTGGGAGAAACCCACAATTGCAGAAGATTGCCCCTGACTGGGCTGATGATTACTTTGAAGCTCCTGATATTCGTGGGAGAAATCCACGACCTTTATGGAAGATGCCCCTGACCGGGCTGATGATGGTACTGGAAATCTTCAAGATTGATCCTGGACCTTGACTTGCATATATGAATGTTGGATGATAAATGATATTCCATAGCGAATGGAAGTGCAAATGCAAATGCTGACGCACAGAAGTGAAAAAAACTAGGGAAGTAAGATATGATTGGAGTATGCATATGATGCAAGATGCTTATGATAACGAATGCAATGTGTATGATGCACATGATTGCAGACAGGTAATTGGAAATGCAGGGAGACGTCAGCACGGTGGACTCTGGTAGTTGCCAATGTGAATTGGACTTTGGGGGGTGGGAGGGATTGACTTCCTCGACACGTAGTTTGTTGAAGACGCCATGATTGGAGAAGAAGATGTCCTTGATGCCCCAAGTCTGGGTTATTGGTGATTCGTTGTGAATTTTCTTAAGAGAAGGTTGCAACTCTGCTTGATGTTCGGGATGACCTGGTCTTGCCCCAGTCTGAATATGGTAATGACATGCCCCTGCTCGAGTTGTTGAATGACTTCCCCCAGCCTGTGGGCTTTGAAATACTCTTGCCTCGTGTACGCCACTGAAAGTCAGGTTCCTCCCTGATTGCCCCTCGTTGAGATGTCCTTGAATACCTAGCACTGATTTGCAATTAAAATTGTACATTCATAAATGGTAATATTAATGCAAAGTTCAATGTAAGTTTTGAAAGAGTGTGTCATTTATTGAGAGTGGTAGTGAGACGAATGGACAGTTAGCCCAAACGTAGTGCTAATTTTGACTGATGATTAACAAGCATGTGAGGAGTCAGGTTACGCAACCTCGCAATAGTATGCTTTCAGAATAAACCTCGCCTCAATTAGGTCTTTCGAGGGTTGTAACGTGGTCTAGTTTACGGTTATGAAACAAAGGATGTTAGGCTCAAAGTATGATTTGTACCCACCCCTTCTTCTTAATGATCTCCAGTCCTACGCTCAGTTAATCCTATACTTGTCATGACGGTGTAAGCTTGATGGTTCAAGGTATGCTCGAAATGACAATCACCTTATTTTGCTGGATATCGGTGACCCTCTCAATTGGGTGACCACTGAATCTTATTTTGTTTTTGTTGAGGGTTTCAGGGTCCTCTTTTTGTTTTTGTTGATCCCTAACTTTTGCATGGATTGATTTTGCTTGTCAGATCCATCGGGATTGCCTTGATTTTGCCTAAGTCCCCTCTAAGGTGTTTGACTTAGCAGGCTTTTAATTTTTTGGGATTTTGTTGGAAGGTTGTTGTTGCGGTGGAAATAGGATATCAAACTATTAATGAGTTTGAATCGCAATTCAATTCACAACCGCTCTTTGATTTATCCGAAGGAAAAGGTCAAAAGAGGGAAAACCTATTTTGCATCGTAAACACAATGCGGGGAAAGATCTAGGGTTCGGGGGTTGGTTAAATTTAGGGAAGGTATTAGCACCCTAAACTTATGTAGTACTCTACAGGAACCTTTTGTTCAGATGTTTACTATTTTGCTTTATTCATTTGCTTAAGGTATATGTACAAAAGATTAAAAGTGAGAAAAGAGACCTAAGGGGTTAATTTTAAGTTTACTCGGCAAGACATCGCATCCTGTGCCTACGTATCCTTACGGGAGTGGAATCAGAGTAATCGTAGTTCCCCTCAAAAGGGAGGTTAGAAACGTCTTGACTGTGGCCAAGGTTTCAATGGGGAATAAACGTATCTTAGGGATACGCTTACATGGAGTGTAGAAACTCCAAATCTCTACGTTGAAAGGTTAAGTTGTAATTAGGGTTAAATTAGGTTAGGGATTCCACGGCGGGAAACCCTAAAATGAGCGCGGCGGCTCTTTGACCTAAAACTAGGATAAATTTGTAATCTTGCCTGCGGCGAGGCGTTTGGAGAATTAGGGTTTGCAAGGTGAAAGAGTTTGAAGTTGAGGACTATCGGCGCGGCGGCCAAAAGCTAGACCTAACCTTCGGATGTGTGTAGTGTGATTGGAATATTCGATGAGTGTGTGAGATAATTGAATTATGCAGACTTTTAAATGCGGAAACGTAAATGCGATTGTTAAGATTCGCAAGGTTACAGAGGAGGAACAGTTACAACAGTATGATACAATTCAATTTTAAGAACGCGAATATAAAGAAACAACATGGTAAGCTGCACAGTGAACGAACTAGGTTAGTAAACACAATTATGAAAACAGAAGCATGAGGCTATGAGACGTTTTTTGTGGTTTCTTATTTTATGAGAAGCTTAATATGAGTCTAAGCTTAATTTTTTCTTACTTGATAAGGAATAAATAGAAAAAGAAGATCTTAATCTTTTTAAAAAATATTTTCTCTTGGTTTTAAAAAAAAATATATTGATTTTAATATTTTAAAAAATGTTTTAATTTTAATATTTTAAAAAAATGTTTTTTTGATTTTAATACTTAAAAAAAATGTTTTTTATTTGATTTTAATATTTAAAAAAATGTGTTTGATTTTAATATTTAAAAAACAACTTAAATATTTTTTTTTTAATTTGATAATTTAATTAAAAAAGAAAAAGAAAGTAGAAAAAATAAAAAAGGGTTGGGCCGGTCATTACCTCCGGACCCAACCCGGTCGAGGTGATTGTAATCACAAGGTTACTTAGGGTTTCAGAACCCTTTGGTTCTTCGCAGCGCCGTTTACACTTCATTCTTCATCTCTCTCGCCGCGATTCCCTCTGATCTTCCTCATTCCTGAAACAAAACATGAAATCTGTGATGAAAAACATCCCATGGCTTACATTTAAAGCGAAAACGGCCGATGATGAAGAGATTCTGAGGCTGAGGCGATTGATTGCTCGTCGTTTGGTTAAACGGCGCCGGCGGTCCTTCGTGTGATGACTTTGGTGGAAAACTTCTTCTTCTTCTTCTGATGTCGCGGTCGTTAGGGTTTCTCGTTCGGTGATTTTTCTTGGCCCTCCAGTTAGGGTTCGTACGCGATTTCTCTCTTTCACGGCTCCTCCCTTTTCATCAGGTTGTACATCCCTTTTATAACTAACTTCTGGGCCTTGGATTTGCAATACTTCTGAGATTCGATTTGATATTATTTGATTTTGTTGTGATTTCCTCAGATATTGATTGCGATTGGATGCGGATTGAACTCTGTTTCCCCTTTTTTAGGGTTTAATCGATTCCTAGCTGATATTCTGATTCGGTTCAAAGATTTCTATCTCCAGAACTGAACTGATTTGTTTGATTGATTCAGGTTACACGCAAATGGGGATTCGATTTGATTTGATCATTTGGTTTTCAGATTGAGTTCTTTCTGATACGATTGGGATTTCGTTAATTTGTTTAACTGCTCTCTACTGATTCGTTTTTGGCTGACTTGCTTTATTGGCTTGTCTGATTGATTCAGATTGTCTCACATTGATTCAGATTGGTTCCAATGGAGATATTCCCTGATGCATTTGACTTGAAACTTTCCATTTCCAGCTTCGGCTTTGTTTGATCATTTGGATTGCTTCTGAATTTATTTGATTTGATTGATATCTGGATTAGTTCATTTGTTCTACTTGAATTCAATCTGGACTATGCTGATGCGTTTTCGATTTGATTCAATTTTAGTAGTCTGAACTGATTCGCTTTGATCTGTTTTGGGATTCATTATCAAATCGACATCTCTCTATTTCTGATATGGTTTGCTTTTTGATGCAGCTCAGATCCTTTTCCTCTTCTTCTTTCAGAGAGGGTTGATGCTACGACTTGGGTTGAGTTGGGATGGCCGAGGAAGGCATACGGCAATGATGTTTATCTGAGCCCTCGACGCTTGTATTCTTCGATGATGCTGCGATTGCTTTCTGAGGATCTTCGCGTGGGGTTTACCGTTTATTCTCTTTGAATTGTTCCAACTGCTGATGATTCTTAGCTTGCAAACGTCTGTTTTTTTTCTATGATGTTTGATACTGAAACCTCTTGATATGGCTTTGCAGATGTTGATGTTGCTGGTGTACTTTTCTGATGAGCGATAGTTTGTGTTGAGACACTAATCGCTTGATGCAGTTTTAGCTCTGATTTGGTTTGATGGGCTTTTCTTACTTGTTCGACCTCAGAGCTGCTGCTAACATTATAATTTATCTGTTTTGATCTTGAACCAAGTTTGATGGCTTTTACTGATGCTGCTGAGACCTTTTTTAATACCTTGTCCGTAGCTTGTTTCGTGTCTCATTTCTCTGTTCTGTTTGAACTGATGCAGCTTGATACCATATTTTGGTTTTTCTTGTTCTGCTGTGGACTGGATTTTCATTCTGTTTGGTACAGATTTGTTTCTTTTGGTGGCTATTCCTACCTGTATTGGTGCGAACCCTTTCCTAGTTTTGTTTTATGCTTTGAGTTCTGATGATGCTTATGTTTTTTCAGATGTTGGAAGTTTTGAAATCAAGGTGACTCAGACCTGCCGGCATCCGGGTCTGAGTCAAAACTTGCCTATGTTGCCTTATTCTCGTATCAGTCTGGAAATCCAATCGCGGCAAAACGAATCAGCCCCACTTCTTTTATTTTCTCTATCTCTCGGATGTCCCTTACGATAAGAACAATAACTACCTGATCTGACGCCGGTGGCTCAGATTGGTAACGGGAGTAGGATGCGGCTTTAGTCGTACCCTCCCGACACTCGATGATGACAATGTTCTGAGAGTGTCAAACAATCTTCTAACCTCTTTTCCTGTGGTTTGTTTTTGCTTTGATGTGCAGGTGATCAAGAGTTGCGTGAAGAACTCAAGGGAGGACCAATGAAGAAACTTGTAGTTTTTTCTCTTTTTAGGACTTTAGGACCTAGAGTAGATACCCATTGTAAATGTATAATCCTTTTGTAAATGAAAGATCATCATGAATAAAATCCAAAAAATTACTTCCATTTCATCTTGTAATTCTAGATGTTTATGAAATAAAATCCATTAAATATTCATTTATATTTTCTCAATTATGAATTTAAATATCCATGAATAACCATCCATAAATTATTTAAATTCAACTTGATTTGTAGTTTATGAATATTCATGAATAAAAGCTTCGCAGCTATTAAAACTTAACCTCTCTTTGGCCTTTTATAAATGATATCCCGCCATATGATTATATCCAAACAAATTCACATTAAAAACCTCGTTGATCACATCACTTCTCAAAATAACCATAACAGTGCCCACTTCTTTTTCAAACCAACTTCATCTTATTAAGAGAAAACAACTGCTTTAGAAATGTTTCCACATCATATAAGACGCGATCCCGAATCCAATCATATTTCTGACAAAACATACCGGCACCTTGACCTAATTGGCAAATAAATGCCTCAGAACGTAAAAACAGCCCGTTTTCAGAGAATTGGTAGAACTTGTGTAAAATGACCAAAATACCCCTGGGACCAAATCTGCAAAACAGACACCTCCATGACTTGTTAGTGGTTAGCAAATGTTCATAGGAGATGATATGCGAAATGCCTGACTAAATGTAAGCGTAAAATTTGGGGTATTACAGTTGCCCCTATTTAAATAGCTACACCGGACGATTTGAGTGGCAGAGACTCGAGGAATCGTGGTGGAGAGATTTAAATATAGATAACCGAAAATTTTGCCCTTATATGCGACGATATGCAATGCTACGGACAAAAACCGGAACGACTTAATGCAGATGATGCCATGACTATAATATGCTGCGTATGCTGGAATAATGAATGCGACAATGCTGACGAACATGACGACACTGGGGAAAATGACGCGCTGAGACACAGTACATCACTGGGGAATTATAAAAAAATGATAGTCCACTGGTGCGAATGACCAATTGTCACTTTTTAGAAAAGGAACGAGATCCTCGAATGGAGTTGGTACCTGTGAGACGGCCTCCACTGGGGAATCTAAAAATAAAACTGGATCACGTACGATTGTAAGATCGATTACAGAATGCTGGAGCATTGAGCAAAGAATAACATCCAAGCCTTTGTAACATGTCTCTCGTGACAAGATCAAACAGACTTTTCGGAACTCCGTAACAAATGTGCCGGGTAAAGACCGGCTGTATGCCAAAATAAATGGACTTTGATGGGAACTGCCTTGATAAGCTTCTCGCGGGAGAACTGTCACTCATCGTTGGAAGGGACTTACATGCCAAAACGGATAAGCACTCAAATGAAGAGGCTGCTGCTTATCTGATGAATAAGTCTTCTCGCATTCTAAGGTCGGCGCCTGGAATACGATTTTGATTCCTCTTTTACTGAAGGATAAATGTTTTCTCGAAAAAAAGGGTAAACTGAATTTCCTCATACTTTCAGAATGAAACTGGCTGACTAAATTTACTCATACTTCAGAATCGTGCTCTTCTGAATATGAAACTGAATGACTGAAGATATTCATATTTCAGAATCGTGCTCTCCTGAATATGAAACTGAATGACTGAAGATACTCATATTTCAGAATCGTGCTCTCCTGAATATGAAACTGAATGACTGAAGATACTCATATTTCAGAATCGTGCTCTCCTGAATATGAAACTGAATGACTGAAGATACTCATATTTCAGAATCGTGCTCTCCTGAATATGAAACTGGATGACTGAAGATAGCAGGGAAATGGAAGCCCAACTGCTCCATGGAGATGGCCATTTGCTGCGGGGCACAACGGGGATATGATCGACTTCTTAGGTGAGGAATGTCGTACCGATGCTGTAAAATGTAAAGTGTAAAGGGTTGTAACATGTAGGATTGTAAAGTGTTGTACTGATATATTTTCCAGGCGTGAACTGGCGTGTATCTGTAAAGGATTGTAGTTGATTTTCTTGAAAGTTAGTGCAAAATAAATGCACGTCCGGTTGGGATTGACGACCGACAAGACTGAGATTCAATCTAGGATCGAGCTAGAAAGAAAACTGGTAATCAAAACTCCATCGAGGGAATGATCTCGAAGGGTAAGTATCTACTCCTGGCGAGGAAAGATAGCTGAAATAACCGTCCTCCACGAGGATCGAGCTCTGTGGGGAAACTGGAAACGCATATGTATTTTATGCTTAGGGCTGACAATCTATTTGGAGAGAATGGACGAACCCAGTTACTCGGCGGTAACAACCAATGATGGTGAAACATAATGAACCTGTGAATGCTAACGCATATGTTAATGTGAATGTACGTTAATGTCTATGTATGCAAGATGTTATGAAATGAGTATGTAATGAGTATGTAATGAATATGAAATGAAATAGGCATGTGATGCTTATGCCCTTGCGTATAAACAGACTAGAGACGGGACGAGAGATGAAATAAACATCTCGACGGAAATACCCTGCGTTCTCTGCAACCAATACGTCAATCATGGGTAAGAAAGATCAATGGTAGAACCGGATCTGGTTTTAAAGTTCTGAATTCTCTGGGGAGAAGGTAATCTGCTTGGGTGCATAGTACCATGTCTTCACCTGGGGAGAAGAAAACCTGAGGAACACTTTTGAGTTTCCCAAGAAAAAAAAGTTGTCAGCTTATAGTCTCTCTGGGGACTATCACTGGGCAATGGTTTGAAAGTGTTTCTGCAATAATGATATTTCCGGGGAATGAAGAGATCCTGTCGGAATTTCCGCTAGTCAAAGTAATTTATTACATTTCAAATTTGTTTGTTTTTTGAAAAACAGTTTTGAAAAATCTACAATGCACCTTTCATTTTCAAATTTTAAGAATAAACGCATTTTGCATAACAATAGAAAATAAAGAGCAATGCACCAAGGAATGTAAGTAACGAGATGGTATCTTTTATTAAAAGGGTGGCTGCTTGCTGAAGGCATAGCTCCACAGATGATTACATTTTGAAATTGGCAACATGGGAAAGGTTACATCGAATCCAATAACACCTACTGACACTAATAACTAAGACTAATCCAGAATCCTGCTTTGGGCAAGGATGAAAGAAACTGAAACATGGCTCTTATGAGATAATCAGTGTCTTCTGATGCAATGAAATGCCTCTGTCCCTAACTTTTGCCTGGACCGCCCTTTCGGGTTTTCAATCCACCGGGACGCTCTTTTTTGCCTAAGCCGCCCTTTCGGGTTTTCGTCTTAGCGAGCTTTTTATTATTATTATTTTTTTTTCAACCCTTACTTTTGCCTAAGTCGCCTTTTGCAGGTTTTCGACTTAGCGGGTTTTTAGGCATAATATTTTCGGACTGCATCAGAATTCACGGGATGTGCTAGTTCTTCCCCGTCCATTGTCGTAAGTATTAGAGACCCTCCGGAGAAGACAGTCTTTACCACGAAGGGGCCTTCATAATTGGGCATCCACTTTCCACGCATATCTTTATGTACTGGCAAGATCTTTTTGAGTACGAGCTCTCCTTGACGGAACTCACGGATACGAATCTTCTTATCAAACGCTCTTTTCATCCGTTTCTGATATAATTGCCCATGGCACATGGCTGTCAAACGCTTCTCGTCAATGAGATTCAACTGATCCAATCTGTCTTGAACCCACTCAGCTTCCTCAAGTTCAGCCTCCATTAACACTCTTAGCGAGGGTATCTCTACTTCGACGGGGAGCACGGCGTCCATTCCATACACCAATGAGAAGGGTGTTGCCCCTGTCGAAGTTCTTACTGAGGTTCTGTATCCATGCAAAGCAAACGGTAACATCTCATGCCAATCTTTGTAAGTCACAACCATCTTTTGCAGGATCTTCTTGATATTCTTATTCGCAGCTTCAACGGCCCCATTCATTTTAGGACGGTACGGAGAAGAATTGTGGTGAGTGATCTTGAAGTTGTCACACAGCTCTTTCATCGTCTTATTATTCAGATTGGTGCCATTGTCAGTTATTATCCGGCTTGGGATTCCATAACGGCAGATGATTTCTTTCCTGATGAATCGGACAACCACTTGCTTGGTCACGTTGGCGTAGGAGGCAGCCTCTACCCACTTGGTGAAATAATCTATAGCAACGAGGATAAAACGATGTCCATTAGAAGCTTTCGGCTCGATTGCCCCAATCATGTCAATGCCCCACATAGAGAACGGCCATGGTGAAGACAAAACATTCAACGGTGACGGAGGTACGTGTATTTTATCAGCATAAATTTGGCACTTATGGCATTTTCTAGCGTATTGGATGCAGTCGGCTTCCATGGTTAACCAGTAATACCCAGCCCTTAACATCTTCTTGGACATAGCATAACCATTGGCATGGGTTCCAAAGGTCCCCTCATGAATTTCCTGCAGTAACATGTCCGCTTCCCGTTTATCAACACATCTGAGCAGGACCATGTCGTGATTTCTCTTGTATAGCACACCGTTACTGATAAAGAATTTGGACGCCAATCTTCTCAATGTCTTTTTGTCCAGACCAGTAGCACCATCGGGATATTCCTGCTTGACGAGATAGTTCTTGATATCGTGAAACCAAGGCTTTTCATCCACCTCAACTTCTTCGACCAACTGACAATAAGCGGGCTCAACCTTGCGCTCAATATGGATAAGAGGTGCTTCATTAACGAATTTAACTTTCCACATAGATGCTAACATGGCTAATGCATCAGCTACGTGATTCTCGGATCTAGGAACATGCTCGAACTCTATCTCGTCGAAATACTTGATCAGCTCAATAATATAGTCTTTATAAGGGATCAGCTTCTCATTCTTCGTTTCCCATTTGCCTTGTACCTGGTAGATAACCAAGGCTGAGTCACCACTTACTTTAAGAAGTTTGATTCGGAGGTGAATCGCCGCTTCGAGGCCGAGGATACACGCTTCATATTCTGCGACGTTGTTAGTGCACTCAAAGTCCAATCTTGCTGTAAATGGGGTAAATCCACCCTTTGGGTTCATCAAAACGGCGCCTATACCATGCCCATTGAAATTTGAGGAACCATCAAACATCATCTTCCACCAAAGACCTGGTTCTGGACCTTCGCTCGGATCTGGCTCTTCGCAATCTCTTTTAATCAACAAAATATCTTCATCAGGAAAATCGAGCTTAAGAGGTTCATAATCTTCAACTGGCTGGTCTGCAAGATAATCAGATAAAATACTACCCTTAATCGCCTTCTGGGGTACATACTGGATGTCATATTCGGATAACAACATGTGCCAACGGGCTAGCCTCCCGGTTTGAGCAGGTTTTTCAAAAATATACTTGATCGGATCCATTTTAGAAATCAATAACGTGGTATGACAGACCATATACTGCCGAAGGCGCTTAGCGGCCCATGCCAATGCACAACAAGTTTTCTCCAATGGTGAGTATCTGTTCTCGCAATCAGTAAACTTCTTGCTCAGGTAATAAATCGCATGTTCCTTTTTCCCAGTCTCATCATGTTGTCCAAGCACACAACCCATAGACTTCTCGAGAACAGTAAGGTACATAAACAACGGTCTTCCAGGTACGGGAGGAATCAGAATAGGGGGATCTTGCAAATAACCCTTAATCTTCTCAAACGCTTTCTGACAATCAGGGTTCCACTCAACTGTCTGCCCCTTGCAAAGCAACTTGAATATCGGTTCACAAGTAGCGGTCATATTAAAGATAAACCTGGAAATGTAATTCAGACGTCCCAGAAAACTCCTAACTTGCGTCTCGGTTTGCGGAGCCGGCATATCTTGAATGGCTCGGACTTTGTCAGGATCCACCTCAATCCCTCGCTGGCTAACAATGAAACCAAGCAATTTTCCGGATCTGACACCGAAGGTACATTTTGCAGGATTCAATTTCAACTGGTATTTCCTGAGTCGTTCAAACAGCTTTACCAAATGGACTAAATGCTCCTCTTCACTCTGAGATTTGGCTATCATATCGTCCACATACACCTCAATTTCTTTGTGCATCATATCATGAAAAAGAGTGGTCATAGCACGTTGGTAAGTTGCCCCTGCATTCTTTAAACCGAAGGGCATGACTTTGTAGCAGAAGGTTCCCCAAGGAGTAATGAAAGTAGTCTTCTCTCGATCATCAGGATCCATCTTGATCTGATTATAGCCAGAGAAACCATCCATAAATGAAAACAACGCAAAACTGGCCGTATTGTCTACCAGTGTATCAATATGTGGCAGTGGGAAGTCGTCTTTTGGACTTGCTTTGTTCAGATCCCTGTAGTCTACACACATCCTAACTTTACCGTCCTTCTTGGGCACTGGTACAATGTTGGCAACCCAATCTGGATATTTTGCGACTGCCAAGAAACCTGCATCCAACTGCTTTTTAACCTCATCTCGAATCTTCAAAGCCATGTCGGGTCTCGTTCTTCGAAGCTTTTGCTTGATGGGCGGACAATCTGGCTTAAGCGGCAACTTGTGAACAACAATATCCGTGTCTAGGCCCGGCATATCTTGATACGACCACGCAAACACATCAATATACTCTTTTAACAACTCAATCAATCCCGGCCTAATCTCCGTCCCAAGCATTGCACCAATCTTGACCTCTTTTTTGTTCTCATCTGTACCGAGATTAATTAGGTCCACCTGCTCTTTATGCGGTCGAAGCTCTGTGTACTCGTACTCAATCAATCTTGTCAGTTCAGCGGGTACTTCAAAATCTTCTTCACCCTCGTCCTCAGCTTGATTGATGGGTGCATCCCAGTCAGGAGTGTCAGTAAAGTCATTGGATCCAACAAGGTTTACGATATCTCTGCATGATGGAAGGCTTACTTAATTAAAATGCTCGAAGACATGTAAGAATGAAATGCTGTTTTTTTTTATTTATTTATTATTGGAAGAGAAGTTGCCAATTTCATTTTTAAAGGTGAAAACGAAAAACGCAAATGAACCAACGTGGAATTGAACAAAATGCTTTTATTAATATCTTTTTAGAACTGAAAGGTGGCCCGACAAAACAACCCTATGGCCTTGGGCAGAGCTACAGATTTTTATTTGAAAATGTAAATGAAACTTAAAAAAAATTACTTTGACAAGGGAAAAATAACAGGGATCTCTACGGCCTCCCAGTTGTTCAAAACTGCATCACCCTTAAACACCAGGTTGCTCAGCTCTTCATTTTTTTCACAGTTGCTGATGGCATTGATTTGGAAACCTCCGCTGACAAATACTTCTTGGATAACCTTCGGACGCCCTTCGACAGTGGTGGCAGCTCCATTCTGAGTTGGTTTGTAACCCAACCCAGAGCGATCAGTCTTGGTTTTGACATCAATTACCTCTCCCCAACCTTCAGGAATGCCCCTGTCAATTGTTGATTTGGTACTCTTTAGAGATGCAAAAGATGGATTACCCTGACCCACTGTCTCTTCGACTTCCAGCAGAACAGCATTGGCGATCTCAAGCGCTTGAAAGGAGATGTCTAAAGCATTCTCATCGGCCTCGATGTAACGGAAAGAAGACAGGTTACTGACCATCAGATCTTCCTCACCGTGTATAATAACCAATTTTCCCTCGATCACGAACTTCATCCTTTGATGTAACGTTGAGGTCACCGCCCCAGCGGCATGAATCCACGGCCTTCCGAGTAAACAACTGTAGTTGGGATTAATGTCCATGACTTGAAACGTGATATTAAAAATTTGCGGACCAATCAGGATAGGAAGCTCAACCTCCCCCATTACCGATCGGCGAGAGCCATCGAAAGCCTTGACAACCAAAGGAGTAGGTTTCAACACGGTCTCTTTACAAGTCAACCTATCAAGAACCCTCTTGGGTAGAACATTCAGAGAAGAACCGGTGTCTACTAGCACTCTCGCTAAATTGTCCTCCTGACATTTTACCGATATATGTAAAGCACGATTATGGTTCGGACCCTCCTTCGGTAACTCTTCATTGCTGAAACTAAGGGTGTTACAGGCGGTCAAACTGGCAATCACACTATCAAACCGACTGGTGCTGATATCTTGATCCACATGCGCTTGAGTCAAAACCTTCTGCAAGGCCATCCTATGAGCGGGTGAATTCATTAACAGAGATAGAATTGAGATCTTGGAAGGAGTCTGATGAAGTTGGTCGATAACTTTATAGTCACTTCTCTTGATGATCCTCAAAAACTCAGCATCTTCATCATTCGTAACGGCTCCCTTACCTTTGTCTTTGACGGCCACTGGGATATTAGTGGTCTCTTTAGGTGGAACCTCATTAGAACGGGGAGTATACACACGGCCACTGCGAGTCATCCTGCTTGCCTCTGCGATATTGGTCACAGTGTCCTTAACCTCTTCATTTGGAATAGTCTTCCCAGACTCCTTGTCAATCACCGTCACGTCATATTTCCAAGGCACGACTTTAGGATCGCTGAAAGGAAACGGACCCGGTCTTCGAATAACTATAGGCTTAGGCTGATTTACTTCAGGGATATACGACCTTGGTATATCGAACACGAGGTTGGCGGAGCCTGCCCCTGATAAATTAAACACGGGTACCTTACCCTTTGATTCAGGCTGATGGAAAACAGGCTCAACCACAGCGACTACATCCTTCTTGGCTTGGCTTGTCACTTGTAAAACACCCTCATTAATCAGCCTCTGAACATCATTCTGAACTAACACACAACCCTTAGTACTGGCTTCACAACTTACGCATGCAACGTGGGAAGTATCTACTAAACCAGCTTCAAACAGTTTCGAATGGAACATCTTGAGAGGAGTCTTAATCTGTTCAACGTCAAGGGCATAACCATTCCCCGAATCAACACTAACGGCATTGACACTCTCATGGTTAGGAAAAGGGTTCTTCTTAACATTTGGTTGAGGATCTTCAAATGACAAAATCTTCTTTTCCAATAAATCCCTGACAATATTTTTGAGAGCATAGCAATTCTCCAGATCATGGCCAGGCGCACCCTCATGAAATAAGCAATGAGCAGCGGCGTTGTAATTGGCGGGTAGAGGGTTAGGAGGCGGACCCAAAGCCCGAGTGGTGATGAGACCCTGCTTGACCAAAGAGGGATACAACTCGGTAAAAGTCATCGGGATCGGCGGACAAGGTTTATACGTTCTTCTGTTCGGCATATTCTGGCGAGGAGCCGGACTCTTTGGCTGTTGAGGAGCAGGAGCGTTGGGCGCCTGTAGGTAGTTGACAGGAGGTGGATGAACAGGAGGTTGTTGCATAGGTTGATACATGGGAACCTGTTGATTGAAAGAAGGCGTAATAGCTGCCACATAGGGTTGTTGAGCATATTGGACTGGGTACCCTTGAGGTTGAGCATAACCTTGCGGATGCCGATAAAAGCGTTCCCTTGGTCTACCAGAGGATATAGCATTAGTCTCACTCTCCTTCTTTTTCTGGGAGCTATACGGAGGTTTCTTCGGCTGATCCTTAGAAGTACCATGGTTATTTGTCATTTTACCACTCTTCATACCCAATTCAATCTTGACACCCACAGCAACGATGTCGGAGAAATTTGAAGTCACACTACCCACCATTCTCTCGTAAAATTCTGGACGGACGGTGTCGACAAACCAATCAGCTAACTCTTTCTCGGTCAAAGGAGGCTCTACCTGCGAAGCAGTCTCTCTCCACCTTTGAGCATACTCTTTGAATGATTCAGAATTCTTTTGTGACATACTCAGCAATTGTCTTCTGTCAGGAGCCAGATCCATATTGTACTTGTAGTGTTTGATGAAAGCGTCAGATAAATCTTGAAAGCTCTTAACGCGGGACTGGTCCAAAGTTAAATACCACTTGGAAGAAGCACCCTTCAAACTGTCTTGGAAGCAATGAATCATCAGTTTATCATTCTCAACATGGGCAGCCATTTTGCGATAGTACATGATCAGATGACTCTTAGGACAGGTGGCACCTTCATAACGATCGAAGTTCGGAGTTTTGAACTTCGGGGGAATAACCAAACCTGAGACCAAACAAACATCTCTTGCAGCAGCCCCAAAAATTTGATCACCCTCTACCTTTTTCAATCTCTGGACGATAGTATTTACTTCTTCACGAAGCTTATCATGTTTCTCATAACCCTCAACATTCTCATCAAGATTATCAAAAACTGTCTCATCGAAGTACGGTTGCGCACGAGTGTGTACAACAGGTGGTGCAAAGATAGGAGCCCCCCTAGAAACTTCAGAAAACAAAGGCACGGCTTGCTGAACAGGTTGATTAATCGGAACAGTGGCTTGAGGAGGCACAAAACCGGGAGCAAGACCATAAGGTGGGTCCTTTGCTACAGTCACACTTGGTGAAGGGTCCACAGTAACGCCGGCAATCTCAGAAACAACAGTGGGCTGGGTATCCATCTTAGCATTCATGACATGTAACAATTCCATCATACGCCCCATACCCCCTCGAAGATCTTCAAGTTCATTGCTAAGGCGATCAATCTCTTTTGCCTGATCCTCCATTCTTTTCCGAGTTTGAGCTCTGGTGTTGTATTGGTGCCGAGAACTCAGGGTGACGAAACTGGAAGGTGAGAGAACCGAGTGTGAGAAATCGGGAGACACATGTAATGCAAAAGTATGATGCTAAAATGTGAATGTAAATGAAGATTTCACGGAATTTAAAACATTTACGAATGTCGTGGGGTACCAAAGAAATCTTTTTCTTGGTTTTTCATTTTATACTTTTTTTTATTTATTTATGGTATCCCGCGATATCCATTAATGATGTTTGAACTCCATGAAATACAATGCAATGAGATGCTTTATGGATGCAATGCATGGAAACACACAAGGTCCTAGGTTAAAAGCTTGCCTGAGGTTCAAAGGCAAATACCCTCCCCTGAAGTTAGATGGTTCATCCTGTCCTACAAAAGTAACCAGGTTCTAAGGGATCTCAATATCATTGATCCTTCACAAGGGTGGTTGTTCAGAAGGCAACTTACTTACCAACCAAAACCCTCCAAGTTTAAGATCTCAATGAGCGTAGTATCGAGTGTCAACCAACTTCAGTCTGCACCAAAGCCGGCTACCTCACTACCTTCTAAAGGCCAAGATGAGTTAACTAGGGTTCTAAAAGTCAGTTAGTGCATTGACAACATATGGCAGCCTCAATATTATCCTCAACTTGACTTAAGGAATATAAGCACCAACCAAGAAGTCGCACTAACTATGGCCACCAGATCAACCGCATCGATATACGTCGTACAGTTTCCTTGGTCTATTGCCATTTACCTAAGGTACACTAGATCCGGGTTAGGACCTATCTCACAGCACAAGAAACAGTCCCACAATCAAAGCACCAATATATACATACAAGTGAATAATAACACAGATAGTAATAAATATGAACAAGTTAGGGATAACCCTCAAAAGTTAAAGTTAGCTCCCCAGTGAAGTCGCCATTTTCTGTTGCGGTGGAAATAGGATATCAAACTATTAATGAGTTTGAATCGCAATTCAATTCACAACCGCTCTTTGATTTATCCGAAGGAAAAGGTCAAAAGAGGGAAAACCTATTTTGCATCGTAAACACAATGCGGGGAAAGATCTAGGGTTCGGGGGTTGGTTAAATTTAGGGAAGGTATTAGCACCCTAAACTTCTGTAGTACTCTACAGGAACCTTTTGTTCAGATGTTTACTATTTTGCTTTATTCATTTGCTTAAGGTATATGTACAAAAGATTAAAAGTGAGAAAAGAGACCTAAGGGGTTAATTTTAAGTTTACTCGGCAAGACATCGCATCCTGTGCCTACGTATCCTTACGGGAGTGGAATCAGAGTAATCGTAGTTCCCCTCAAAAGGGAGGTTAGAAACGTCTTGACTGTGGCCAAGGTTTCAATGGGGAATAAACGTATCTTAGGGATACGCTTACATGGAGTGTAGAAACTCCAAATCTCTACGTTGAAAGGTTAAGTTGTAATTAGGGTTAAATTAGGTTAGGGATTCCACGGCGGGAAACCCTAAAATGAGCGCGGCGGCTCTTTGACCTAAAACTAGGATAAATTTGTAATCTTGCCTGCGGCGAGGCGTTTGGAGAATTAGGGTTTGCAAGGTGAAAGAGTTTGAAGTTGAGGACTATCGGCGCGGCGGCCAAAAGCTAGACCTAACCTTTGGATGTGTGTAGTGTGATTGGAATATTCGATGAGTGTGTGAGATAATTGAATTATGCAGACTTTTAAATGCGGAAACGTAAATGCGATTGTTAAGATTCGCAAGGTTACAGAGGAGGAACAGTTACAACAGTATGATACAATTCAATTTTAAGAACGCGAATATAAAGAAACAACATGGTAAGCTGCACAGTGAACGAACTAGGTTAGTAAACACAATTATGAAAACAGAAGCATGAGGCTATGAGACGTTTTTTGTGGTTTCTTATTTTATGAGAAGCTTAATATGAGTCTAAGCTTAATTTTTTCTTACTTGATAAGGAATAAATAGAAAAAGAAGATCTTAATCTTTTTAAAAAATATTTTCTCTTGGTTTTAAAAAAAAATATATTGATTTTAATATTTTAAAAAATGTTTTAATTTTAATATTTTAAAAAAATGTTTTTTTGATTTTAATACTTAAAAAAAAATGTTTTTTATTTGATTTTAATATTTAAAAAAATGTGTTTGATTTTAATATTTAAAAAACAACTTAAATATTTTTTTTTTAATTTGATAATTTAATTAAAAAAGAAAAAGAAAGTAGAAAAAATAAAAAAGGGTTGGGCCGGTCATTACCTCCGGACCCAACCCGGTCGAGGTGATTGTAATCACAAGGTTACTTAGGGTTTCAGAACCCTTTGGTTCTTCGCAGCGCCGTTTACACTTCATTCTTCATCTCTCTCGCCGCGATTCCCTCTGATCTTCCTCATTCCTGAAACAAAACATGAAATCTGTGATGAAAAACATCCCATGGCTTACATTTAAAGCGAAAACGGCCGATGATGAAGAGATTCTGAGGCTGAGGCGATTGATTGCTCGTCGTTTGGTTAAACGGCGCCGGCGGTCCTTCGTGTGATGACTTTGGTGGAAAACTTCTTCTTCTTCTTCTGATGTCGCGGTCGTTAGGGTTTCTCGTTCGGTGATTTTTCTTGGCCCTCCAGTTAGGGTTCGTACGCGATTTCTCTCTTTCACGGCTCCTCCCTTTTCATCAGGTTGTACATCCCTTTTATAACTAACTTCTGGGCCTTGGATTTGCAATACTTCTGAGATTCGATTTGATATTATTTGATTTTGTTGTGATTTCCTCAGATATTGATTGCGATTGGATGCGGATTGAACTCTGTTTCCCCTTTTTTAGGGTTTAATCGATTCCTAGCTGATATTCTGATTCGGTTCAAAGATTTCTATCTCCAGAACTGAACTGATTTGTTTGATTGATTCAGGTTACACGCAAATGGGGATTCGATTTGATTTGATCATTTGGTTTTCAGATTGAGTTCTTTCTGATACGATTGGGATTTCGTTAATTTGTTTAACTGCTCTCTACTGATTCGTTTTTGGCTGACTTGCTTTATTGGCTTGTCTGATTGATTCAGATTGTCTCACATTGATTCAGATTGGTTCCAATGGAGATATTCCCTGATGCATTTGACTTGAAACTTTCCATTTCCAGCTTCGGCTTTGTTTGATCATTTGGATTGCTTTTGAATTTATTTGATTTGATTGATATCTGGATTAGTTCATTTGTTCTACTTGAATTCAATCTGGACTATGCTGATGCGTTTTCGATTTGATTCAATTTTAGTAGTCTGAACTGATTCGCTTTGATCTGTTTTGGGATTCATTATCAAATCGACATCTCTCTATTTCTGATATGGTTTGCTTTTTGATGCAGCTCAGATCCTTTTCCTCTTCTTCTTTCAGAGAGGGTTGATGCTACGACTTGGGTTGAGTTGGGATGGCCGAGGAAGGCATACGGCAATGATGTTTATCTGAGCCCTCGACGCTTGTATTCTTCGATGATGCTGCGATTGCTTTCTGAGGATCTTCGCGTGGGGTTTACCGTTTATTCTCTTTGAATTGTTCCAACTGCTGATGATTCTTAGCTTGCAAACGTCTGTTTTTTTTCTATGATGTTTGATACTGAAACCTCTTGATATGGCTTTGCAGATGTTGATGTTGCTGGTGTACTTTTCTGATGAGCGATAGTTTGTGTTGAGACACTAATCGCTTGATGCAGTTTTAGCTCTGATTTGGTTTGATGGGCTTTTCTTACTTGTTCGACCTCAGAGCTGCTGCTAACATTATAATTTATCTGTTTTGATCTTGAACCAAGTTTGATGGCTTTTACTGATGCTGCTGAGACCTTTTTTAATACCTTGTCCGTAGCTTGTTTCGTGTCTCATTTCTCTGTTCTGTTTGAACTGATGCAGCTTGATACCATATTTTGGTTTTTCTTGTTCTGCTGTGGACTGGATTTTCATTCTGTTTGGTACAGGTTTGTTTCTTTTGGTGGCTATTCCTACCTGTATTGGTGCGAACCCTTTCCTAGTTTTGTTTTATGCTTTGAGTTCTGATGATGCTTATGTTTTTTCAGATGTTGGAAGTTTTGAAATCAAGGTGACTCAGACCTGCCGGCATCCGGGTCTGAGTCAAAACTTGCCTATGTTGCCTTATTCTCGTATCAGTCTGGAAATCCAATCGCGGCAAAACGAATCAGCCCCACTTCTTTTATTTTCTCTATCTCTCGGATGTCCCTTACGATAAGAACAATAACTACCTGATCTGACGCCGGTGGCTCAGATTGGTAACGGGAGTAGGATGCGGCTTTAGTCGTACCCTCCCGACACTCGATGATGACAATGTTCTGAGAGTGTCAAACAATCTTCTAACCTCTTTTCCTGTGGTTTGTTTTTGCTTTGATGTGCAGGTGATCAAGAGTTGCGTGAAGAACTCAAGGGAGGACCAATGAAGAAACTTGTAGTTTTTTCTCTTTTTAGGACTTTAGGACCTAGAGTAGATACCCATTGTAAATGTATAATCCTTTTGTAAATGAAAGATCATCATGAATAAAATCCAAAAAATTACTTCCATTTCATCTTGTAATTCTAGATGTTTATGAAATAAAATCCATTAAATATTCATTTATATTTTCTCAATTATGAATTTAAATATCCATGAATAACCATCCATAAATTATTTAAATTCAACTTGATTTGTAGTTTATGAATATTCATGAATAAAAGCTTCGCAGCTATTAAAACTTAACCTCTCTTTGGCCTTTTATAAATGATATCCCGCCATATGATTATATCCAAACAAATTCACATTAAAAACCTCGTTGATCACATCACTTCTCAAAATAACCATAACAGTGCCCACTTCTTTTTCAAACCAACTTCATCTTATTAAGAGAAAACAACTGCTTTAGAAATGTTTCCACATCATATAAGACGCGATCCCGAATCCAATCATATTTCTGACAAAACATACCGGCACCTTGACCTAATTGGCAAATAAATGCCTCAGAACGTAAAAACAGCCCGTTTTCAGAGAATTGGTAGAACTTGTGTAAAATGACCAAAATACCCCTGGGACCAAATCTGCAAAACAGACACCTCCATGACTTGTTAGTGGTTAGCAAATGTTCATAGGAGATGATATGCGAAATGCCTGACTAAATGTAAGGGTAAAATTTGGGGTATTACAGTTGTGATTACCATAACATGGGTCATTGATGAACAATCGTCTTCTGGATTCTCTTTGTTGATTCAAATGTGGGATTGGATTAACTGAACACTACCCTGCCCCAGGTTGAATGTAAAGGTTTGAATATCCAAAGGAAACTGCTACTTCTAGGCTCGAAGTTGTTTACTAGGGATTAACACCTTATATCTCCAGTGTTTAGGGGATTGAAGCAATGCATGTACGTCATTGACGAGATTCGGTCTGAAAGCATACAGTTTGCAATTATGGGTATCTTGTTTTCATTATCCTCCCTCAAATCAGGCTAAACAACAGTGAATAGAGTGAAATGAATATGTGTCGGTGATAAATGAAAATGAGTGAATACGACATAACTAATTCAAAACATGCATAAACGATACATTAATGAAACCAAATACGAATGACAATCGTTTAAAGCATACAATACTTAAACAAACAAAGACAAAAATAAGAAATGTGAAATATGAAATGGCAACAAATGTCCTTCTTCGGGAATGAACTTTAACTTGACTGGATTTGATCGGAATGACACTATTTGACCGGCGGCATTGGATTGTTGATGACGTTTGGAGACTTCCCATTAAAGTTGATAGCATCCTTGTCGATCATGTCTTGGATCTTGTGCTTGAAAGCCTTGCAATCCTCAATGGTGTGACCTGGAGCGCCCTTATGAAACTCACAATGAGCATTTGCATCGTAGTCGGCAGGAATGACAGTTGGGGGAGCCAAATCTCTCGGAACAATAGCCTTTTTCTCCATCAACTGAGCAAAGATACTAGCGTATGTCATTGGCAGGCAATCAAATACTCTATCAGGCTTCCATGTCCTCTGCTGACGCTGTTGGCGAGCACCTTGTTGTTGTTGAGCAGCTTGCATCTGCTGTTGCTGAGGAGGATATTGATATCCTTGCTAGTTGTAGGCCTGTTGCTGAGGAGCCTGTTGCTGTGGCATTTGAGCTTGCACTGCTTGAACAACTGGCTGATAAGGCATTGGAGCATATTGCGTAACAGCAACATACGGATACTGATAATAGGGAACTTGATAAGGCATATGAGCGGGAGCTTATTGAGAAGCTTGCCCTTTCTGCAAAGAGATGACATTTGTTTCGCCCTCTTTCTTCTTATATCCATTGAAAGGCTTCTTGGCATTGGCCTGGTTGTTAGAACCTCCTGGGATCTTTCCACTCTTCAGCCCTTCTTCAATTCTCTCACCAACGATCACCAAGTCAGAAAATCCAGCGGAGACACTACCGATCAGCTTTTCGTAGTACTGGCCTTGTAAAGTACCCATGAAGATGTCAATTAGTTCATGGTCAACAAGAGGTGGATGAACCCTTGTGGCTAGCTCTCTCCATTGTTGCGCGTACTCCTTGAAGGATTCGTTGTCCTTTTGAGTTATACTCTAAAGTTGAGTACGATTCAGAGCAAGATCGGTGTTGTACTTATACTGCTTGACAAATGCATCGGCTAACTCGGCCCAAGTGCGCACACTGTTACGTTCCAGCTGCACATACCACTCGAGTGATGCCCCAGACAAGCTGTCTTGGAAGTAATGAATCATTAGCTTTTCGTCTCTGGCATAGGCAGCCATCTTGCGACAATACATCTTCAGATGAATGTTTGGACAACTGAGACCTTTGTACTTCGAAAATTCTGGCACTTTGAACTTGGGAGGAATGACAACATCAGGCACCAAGCATAATTCCAAAGCGTTGAAAGAATTTGAACTGTGCCCCTCCATGGCTCGGAAGTTCTCGGCTAGATCTCGGCACATCTTCATGGCTTCTGAATCCTGAGCAGCAACAGGACTGGAAATGGGGATAGCAGCGTGATAGTTCTGAACGTCGTCATAATGATCCATCAGAGTATCTTCAGTATGAGGAGCTGGGATCTGCGCGACAGTAGGCTGGGCCTGCGGGATAGCTCCAATGGTAACTCCGGGCGCTGGGGTTGGATGAGAAGTGTTCCCTTGGGCTGCGTTATTGAAGTTCAACGGAATCCCATGAGGATTTGGAATTGGAACCAAAGGGATGGTAGTAGACCCTTGTCCTTGACCATTGTTGTTGACGACAGCAGCGACTTCACGCTGTTCTTCCTCTCTTCTGGCCGTGAGGATGGCTTCGAGGATCTGGTCAATCTTTCCTTTGATGGTGTCCAACTCTTCTCTGAAGGAAACTTGCTCTTGTTGAATCTGCTCCATCATTTGTCTTGTATTGGCTCTAGTTGCGTACTGGTGTCGAGGACTCAACTTGATTTACTGGATATGAAGGAAAGAGAAACATGAGAAACTGCTGAAGGAAGGAGAATGCAAGATGCACAACAAATGAGATGCAATGCAAATGATATGCAGTGCAAGATGCAAGATCCAGGATCACAAGATCACAAATTCAAACAGTTCTGAGATTTAGCCGGGTGAACTGTTCAAGGATCACAGTCACTGCTCAAAGGAACCCCCACGGGTAGGATTCTAAAACGGGTAGGTGCCTAGAGTCATGGACATCTTTCAAAGATATTACTGCCATGACAAAGCCTCATCACGACGGTAATATCCTTAAAAGAATCTCCTCTAGGTGAGGTTCTCGTATCTTCCACGCGAGAAAGACTTCTCGGAGGCATCAACTACACAACCATCGACACACGGATTCTAGAAAAGGTTCTCAGAGTTATAGATCGAGGTTAAAAATATTACTGTAAGAAAGTAATACGTTCAAGGGATCTCATCTGATTGGGGCGTTCGTATTAATTCACAAAGAATTAACACCACCAACCACCATGGATAAAATGGTTAATGGTCCTTGGGATCAACGATTCAGACTCGAAAACATTATTGTTATGGCAAAGACTCACCACAACAACATCTCCTAGGAATCTACTCCAAGCGGGGTTTTCGCTTCAACTCAACGTGAAAGACTCCATGCAAGTCTCCACTACACAACCACCATCCTAATCCTAGGGTTATACTCGGACTCGGGTGTATAGCCATCTCACAAAGTAACCATAAGCATAGCAACCTCCATAATGCCTCAAGCACAAGTAACCAAGACAAGGATACCGACAAATAAGCGAGAAGAAAATAAAAACAACAAGCTAACAACTCGAGCTAAGATAGGCTCGACTCTCTCTTGCATGGAGCAATAGTCCCCAGCAGAGTCGCCATATGTTGCACCTCGAAAATTCATTCGAACATACGACCCTCGCGCGAAAGGCGCAGAAATGCGGTTCGACAGAGTCGCCACCGAACTTTATTTTTCACGAATGAACAGAAGAGGAAAATATCGAGAAAACCTCATAAACACGGAAGGAACACGGCCGTCGCAACCATATTCTTGGGTTTGGGAGTCGGTTACGCGAGGGGAAGGTATTAGCACCCCTCACGTCAGTCGTACTCGACGGGAACCTCTTAATTCGAGTTGTGATGGAGTTAGCTAAACTTAATTCTTCTCTTCTCACTACTAAATGCTAAAACGGTACTATAAAGAGATAAAGACGCTAAGGGAAAGGGGATGGTTTAGAGGATAGGGTGCTCACCAAGGATTGGGGCCCTTGTTCCTACGTATACTCATTCGGACGAGAATGAGAAATCAGAGCGTCGTAGTTCGACTACGGGGAATGATGGGGGAAAATGGAAGATGGAGGGGATTGTGCTCGCCAAGATCATCGCAATCTTGTGCCTACGTATCTTACATTCAAGAGTGAATGAAGAATCAGAGCGTTCGTAGTTCGTGGTAACGACCACAAAAGAAACAGGTTTGAATTGGATTTGAAGTGGATACGGATGACGACTACTTGAAGCTTAAGAAAGACTTCTCGGACCCAAGTATTAGGGAGAGTGAACCAAAGACTTGGAACTCTCTCTTTTTTATCTTGAAGATAAGGTTGTGTTTGAAAGGGTGAAGTTGAATTGATGACGACTACTTGAAGCTTAAGAAAGGCTTCTCGGACCCAAGTAGTCGGGAGAGCGAACCAAAGACTTGGAACCCTCTCTTTTTCATCGTGAAAAGAAAGTTGTTTGAGTTATTGAGGTTGAACGGATGACGACTACTTGAAGCTTAAGAAAGGCTTCTCAGACCCAAGTAATCGGGAGAGCGAACCAAAGACTTGGAAGCCTCCCTTTTTCATCATGAAAAGAAAGTTGTTTGAGTTTGAAATGGAGTTTGGAAGGATGAGTAGTTGAAGGACGGTTGAATGTTGTCGAGTTGTTAATGTTACTTAAAGGCGTCAGTTGCTCACACACGAATAAGATAACTTGCATATAAACAACTGAAAGCAAGATCAAAGACTTGAACCTACTCTTTACACCTTGAAAAGAATTGAATATTTGTTAATTGATTGATAGTTTGTTACGAAAATCCACTTGACGTTGGATCAAGGGTTTGACTTATTATCGCTTGCAAAGCGTGTAATGGACATGGTTTGAGAAATGTGACCGACTTGACTTACGCATCAAGGGTCGAATTGTGTGCAATAGGTTGATGGCGAATGCGTATGAGCACTCAACTTACAAAGGTTTGAAAATGGCTCGATGATGAATCGAGAATTAGTTTGAAAATAGTTTGATCCGCTCTAGTCCCTATGGGTGCTCCTAGGAGATAAACTAATAATCAAAGAAATGCGAAACATACATCGGAATGGGGAAGGGATACATGTAAGTTACACGGGATTGCACGAAATAAAGGGGTCTCATTGTAAGGTAGCCCAAGAGAAAGTCGTGTGTGTGTATTTGTGTCCTAAACTACGCCTTGAGAAAAGTCGGGCACGACTCAAAGTTAGGATACCTGCAAATGACCAAAGATCCAACATGTTGCACCCTAAAATTTGCTCAACCTATTTCACTTGGTTTATGTTTCAATTGCATTGTCATTTGCATACTAAGTCATGTACATAGTCTAATCATTTGCATAACATAGCATAACAAGGCATCTAACAAGGGATCAAGTGCCATTTTCATCAGAAAGAGGCCCATCAAGGGGTTTTATTCAAGCTCAAGATCATCCAAGTAATCAAGAAATGAGTTGAAGCTTTGAGAAGTTTGAAGGTCAACTAGTGAATGTCTCTCCTAATCTACGGGTGTGTTTGAAGATCAGCAATGAGTGTATGAGCCATGGCTGAGGGTATGGAATGAGCATAAAAATCATGGAAGACCTAGAGGGTCATTTTGAAGATGAGACAAGTCATTGATTCAAGTACAAGAGCCAGAGTTGAAGTGCAGTCAACTAGGGTTTCATCTAGGTGAACCCTAGGTCAACTGAGTGATTAAAGAGCACCAAGGCCTACTTGGAGGTTGTGGAATTCATGAATTGATATGTGGATACAGGTGTGGTGTTTTGCCAAGGATAAATCAAGAGAAATCAAGAAAAAGAGGAGTTACTAAATTAGGGTTTCAGTGTAAAAAACCCTAATTTAGGCCTAACTTCCAAGCCAGATAAGTCAAGATGCAAGTTTCAAATGAAGTCTTGGTCAATATGAAACTTTTAGAGCTTCTAAATAGATTTAATTTGAGTACTATAAGTCTTCAAGAAGATTTGTAGAACTCAAGTTATGGTTCTTGCAAGTTATGGGTCATCAGAGGATATTGAAAGTTATCTGTGAAAGTCACTTGACTTCCAAGCAACTTTTGCCCATCAAGGATATTTCAAATGGATTCTTGGCCAACATAAGAGTTGTAGATCTTGATCTTAGATTTAATTTGAGTACTAGAAGTCCTCAAGAGGATTTGTAGAACTCAAATTGTGGTCTTGGCAATCCAGGGGTATTTTGGGAAAGTTGAATTACAGGTCATTTTTCAACATAGGTCCAAATCTCCATCTTCCACTCTTCAAAAGAAAAAATGTTCAACATGAGATGTGTTCAAAATGATGTTTTTAGTCTGGATAAGAGGTCATGAGAGTTTGAAATGTCTTGCTTCACAAAATCATAAAAATGGCCTAAAATGAAGGTATATTTTAAATGAACCAAAGTTGGAAATTAGGGTTTTTTGATCTACACAACCAAACCAAGGCATATAACATACCAATTTGATTGTAAGAGGCATTTTAAGAACATTGACATTGCCA
Organism: Lathyrus sativus; assembly: GCA_963859935.3. NCBI lineage: Eukaryota > Viridiplantae > Streptophyta > Magnoliopsida > Fabales > Fabaceae > Lathyrus > Lathyrus sativus. The sequence goes on from OZ012741.1 coordinate 61,152,501, forward strand.
CAATTTTGAGTTGATGGTTATTTCAAGGACTTGCTTTGTAAATGGCTTACTTGAATCATAAGGCAACATTGCAAAACCACATTTCCAAGCAAATACAAGGCTCCTTTCCATCCATACTCCTCCAATGTCTCATTTGGAGAGATTTCAAACTCAGAACAAGTGCATTGCAAGCTAGGAGCATGAGATGATAAGTGCATATCATAAAAAGAGAATTTCATGACATGAGAAGTTGATTTTCTCATTGGATCAATCTAAATCTTTCTAGAGTCCTCCAACACACTCTATATAAGATTCAGAAGAGGTTCAGAGCAAGAGTTAGAGAGAATTGGGAGAGATTTGTGAGATTGCAACTTGAAATTTCCATGTGCAATTCAGAATCGGTTACAAGCATTTCATCCATTTCAATCCAAGATTTTGATTGTTACAGCTTCCATTGACACTAGTGAGTGTTTCCAGATCAATTTCCAAGCAAATTGGTGGATGAATCGTGTTCTTGCAATTGAATTTCATCACCTGCAACTCAGAATCGGTTTCCCCAATCCAAGCCTCTTCAACCATTTCTTTTGCATACAGAAGCAAGATTGTGGCTCATTGAAGGTGTATTGAAGTTCTCAAAGCTTGATTTGAAGATTTCATACCTCTGTTCATCTCAAATTTGCAGGTAGGTAAACTTCACTCCATGGCTTGATTTAGGTGGTTTCAATTGGTTTTGATTAGTTAGATTCATTGTGGATGATCATGTGGAACTTTCTGGTAGCTTTAGGATCCATTTAGAGACCATTGGCTAAGTGATGCAAAATCTGTTCAGGCAAGTATCTTGTTGTTCTTGATGATATAACCTTAGATTAATGGTTAGAAATGATCAGTGTGAAGTGGGGAAGAGATTGAGCCACTCGATTTCAAGTTTGGTGAGTTTTGATCATGGACCAAATTCTGAAGGTTGATTCATGTTTTGAGTTAGGTTGTGTTTCAAGGCTTGTGATTACCATGGTTAGATTCCTTGTGAAATTTGGAGCATGTTAGGGTTTTGAATTTTTGTATTTGATGAGGATTTGAGGGAGCACGAATTGGGGGAAGATGAAGTTCTAACTCTGCTCAGCCATGGCTTTTCCCTCCATGAGAGTTCAAAGGAAGAAGACGATTTGAGCACCCTCTGATCAGAGCAAGACTTTGACTGGAATCAAGATCCAACGGCCACGTTTTGTTTTCAATTTGTGAAGTAATTTAGAGTTACCAAAACACACCGTTTCATTAAAGTTGCAGTTTGGGCTTAAGGGAGATTCTTGATAACCACACCCCCTCTAGAGGCCAATCCAAAAAATACACTGAATCTCATTACTTCCTGCACCGTGTCTTTTCCATTTTCCTTTCCATTTTCATTTTAATTTTATGATTGATATTGGGCTTAGGCGCGCTGCTATCCCCACCCCCTCTCTGGGCCCAGTTATTAAATGCATTACTTTTGATTGCTATTTGACACACACCTTTACCATTTTCTCATATTTTTCTTTATTTTCACATATTTCTTTTAATTCTTTAAAAATTCATAATAAATCCAAAAATAGGTCTTTTTGCATGGGAGTTTTTTCTCCATTCTCATAACTGTCTCAAGAAAAGTATAGAAAAATAAAATTAGCATTTTATAAATTTTTCTATTTTTGGTGATTTTTTACATTTAGTTGCTTTTATTGCATTTTATTTTGTATATCCATTTTGTTGAATTTTGTTTAGCCATTTTATTTTACATTTTGATGCCATTATTTTTTCTATAGTTAGATTATAGTATTAGGTTCCCCTTGGAATTATTTCACATTTTTGTGATTTAATTTTAATTAGTTTTGAATGAGGAACATTAGGTTGATTAGAATTAGGGTTAAAGTTGACATAGCTGCATTTCAACACGTAGTTCTTGGGTTTTTTTAGTTTGATTTAGGTCTTGGGGTTTATGTGGGGTATAGGGTACATAGTTAGGGTCCCTTAGAAATTAATCTAGGTTTTCATGATGAGTTTTGCCACTTTATTTGATTTCTGCAAATTGATGGATGTTGGTGTGTTTCCCTCTTGGGAAGTTGCTTTGTTTGCTGAGTTTGGGGGCCTTTTCTTTGGGTGATTAAGCTTGTGCTTGGCTTGAGGAGTATGTGAAGACTTGAAGGATGATTGAAGACAAGTAATTATGCTTGGAGCTTGTGCTTGAAGATTGCTTGATGAAGACTTAGGAGATAGGAGATATAGGGTGAGCTCTAGAATAGACTGATTTCTTCTGTCAAACATAGAGAGCTTCTTGTGCCTCTATTCCATCCTATGACATAGGGTCCCCCCAAAGAAGTTCCATCTCTCCTTAGGAGGGATGTAGAGCATGCTTTGGTTGGGTAGAATCCTGAGGATACCTCTCACTTGCTGTGTTAAGATCTTAATGATTTCCCTGGGTTATCATTAAGCATCTTAACATTCCCACTTCATCTGATAATTGGTTCTCTCCTGTGAGTGTCTGCATTGAAGTTGAAGACCTATTTAAGGTAAGGAGTGCATTGATGATTAAAGAAGATGAAGCCCGTGCCTGTCAGAGCTGGATATCTGTTGAGATTAGGGCTTTGCTGCTGATTAGAGTTGTCTACTGGTTGGATTCAGTGCTTGCTAAAGCTGAAGATTATGGAAGATAAGAGCTTACTTGAAGCTTGAATATCATTGGAAGATGAAGATAGGATCTTGCCTAAAGTTGTTATTGTCAACCCTTTGCTGTTTATCAACTGTAGCTGCCAGAGCTGGTGCTGTTTGAACATGCTTGCTGTAGGAGCTAGAATGGCTGTCTGAGCTGGTGTTGGGGGGTGATTTTCTTTACTGTATTATTCGTTGATTTTCCTTTAGACTTGAAGTGAAGTTGTTTCACTTTGCCTATTGTCTATTGCTGCATCTCATGCATTTTACTGTTTATTGTATCTGCTGTTTCTTTTCCGTTTATCCCCTAGGATCTCTGATTTCCTCTGTGCAGAAGGGAATTATGACAGACATTAGGTTGTAATCCATGCATGATAACATTAGGGTAGTTTTGATTCCCTTTCAAACCCTAGGATTTTTTAGACTTCTTTCTCTTCTATCTCAGAACAATTCAAAACACAGTAATAAGGATAATCGATGTCGTACGCTACGAGCCTTAAGCTATTTGAGAAAGGTTGTTGGAGGGTCACTCTTTAGTAATCTGATTGCTTAGTGTGTTACCCTTAGGGTGACATACGACGTAGTCACCCTTAAATCATAGTCTCTAGTGCGTCAGAGATTGCAAACCTCATGAAAAACAGTTCTTGCATAAAAGACTGAAAACAAACATCAATGTGTCATTTTTGTCCGCTTGGACTCTTGATCAGAAAAAACCCTTTCATAAGGAGATAAAAACATTCAGACAAGCTTGTGTCTTCCGTAGCCCGAACTACGTTTGCTCTGATCTTTCATGCTGTATGAAAGTACGTAGGCATAGGATGTCGTATCCTAGCGAGCAACCTTCCCCTCCTTTCCAGTAGGTAGGCGAACTACGTTGACTCTGATTTCTCATTCTAGACGGGAATACGTAGGCATAAAGTGCGATACTTTGCCGAGTCATTTTCTTTTCTTTTAACCCTTGACCTTTAGAGTAGATAGAATCACAATCCGTACTAGAAAACAAGCGTGGATCCCGTCGAGTACGACGGACGTGAGGGGTTCTAATACCTTCCCCTTGCGTAACCGACTCCCGAATCCAGGATTTGGTTGCGATGACCATTCCTTTCCCGTCTTTGCGGTAGGTTTACTTCGAGCGTTTCCTTTCCCTCTGTTGGGATAAATAACGCACGGTGATGACTCTTCTGTTCAGCCGGCGCCAATTTTCGCAGTAGCGACAGCTGGCGACTCTGCTGGGGACAGGAATACCCCCTACGCAAGTCAATCCTAGCGCTTGTTTTCCCGTCATGGGTGTTGTACAAATTTACTTTTCTGTCTTTACTTTCCGCATTTTATTTATCAGCTTTATACTGTTATTGTTGCTGTGGGAAGGGGGTAATCTGTTGAGAGATAGGCCGGACCTGGGCTTGAGGTTACACATAGACTTAGAAGTAGAGAGTAGTGGTTAGCCTGCTTGCTTAGCTCGCACCAGCTAGCCACGAAATTTACGCTCATACGAGATTCTCTTTGATGCTTCTTGCCTGGCCCTTAGGGCTCGACAAGTTGTCTGACCCGAGGATTGTCGACTCTGGGAACCTATCAATTGGGATTCAACTAAGTGAGGCCGCTTCAAGGGATGATGATGCCACACCTTCTGGGTATCCTATCATCACTCTTGAAAGTCTGTGACGTTGAACCCGCATAGGATGCCGTACCTCGTCTGCGAGTTAAGTACACACCTGTGAGGGGTAGGTGGGTCTGTTTGCAGGAAACCTTTGACCTCAGAACACCTGGTTTATCTCTGTCAGTGAGATGTGGTTACAAGGTTCATTTAAGTAGTTTGGTTTGAGATAAAGATTGGATGGTTCTCAGGCTTCAGTACAGAGCAGCTCAGTCTATCAGCATTACACTTGGTCCCTTGTTTGCATATGCATGTGCATTTTCATGATTGCATTTCATTAACATGTATTTATGTTGCAGGTGATCATTCCCTCTGATTCTAGTATATCTTCTAGCCAGACATGGAGTCCTTGAAGAAGACAGTTGCTTACCGGTTGCATTCACCAGATATCAGTTCATTGCTGGGTTTAGTTGCTCTGGCAGATGAGAGTGTGAGGGCTGAGTTCAGAGTATCTTATGGGAGATTGCTTAGCTTGTTGTACAGACCTTCTGCATCTGAGACGACTAGGGTATATACTTTGTTGCAGTTTTATGAGCCGCAGCTGAGGTGTTTCTTATTTCCTGACTATATTTTAGCACCCACTTTGGAGGAGTATTCTGCGATGTTGAGAGTTCCTGTGTTGGACCAGATGCCCTTTGTACATGTTGAGCCTGAGTTATCTGCACTTGCTGAGATCGTCAGTTTGGACGCTTCTGAGTTTCCTGGAGGGTTGGTTAAGCTGAATGGAGCTTATGGTTTTCACCTATCTGTCCTAGTTGAGAAGGCTACACAGTGCGCGAAGAATGGATATTGGGTTGCCTTCAATGCTATTCTAGCTGTCTGCATCTATGGGATTGTCCTGTTTCCTAATGTACCAGATTTTGTTGACTCAGACGCCTTCCTGATTCTTGCCTTGAAGAATCTCGTTCCTACTCTCTTGGGCGATGTTTATCATTCCATTCACTACAAAAATGAGAAACGTCGTGGCAAGAATGTTCCCTGCTGTCTTCCTCTCTTGTACAGGTGGTTACAGGGGCACCTTCCGAAGAAAGGACCTTTTGTGGATGCTGTTGATACTTTGGATTGGTCTTCCCGGTTGATGGGGCTGTCTGCGGAGAATATCATTTGGTTTGATCGAAGTATGCTTGGTACTGACATCATATATAGTTGCAGTGGCTTTCCGAATGTCCCCCTGATTGGACGGAAAGGTTGTATTAACTATAATCCTTCATTGCTGGTACGACAGTTCGGTTATGCTTTGAGGGACGCTCCTATTGAGAAGGAGATACAGGAATCTCTGTATCTCACAGGCTCATTAGACACAGCTGTTTTGATCAGATTGAGACATGCATGGGCTAACATCCATAGGAGGGAGAAAGCTTTGCTCGGCAAGAGCAATAGCAGAGTTTATGATCCTTATTTGGCGTGGATTCGGAGGGAGCTAGTACTTCTTTGATGCCTTATCCTGCTGTGGAACCCCTGTATCTTCCATTGATTGAGGTACCTCCTTCGGAAGAGAGTGAGAAGTATAACAAGTTGTTGGATGAAAACGAGGAATTGAATAAAGCCAATGAGGAGTTAGAGAAGGAGATCTTCCAGCTGCGTCGGGAGAAGAATAAAGCCACCTTCACTATGAAGGAACAGACTGAATTGATTAACAGGTTGGGATCGGAACTGACAGAAGAGACCAACAAGAAAGAGAAAGTGGGGATAGACTTAAACGGTGTTAGCAAGGTGCTTACTTCCAAGAAGGAACTTCTAAAGAAAGCTTATGCCCGTATCAGCAAGTGGGAAGCTTTGTGGAATGCCACGCTTACCAAGCGGAAGGAGTGGGAAGACGAACTGAAGCTGCAGATTGCCACGTTAGAGGCACAGGTTAGAGCCCAAGACACAAGGATTGCTGAAGAGACATCACTTAGGAGCGCTGCTGAGCTCAGAGTAAGTGACATTGACGAGAAGCCGAGAGGTTACGAAGTGAAGGCCGGTTCCAAGAGGTACAAATTTGACGAGAGTTCTGGCAAAGGAGCCTACCAGGACGACGCCCAGAAGCTGAGATCCACTACCGAGCGGCATGCTTTATTGATTCAGGAGCTAATCTCCCGACTAGGGCACTCGGAGACAATGAGGATATTGGAGGACGTCAGAGCACGCCATTTGGCCTGATTTATCTTTGTCTTGCCTTTGTTATTTGTACTTGTATTTGGACCATCGCCAGGCTTGTTGGCCGAGGTCTCGTCAGTTGTATTCAGTTGTACTCTTGTACTCAGCTCTTGGCATTTGTTATATATGAAGGTTTTCTGATTCCTTGCTTGCTGGATAGGGACTCCATTGCCGTGATGGCTTTCTCTCCAAAACTAGAATCGGGGGGGAATATAACCTGTAGCATATTTACATATTTGCATCCGCATTCGTATTGCATAACCGGTATTCGTGAATCTGTATCTTATTTCCTTCGTCTGCAGGTTTCCAGGATTGACGAACAAAGAGTTCACCGCTACTCAACCCGAAACAACTGCAAAAGAATCATGGATCAAGTCCAAGTGGAGATGTAAGAGATTCGCGAGAAGTTGAACCTTTTCATGCAGGCCATGGAGAGTATTGCTAAAGGCCAGGAGAATCTCCAGACATTGGTGTAGTCGCTGCTGACGCGGGCTAATGGGAACGGCAACAATGACCACAACTCTGTGCATGTCGAAACTCTTCGTGAGGATGGTCCCCCTACTCCTGCGGTGACCCCACCTGTTGTGGTTGTGAACAATGACGCTGGCGCTGGCAACGGTAACGCAGGGAATGGAAATGAGACGGTTGTTAACAATGTGGGACTTGGAGATGCCAATCTGGGCGGTGGTAACTTCAATGGTGGTAATAGTTTTGGAAACAATGGATTCGGCTATAATGACCAGGGTGCCAATGGTGCTGGATTGGTTCCTATCAACACTGGTTTCAGGCATGCCGGGGTTAATCTAGGCTATGGTAATGGGGGACGAGGTCCCATGACTAATCAGCAAGGGTTTGGTCGCAACACTGGTTATAACGGGTACGGAAATGAAAATGTGAACTGGGGCGAAGACTGTCAAGAGGACGCCTTTTCTGGAAGAGGCATGGGATTTGAAGGACCCGGTGACAATACTCAGAGGATTAAATTGCTTGAAGAACAGGTGAAGGGTATGGCTAATCAGAATTCTACTGGACTAGACATGACTACTATGGGCTTGGTGCCCGGGCTGAAGGTACCGCTGAAGTTCAAAGCGCCCACATTCGACAAATATAAGGGGGACACTTGCCCTAAGGTGCATGTCCACTCTTATTACAGAAGGATGTCCGCGTATTCGGACGACAAAAGGATGCTTATGCACTTCTTTCAAGACAGCCTATCAGGACCGTCATTCAAGTGGTACATGGGGTTGGAGCCCGCGCAAATCAAAACCTGGAAGCAATTGGCAGATGCTTTCGTCCTGCATTATAAGTATAACAGTGATCTGGCACCGAACCGAGTTCAATTGCAAGGTTTGTCGCAGAAGAAAGAGGAAAGCTTTAAAGAATATGCACAGAGATGGCGCGATTTGGCGGCAAGAGTACATCCTCCGTTAGCTGAGAGAGAAATGAATAGCATGTTCATTGGGACATTTACGGGGATATATTACGAAAAATTGTTTAATGTTTCGCTAAGCAGTTTTTCAGATTTGATTCTCATGGGCGAGATGGTCGAAGACAGTATTAAGGTTGGAAGATTCCACGCAGGGGAGTCTACCCCCGCAGGAGGTACCAGAAAGGCATTTGGTGGTAGGCGTCAAGGGGACACTAGTGCCGTGTTTGGCGGCAGGGGGCGAGGCCGAGGACGAAGTCAGTATGCTCAGCATCAACAGGTCACTAGTGTTACTATCCCTTTTCCACAACAACAACAGCAACAACAGCAGCCGCAGCAACAGCAACAACAAAGGCAACACCCCGCCCAACGTAGAATCCTAGAGGGCAAGCCAAGGCGAGTATTTGAAACGCCTCCTTCCACGTACGCCGAGCTGCTTCAAACATTGCTAGGATTAAAGTTGGTCGAGAAAAGGACCATGGCACCGTTAACGGGCAATCCTCCGTTTGGTTATGATGCTGGTAAGCACTGTGATTTCCACTCTGGGGCGCCCGGACATGATATTGAAGGCTGTCATGCGTTTAAACATAAAGTCCAAGACTTGTTGGACATCAAAGCTATTAACTTTGGACAGGCGGGTCCAAATATAGTACAACAGCCTATGCCCAATCATGGGGCAAACGCCATCCTGACCGAGGAGAGTTTGAATCTAGTGACGGATGTCAATGAGCTAAAGACACCGTTGGGTGAGATCAAAAGCAGGTTGTTAAAAGGGGGTGTATTCCCGGGGTGTGACGAATTTTGCTTGGATTGTTGGTTACAGCCAGAGGGTTGTAATGAGTTGAAACAGGGTATTCAGGCGTTAATGAACGAAGGAACATTGCAGTTTGATAGAACCGCAGTTGAAGAGCCTGTAGAGGCATTGTGTGAGGAGCGGAACGATGTTGCGACGGTAACAATTCCAAGGAAAACAATAACAATAACGGTTCCCGCTAGGCGGCCGACGATCACTATTACTAAAGCAGGACCGATTCCTTTTGAAAGTACCAAAGCAGTACCATGGACTTACGGGTTGGAGGTATATTGCGATGGTGAGAAAATTGAGGTAAATAAACAACCAGTTGGGGTTGTAGATAATGTGGTCGGAACAGGAGGTATGGCCAGAAGTGGGAGAATCTTCACATCGCTTGAGGTAGAGGCAGAAAGATTGGCAAAGGGGAAAGCCAAGGTAGATGAGAGTAGCCCCTTGCAGACAAAGGAAAAGGAAACATCGCTTAAGGATGTGGAAGAGTTTATGAGGCTCATCTGTAAAAGTGATTACAAAATCGTAGAGCACCTCCAGCAAACGCCATCAAAGATCTCGATCTTGTCGCTGCTATTATGTTTCAAGGCCCATCGGAACGCGTTGCTGAAGATTCTAGACACGTCATTTGTACCCCAAGACATTTCGGTTAACCAGTTAGAAGGGGTGATGGCGCATGTTAATGCAGGCCACAGTTTGGGATTTACGGATTTTGATTTGACCCCGAGGGGGAGAGAGCATAACATGGCACTGCACGTCTCAGTCAAATGCAGGGGCACGGTCATGTCCCGTGTGTTGGTGGATACAGGGTCTTCCTTGAATGTACTTCCGAAGAAAGCAATGATGAAGTTGGATATCAGGGGGATTCTCTGCACACCTAGTGACTTGGTGGTCAGGGCATTTGATGGTACGCGTAGGTCAGTCTTCGGATCAATAACATTACCATTGTAGGTGGGGCCGGAAATTTTTGAAACTGAATTCTATATAATGGACATCCAGCCAGCGTATAGTTGTCTCCTGGGACGACCATGGATCCATGCTGCCGGGGCAGTCACGTCCACGTTGCACCAAAAGTTGAAATATATGGTGGGGGATAGTGTCGTCACTGTTTGTGAAGAAGAAGATATTTTGGTTAGCCATTTGTCGTCATTCAGATACGTGGAAGTCAACGGAGAGATTCATGAAACGCCCTGTCAGGCATTTGAAGGGCTAAAAATTAAAGACAAAGCTCCAGTACCCAAGATATCAGATGTGGCAGTGTCATCGTACAAAGAGGCTCAAGCTCTAGTGCAGACAGGCGAGACCAAGGGCTGGGGTCAGGTGTTGGAGATTCCCGTGAAGAACGACAAGTTCGGGCTTGGATATCATCCTTCTTCATCAGCATCCTCTTCAGAAGCACCCAGGTTCAGAGGGCCAATAACTATCACACAGAATGGAGTATGCTTCGAGACTATCAATGCTGTTTCCGATTCTGAAAAAGGAGATAGCGACTGTGACATGGACACATGGATCAAGCCAGGCGTGCCAGGACAAAGTCTCTGCAATTGGTCTATCCGGGAAATTGTTCATGTGACAACTAAACAGTAATGATTTGTGTTTTAATTGTTGAATAATCCTGTGTCCCACCCGGGGCACAATGATTTTGCTTAGGGCCATTTGGTTAGGTACAGTACATTGTTTAATCATGAATAAATGTGTTTTTTCATATACAAATGTTGTGATCCCTGTTTTTCCTGTTTTTATCTTTTGGAATAAAATGACAACGTGGTTATTTGCTTTGTACACGTTTTGAAGCATTTAACCATTTCCTTTGCAGGACTACTATTTCAGATGACATCTATGAACCGCCTATGACTCACTTCGACTTTGAGCACCCGGTATTTCAGGCTGAGGAAGAGATTGTCAAAGATGGCGAAGTACCAGAGGAGTTGACCTCGTTATTGAAACAAGAAGAAAGAATCATTTTGCCTCATGAGGAAGTCATTGAGATTATCAACTTGGGGTCGGAAGGGGTTGAAAGGAACATCCGTATAGGGGCTGCACTGCAAAGTGACGTCAAGCGAAGGTTGATTGACATGCTCAAAGAGTACAGTGATATTTTTGCTTGGTCATATGAGGATATGCCTGGATTGGATACGGATAGGGTTGTTCACCGTCTGCCACTGCGAGAGGAATGCCCGCCTATTAAGCAGAAACTCCAAAGAACTAGACCAGACATGGCTGTGAAGATTAAGGAGGAAGTTCAAAAACAGTGGGATGCTGGTTTCCTAGCTGTTACAAGATATCCCTCATGGGTCGCTAATATTGTGCCAGTGCCAAAGAAAGACGGTAAAGTGAGAATGTGCGTAGATTACCGTGATTTGAATAGGGCGAGCCCGAAAGATGATTTTCCACTTCCTCACATCGATGTGCTGGTTGATAACACTGCTCAGTTCTCTGTATTCTCCTTCATGGATGGCTTCTCGGGCTATAATCAGATTAAAATGGCGCCAGAAGACATGGAGAAGACTACTTTCATTACTCCTTGGGGAACATTTTGTTACAAAGTGATGCCCTTCGGATTGAAGAATGCTGGGGCAACATATCAACGTGCTATGACGACTCTCTTTCATGACATGATGCATAAAGAGATCGAGGTTTATGTTGATGATATGATTGCCAAATCCCAGACGGAGGAGGAACATTTGGTTAATCTGCTGAAACAGTTCAAGAGGCTTAGGAAGTTCAGGCTGAGACTGAACCCTAACAAGTGCACCTTCGGGGTGACATCGGGTAAACTACTGGGGTTTATCGTGAGCGAAAAAGGGATAGAGGTTGATCCTGCGAAAATAAAAGCAATACAAGAAATGTCGACGCCTAAAACATAAAAAGAAGTACGTGGGTTTTTAGGGAGGTTGAACTATATCGCCCGGTTTATATCTCACTTAACCGCAACATGCGAGCCATTATTCAAGCTGTTAAAGAAGGACCAGGTCGTGGCCTGGAATGAAAATTGTCAAAAGGCGTTCGATAAGATAAAACAATACTTGCAGGAACCTCCTATTTTGATACCCCTAGTGGCCGGGAGACCATTGATTATGTATTTGACAGTTCTTGAGGAAAGTATGGGTTGTGTTCTTGGTCAACACGACGAGACTGGGCGCAAAGAGCATGCGATCTACTATTTGAGTAAGAAGTTCACTGACTGTGAGTCCAGATACTCAATGCTCGAGAAAACGTGTTATGCGCTAGTCTGGGCCGCCAAACGTTTGAGGCAATACATGCTAAGTCATACAACCCTGCTCATTTCAAAGATGGATCCTATCAAATACGTGTTTGAGAAGCAAGCACTCTCCAGAAGAATTGCCCGATGGCAGATGGTGTTAACCGAATATGATATGTCTCTCAAAAGGCTATCAAAGGTAGCGTCTTGTCAGAGTACCTTGCGGAGCAGCCTATTGAGGACTACCAGTCGATGAGGTTTGATTTTCCTGACGAGGATATCATGTACCTAAAGATGAAAGATTGTGAAGAACCGTTGCCGGACGAAGGACCAGAGTTGGGTTCTAAATGGCAGTTGATATTTGACGGAGCTGTAAATTCCTATGGTAGCGGAATAGGTGCAATTATTACTACTCCTCAGGGGTCGCACATCCCCTTTAATGCCCGATTGACCTTTCCTGTTACCAATAATGAGGCTGAATATGAGGCTTGCATCATGGGTCTTGAAAAAGCTATTGATTTGCGAATCAAACATTTGGATGTATACGGAGACTCAGCTCTAGTGGTGAATCAAATTAAAGGAGAATGGGAGACACGTCAGCCCAATTTGATACCATACATGAATTATGCAAGGAGATTGTTGCCTTTCTTCGAAAAGGTGGAATTGCATCATGTGCCGCGAGCAGAAAATCAAATGGCTGACGCCCTGGCAACATTGTCTTCCATGTATAAAGTTAACTTCTGGAACGAGGCTCCCCGGATTGTTATTTCTCGGCTTGACAGACCTGCCTTCATATTTGCTATTGACGAAGCATCTGATGATAAACCCTGGTACTTTGACATCCAGAATTTCCTGAAGGACAAGGAGTATCCGGCTGGGGCATCCAGTCGAGATCACAAGACTCTCAGGAGATTGGCTGGCAATTTCTATCTGAACCCAGACGGTGTCCTATACAAGAGAAACCACGACTTGGTGTTGCTACGCTGTGTAGACGAGAAAGAAGCGAAGTTGCTCATGGAAGAGATACATGAGGGTACATTTGGTACGCATGCTGGTGGGCATGCTATGACGAGAAAACTGATGCGGGCAGGTTATTACTGGCTAACTATGGAAACAGACTATTTCAAGTTTGCAAAGAGGTGTCATAAATGCCAGATTTATGCGGACAAGGTCCATGTACCCCCAAGTCCTCTGAATGTGATGTCATCACCGTGGCCTTTCTCGATGTGGGGAATTGATATGATTGGTAAAATCGAGCCTACGACATCAAACGAACACCGGTTCATCTTGGTGGCGATCAATTACTTCACCAAATGGGTGGAAGCAGCATCATATGCCAATGTCACCAAACAAGTGGTCGTCTGATTTATCAAGCGGGATATTATCTACAGATATGGAATCCCCGAGCGGATCATCACAGACAACAGTTCGAATTTGAATAACAAGATGATGAAAGAGTTGTGCCAGAATTTCAAGATTGAGCATCACAAATCTTCTCCTTACCGACCCAAGATGAATGGCGCTGTTGAAGCGGCCAATAAGAACATAAAGAAAATTGTTCAGAAGATGGTTGTGACGTATAAGGACTGGCACGAAATGCTACCTTTCGCTTTGCACGGTTATCGTACGACGGTACGCACATCAACCGGGGTAACCCTTTTCTCATTGGTATACGGAATGGAGGCAGTATTACCGTTGGAGGTTGAGATTCCTTCCCTGAGGGTATTACGAGATATCCAACTTGACGAGGCAGAATGGGTAAAAGACAGGTTGAATCAGCTGAGTTTAATGGATGAGAAGAGGCTAGCTTCTCTCGCATACGGTCGGTTGTACCAGAGCCGGATGAAGAAAGCATACGATAAGAAGATATGTCCGCGAAGCTTTCAGACGGGCGACCTTGTGCTGAAGAGGATTCTCCTGCCACAAACAGATCACAGGGGCAAATGGACCCCTAATTACGAAGGGCCATACGTTGTCAGAAAAGTCTTCTCAGGAGGAGGTTTGCTACTATCTACCATGGAGGGTGAAGACTTTACATCGCCTGTGAATTCGGACGCAGTTAAAAAATACTTTGCTTGAAAAAGACCCGCTGGACAGTAAAAAGAGAGTCCGGGCAAAAATGGGGCATCCTGGCGAACCAAAAACAGAATAAAAGGTTCGGGCAAAAGTTAGGGATAAAATTGAAAAGATGTACACTCGCGAAGTCGAAAACCTGCATTGGGCGACTTCGGCAAAAAAGGGTATCCCGGTGAATTGAAAACCCGCAAAGGGCGAATCACGCAAAAGTTAGGGATTTAAAAAGCAAATGATTGCGGTCCGAATTCGATACCTGCCTTGATTAGTGGTTTGGGAGCACCTAAGGGTTCTTTTATCCAACACAATCTCTTCCGAAAATTGAATACTGGGAAAGCGCCAGAGTCGGGCGAGTCATAGGAGGATCAGCTCACGATGTTTGTCTGCACCATGTTGCCGACATGTGTACAAATTCGAGTTGTATTTGTATTTTTATGCTTCTTGTGCATATATGTATGTGTGTGTACGTAACTTCCTCTTTTCAGGAGTTGCATCCGATGTACAAAACTTTGGCTATTCAGAGGCCTGTTATTAATAAAACATGTTATTTAGTACTTGATGTTTGTGCTTTACTGTTTTGTATGTGGAAAACGCCGATGTTTTGATGAATTTGCATGTGCATAACTTTGCTGGCCCTTGCCAATAATTGATAAAACTTCGAATTGACTGAAGTAATGTCACAGACACTAACCTGAATAGATTTGGTTGTGTAGATTTTGTCTTGTCTCGTTTGTGTTTTGCAGGGTTCTCACCTTTAAAATGGACGCTCAGAACTTATGGCCCCCAGCCGGAGGTTCGTGGTGAAAGACTTGATTTTGTATGATGCTAATCCCCATGCAGGTCGCATTTCATCCCCAGAGGGATCAATTTCCCCAACTAGTCGCAGCTTATCCCCAGAGGATATCCCCAGCCAGTTAAAATCAGTATCCCTTGCAGAGGTTGCACTCCCCAGGGAGTCGAGTATGTGAACGACCAATCCCTAGTTTGGAGGGTTCCCGCAGAGTTTAGCCAAGTCATAGTTGGTTCAGAAGGATTATTCCCATAGAAGATGGTTTTCTTCCCACAGGTCGTCATGCCTTCGTCAGGATGATTATCCCCAGCGGAGCGGTAACTCCGAGTTTGTAAGCTGTGTCCAGACAACATAGTTTCCTCCATAGGGATTTCATCATTCCCCAGCTGAGTTGTTTCTTGCTCAGTCAGTTTACTTTCCCCAAGAGAGTCGATTCTTCCCCAGTGGAGTTACTCTCCCCAGCAGGTGTTCTTTCCTCCCACTAGAAATCAAATTTTAATCTCCTCGGCAGAGTTGGTAATATTGCCGGCATTTATTTTGCCGGAGGACTTTACGATACTCGTTCATCCCCTAGCATGGTGGTATTTGCTTTCAACAGCCGTGTTGAAGCAAGCTTGTTAAAGTTTCCCCAGCAGCTTGAGCCTGCATTTACATTTGCATATAGTGTCATATTTGCATCTACCCAAAAACGCGTAGCATATCCGTGCTGTACGGAGCATTACGCCATTGTCAAACATGCGCATATTGAAACATAGGCCAGGTTGGTTAACCTTTGGTATCCAAGTGTTGTTTCCCTTGCAGGTGGAGAGAGCTCTTGCTCAGATCAATTACCAAATATTAAATGTCTCAGCATGAGACATGTGGCGATAATGTTTGCCTTGTCATTATTCCCCACAGAGTGGCTTGGTTAAGTTTCTCTTACCCCTCCAGCGGAGTATTTCTTCAAGATTGTTGTTATGACGTTATCAAAAGGTTTCGCGAATTAAGTTGTAGAAGTTGCCGCCTATGTCGAAGTAGGTGTCTGGAAGTTTGAGTTCAGAAAATCCCCAGTAGAGTCCTTTTCAGATTTATTGCCATGTCAGCATTAAAGATTGAAAGATTGGACCATTATGTGTTACCCATTTGACTGATGGAGTTAGCTACTGCAAAGATAGGCAGAGGAGCTGTATTCAAGAGTATTTACCCGTAGCGATGGCGGTGTTATTTCCCTGTAGTGGTGACAGAGAGTTATTACCTGTAGCGATGGCGGTGTTATTTTCCTGTAGTGGTGACAGAAAGTTATTACCCGTAGCGATGGCGGTGTTATTTTCCTGTAGTGATGGCAGAGTATTACCCGTAGCGATGGCGGTGTTATTTTCCTGTAGTGGTAACAGAGAGTTATTACCCGTAGCGATGGCAGTGTTATTTTTCTGTAGTGATGGCAGAGTATTACCCGTAGCAATGGCGGTGTTGTTTACCCGTAACGATGGCGGTGTTATTTCCCTGTAGTGATGGCAGAGTATTACCCGTAGCAATGGCGGTGTTGTTTACCCGTAACGATGGCGGTGTTATTTTCCTGTAGTGATGACAGAGTATTACCCGTAGCGATGGTGGTGTTCTTCTCCTGTAGTGATGACAATATTATTTCCCGTAGTGGTGGCGGAGTATTTCCCGTAGCGATGGCGGTGTTATTTTCCCAGAGTATTACCCGTAGCAATGGCGGTGTTGTTTACCCGTAGTGATGACGGTGGTATTTTCCCAGAGTATTTCCCGCAGTGGTGGCGGTGGTATTACCCGCAGTGATGACAGTGTTATTTTCCTAGAGTATTTCCCGCAGTGATGGCGGTAGTATTGCCCGTAGTGATGGCAGAGCTCTTTTCCTGTATCGTTGGCAGAGTTATGTTTGTTGACAGAAGTACTTCCCCAGTGAAGTCGACCAGGTTCAATGGATGGATGGGGTTCCCCAAGAAGTGGTGCAGTTTATTTCTGCGGTTGGCAAATTTTCGGGTTCTTGGTATTCAACCGTCTCGTACCTCGAATGTTTGAAGGTCGTTCGCTCTTCACCCATTCGGGTCCAAGTCGCTTGAATAGGGGCAGCTGTTGCACCCTAAAATTTGATCAACCTATTTAACTTGGTTTATGTTTCAATTGCATTGTCATTTGTATACTAAGTCATGTACATAGTCTAATCATTTGCATAACATAGCATAACAAGGCATCTAACAAGGGATCAAGTGCCATTTTCATCAGAAAGAGGCCCATCAAGGGGTTTTATTCAAGCTCAAGATCATCCAAGTAATCAAGAAATGAGTTGAAGCTTTGAGAAGTTTGAAGGTCAACTAGTGGATGTCTCTCCTAATCTAGGGGTGTGTTTGAAGATCATCAATGAGTGTATGAGCCATGGCTGAGGGTATGGAATGAGCATAAAAATCATGGAAGACCTAGAGGGTCATTTTGAAGATGAGACAAGTCATTGATTCAAGTACAAGATCCAGAGTTGAAGTGCAGTCAACTAGGGTTTCATCTAGGTCAACCCTAGGTCAACTGAGTGATTAAAGAGCACCAAGGCCTACTTGGAGGTTGTGGAATTCATGAATTGATATGTGGATACATGTGTGGTGTTGTTCCAAGGATAAATCAAGAGAAATCAAGAAGAAGAGGAGTTACTAAATTAGGGTTTTAGTGTAAAAAACCCTAATTTAGGCCTAACTTCCAAGCCAGATAAGTCAAGATGCAAGTTTCAAATGAAGTCTTGGTCAATATGAAACTTGTAGATATTCTCAATAGCTTTAATTTGAGTACTAGAAGTCTTCAAGAAGATTTGTAGAACTCAAGTTATGGTTCTTGCAAGTTATGGGTCATCAGAGGATATTGAAAGTTATATGTGAAAGTCACTTGACTCCCAAGCAACTTTTGCCAATCAATAAGTTTTCAAATGGATTCTTGGCCAACATAAAAGTTGTAGATCATGATCTTAGCTTTAATTGGAGTACTAGAAGTCCTCAAGAGGATTTGTAGAACTCAAATTATGGTCTTGGCAATCCATGGGTATTTTGGGAAAGTTGAATTACAGGTCATTTTTCAACATAGGTCCAAATCTCCATCTTCCACTCTTCAAATGAAAAAATGTTCAACATGAGATGTGTTCGAAATGATGTTTTTAGGCTGGGTAAGTGGTCATGAGAGTTTGAAATGGCTTGCTTCACAAAATCATAAAAATGGCCTAAAATGAAGGTATATTTTAAATGAACCAAAGTTGGAAATTAGGGTTTTTTGATCTACACAACCAAACCAAGGCATATGACATACCAATTTGATTGTAAGAGGCCTTTTAAGAACATTTACATTGCCACAATTTTGAGTTGATGGTTATTTCAAGGACTTGCTTTGTAAATGGCTTACTTGAATCATAAGGCAACATTGCAAAACCGCATTTCCAAGCAAATACAAGGCTCCTTTCCATCCATACTCCTCCAATGTCTCATTTGGAGAGATTTCAAACTCAGAACAAGTGCATTGCAAGCTAGGAGCATGAGATGATAAGTGCATATCATAAAAAGAGAATTTCATGACATGAGAAGTTATTTTCTCATTGGATCAATCTAGATCTTTCTAGAGTCCTCCAACACACTCTATATAAGATTCAGAAGAGGTTCAGAGCAAGAGTTAGAGAGAATTGGGAGAGATTTGTGAGATTGCAACTTGAAATTTCCATGTGCAATTCAGAATCGGTTACAAGCATTTCATCCATTTCAATCCAAGATTTTGATTGTTACAGCTTCCATTGATACTAGTGAGTGTTTCCAGATCAATTTCCAAGCAAATTGGTGGCTGAATCGTGTTCTTGCAATTGAATTTCATCACCTGCAACTCAGAATCGGTTTCCACAATCCAAGCCTCTTCAACCATTTCTGTTGCATACAGAAGCAAAATTGTGGCTCATTGAAGGTGTATTGAAGTTCTCAAAGCTTGATTTGAAGATTTCATACCTCTATTCATCTCAAATTTGCAGGTAGGTAAACTTTACTCCATGGCTTGATTTAGGTGGTTTCAATTGGTTTTGATTAGTTAGATTTATTGTGGATGATCATGTGGAACTTTCTGGTAGCTTTAGGATCCATTTAGAGACCATTGGTTAAGTGATGCAAAATCTGTTCAGGCAAGTATCTTGTTGTTCTTGATGATATAACCTTAGATTAATGGTTACAAATGATCAGTGTGAAGTGAGGGAGAGATTGAGCCACTCAATTTCAAGTTTGGTGAGTTTTGATCATGGACCAAATTCTGAAGGTTGATTCGTGTTTTGAGTTAGGTTGTGTTTCAAGGCTTGTGATTACCATGGTTAGATTCCTTGTGAAATTTGGAGCATGTTAGGGTTTTGAATTTTTGTATTTGATGAGGATTTGAGGGAGTACGAATTGGGGGAAGATGAAGTTCTAACTCTGCTCAGCCATGGCTTTTCCCTCCATGAGAGTTCAAAGGAAGAAGACGATTTGAGCACCCTCGGATCAGAGCAAGACTTTGACTGGAATCAAGATCCAACGACCACGTTTTGTTTTCAATTTTTGAAGGAATTCAGAGTTACCAAAACACACCGTTTCATTAAAGTTGCAGTTTGGGCTTAAGGGAGATTCTTGATAACCACACCCCCTCTAGAGGCCAATCCAAAAAATACACTGAATCTCATTACTTCCTGCACCGTGTCTTTTCCATTTTCCTTTCCATTTTCATTTTAATTTTATGATTGATATTGGGCTTAGGCGCGCTGCTATCCCCACCCCCTCTCTGGGCCCAGTTATTAAATGCATTACTTTTGATTGCTATTTGACACACACCTTTACCATTTTCTCATATTTTTCTTTATTTTCACATATTTCTTTTAATTCTTTAAAAATTCATAATAAATCCAAAAATAGGTCTTTTTGCATGGGAGTTTTTTCTCCATTCTCATAATTGTCTCAAGAAAAGTATAGAAAAATAAAATTAGCATTTTATAAATTTTTCTATTTTTGGTGATTTTTTACATTTAGTTGCTTTTATTGCATTTTATTTTGTATATCCATTTTGTTGAATTTTGTTTAGCCATTTTATTTTACATTTTGATGCCATTATTTTTTCTATAGTTAGATTATAGTATTAGGTTCCCCTTGGAATTATTTCACATTTTTGTGATTTAATTTTAATTAGTTTTGAATGAGGAACATTAGGTTGATTAG
The DNA here is from genome assembly GCA_963859935.3 of Lathyrus sativus. NCBI lineage: Eukaryota > Viridiplantae > Streptophyta > Magnoliopsida > Fabales > Fabaceae > Lathyrus > Lathyrus sativus. The sequence continues at coordinate 61,172,440 of OZ012741.1, forward strand.
AATTAGGGTTAAAGTTGACATAGGTGCATTTCAACACGTAGTTCTTGGGTTTTTTTAGTTTGATTTAGGTCTTGGGGTTTATGTGGGGTACAGGGTACATAGTTAGGGTCCCTTAGAAATTAATCTAGGTTTTCATGATGAGTTTTGCCACTTTATTTGATTTCTGCAAATTGATGGATGTTGGTGTGTTTCCCTCTTGGGAAGTTGCTTTGTTTGCTGAGTTTGGGGGCCTTTTCTTTGGGTGATTAAGCTTGTGCTTGGCTTGAGGAGTATGTGAAGACTTGAAGGATGATTGAAGACAAGTAATGATGCTTGGAGCTTGTGCTTGAAGATTGCTTGATGAAGACTTAGGAGATAGGAGATATAGGGTGAGCTCTAGAATAGACTGATTTCTTCTGTCAAACATAGAGAGCTTCTTGTGCCTCTATTCCATCCTATGACATAGGGTCCCCCAAAGAAGTTCCATCTCTCCTTAGGAGGGATGTAGAGCATGCTTTGGTTGGGTAGAATCCTGAGGATACCTCTCACTTGCTGTGTTAAGATCTTAATGATTTCCCTGGGTTATCATTAAGCATCTTAACATTCCCACTTCATCTGATAATTGGTTCTCTCTTGTGAGTGTCTGCATTGAAGTTGAAGACCTATTGAAGGTAAGGAGTGCATTGATGATTAAAGAAGATGAAGCCCGTGCCTGTCAAAGCTGGATATCTGTTGAGATTAGGGCTTTGCTGCTGATTAGAGCTGTCTACTGGTTGGATTCAGTGCTTGCTAAAGCTGAAGATTATGGAAGATAAGAGCTTACTTAAAGCTTGAATATCATTGGAAGATAAGAGCTTACTTAAAGCTTGCCTATTGTCTATTGTTGCATCTCATGCATTTTACTGTTTATTGTATCTACTGTTTCTTTTCCGTTTATCCCCTAGGATCTCTGATTTCCTCTGTGCAGGAGGGAATTATGACAGACATTAGGTTCTAATCCATGCATGATAATATTAGGGTAGTTTTGATTCCCTTTCAAACCCTAGGATTTTTTAGACTTCTTTCTCTTCTATCTCAGAACAATTCAAAACACAGTAATAAGGATAATCGATGTCGTACGCTACGAGCCTTAAGCTATTTGAGAAAGGTTGCTGGAGGGTCACTCTTCAGTAATCTGATTGCTTAGTGTGTTACCCTTAGGGTGACATACGACGTAGTCACCCTCAAATCATAGTCTCTAGTGCATCAGAGATTGCAAACCTCATGAAAAACAGTTCTTGCGTAAAAGACTGAAAACAAACATCAAAGTGTCATTTTTGTCTGCTTGGACTCTTGATCAGGAAAAACCCTTTCATATGGAGATAAAAACATTCAGACAAGCTTGTGTCTTCCGTAGCCCGAACTACGTTTGCTCTGATCTTTCATGCTGTATGAAAGTACGTAGGCATAAGATGTCGTATCCTAGCGAGCAACCTTCCCCTCCTTTCCAGTAGGTAGGCGAACTACGTTGACTCTGATTTCTCGTTCTAGACGGGAATACGTAGGCATAAAGTGCGATACTTTGCCGAGTCATTTTCTTTTCTTTTAACCCTTGACCTTTAGAGTAGATAGAATCACAATCCGTACTAGAAAACAAGCGTGGATCCCGTCGAGTACGACGGACGTGAGGGGTGCTAATACCTTCCCCTTGCGTAACCGACTCCCGAATCCAGGATTTGGTTGCGATGACCATTCCTTTCCCGTCTTTGCGGTAGGTTTACTTCGAGCGTTTCCTTTCCCTCTGTTGGGATAAATAACGCACGGTGGCGACTCTTCTGTTCAACCGGCGCCGATTTTCGCAGTAGCGACACAACAGTCCACCAATTTGGCTTTTAGGTATTTTCGAATATGGGTGAAGGAATATGAATAATGAGATATGATAATATGAATAATAATATGACAATAATATTCACAATAATATTAAACGGAAATTAAATTTAATGGTTAGTGAATCTAATCGGGACACGAAATAAAGGATCTCGTCTTAATCGCAAACATAATGCCAATTAATCGAAGGTAGCCTATCACGATCCCAAAGTACGGAAAATGACCCCAATGGTCATTCACCATAGATTTCAAATCGGGAAGGTTATCAACTTCGATACGCGACGCTTATGAATAAAAGACTTCATCGATCCAAAAATCGAAATAAAATCGGAGAAAGAAGGTGGTCTCGGATCCTTTGTTTCACGCCAATAATTTGACGGATAAACGGTGGTAATCTCGTCATCGACCGTGAATTTGAACGAAAACGAATAAAATTGAAAATGGATAATAGAAAAAAAATGATAACCATATGCCTAAATAATTGAGATTTTATACAAAAGTTAATAAAAAGATTACCAAGAGGTAAACTTTAATAATATCTTATAACATAAAACTAATTTTTTATTTAAAAAAAACTAACAAAAACAAGAGGGAGGTGCGCTGGTCTTAAGTAGGAGGTGGAAAAAATTAAAGGAGAATCACTTGGGCCCAGAAGCCCATCATCTCCCTCACCAGGCAGACAGAAAAAATAAATTGGCTGAAAAATAAAAAGACTTAACGTGCCACAGCCCAATAATTCGTATGGCCTCCTAATCAGGTTTAAAGAACATGGCAAAATGAACTAGAATCCAAATGCTTTCCCACCAACATCCTCAATCACGATACCTCAACAAACATGCGATGAATCAAAGAAACTCCACCCTCAAAGACGCAACACATAACTCAAACTCCTTAACATTCGTCGGCCATTGAAGAAACTGAGCGAAAAAAGACGAAGTGGTCCGCTCAAAATCATCACTTTCACTGTGATGGTGTCGTATCGGCCCTAACCTTTTTTTGATTGCCTTGCGACTTCTTTTCCTATTTCCACCTTTGACTCACTCTCAGATTCGAACCTCAGGTTTTTTGACTTAAATTTAGGGCGTATTTCTTTTTATTCAATCATTCTTCTTCTACACTTTTTCATATTTGTTCTGGTTTTGAAATAAGGGTTTGAATCTGAATGTTGTTAGTGTGTCTCGGTTTTTGAGAGGGCAAGGTTGGCAGTGAAGATGTTTTTTTGAAGATGGTTCTGTTTCTGTTTTTGGGTCGTAGAAGAGGGTTTCAATTTATGGGTTGGGATTGAAGAAGATGTTGTAGTTGGTGAAGAAGAGGGTCGGTGGGTCTTGAAGAGGAAGAAAAATGGTCTATGGGTTTCGGGTTGTTTGTTTTTTCGAGGGAGGAGAGGGTCTCCGAAAAACAGGTTTGAAGATGCGAGAGTGTTAGAGCAAGAAAAGAGTTTTTGGAAATTTGAAGTTGAGTTCAAGAAAGAGGTTTTCTTGCATTGAAGTTTTTTGTGTTGTTCCCCCCGAATTCTCAGTGAAAATGAAGTTTAATAAGGTGTTTTTTCCGAAGGATCCCCCAAGATGTTTTTTTAGCGAGGGTTTATTGCTGTTGTCTGTGATGCGATCGCAGAGTCGTACATGTGCGGCGGCCACTAATAATTTTGCTTCTGGCTTGCTTTTTTCGTTTCCTCCGCGTGGTGTATTGAAAATCCAGGTACAATTTTGTTTTTATTGATTTTGTCTGTTGTGAGTACAATTCAACCACTGCCTTGTTTTGCAAAGGGCATTGTGTGACATAGCATTCTTTCGTAACATAGAAAGGACAATAGTGAGTTGTATCTCTGCTACAAATGTATACTTTGCAAATGTTGGGTGCACATTGTGAATCATGGCCATCACTCGCTTTTTTTGTGCATAACTTGTTGTGGTTTTTTATGGTAGTACAGGGTGTTTTGTAAATAGGAATTGATAACTTTCTCTTCATTTTTTGTCAGTTTCTGTGCAGGGAAATTGAAGTGGCCCGCCGGATGATTTGTGTGATTGCAGTCCCTTTTTGTCATGGGGTAGCTAGAGATGGCTTACAACATGCAGGATGGTTTCTACATTTTGAATTTTGGCATGTGAATGGTAATGAGAGGTATGCTTGAGACTTGGAGCACGTCACTTGCGGTTTTGGTTTGCCATTTCATTTTGCAGCAAGTGATCTTGTGAAGAAAGCTCCCCTATTTCAAAAAAATATTGCAAATGGACTCTAGTTCTTTTATATTCTTTTGACTTGTAACAATGAGTTAGAACATAAATGGTAGATGGACCTCAACTTGTATCAATATTTTCTGTTTTGTGTAAATACATCTCTTGTTGTAATGAAAATATGATTATATTCCACTTTATCACCAACTGATTTTGAATAGACTTTTCTTATTGCTGAATTCTCTTTGGATAATGAAAATGGTGATGTGGGCTTATCGTGAGTTGGGCTTATGGATACATTGAATGTATACGATGTTTTTCTCATGAACTTTTCATGACAAATTAGGAAATCTTGATTTTGTTGGAAATTCCAAAGAGATCCTATAAACCTCACGAAAAAAAATCCACCCTTGGCTTTTATTTCGAAATAAACTCCAAATCAAACATAAGTCGATTTTTCCCTTGTGTTTTTTTTGAATAAATGATGACAAATGAATTAAATCCAAACACACACAAAAATATCATTTGAAACCCAATTCTTCCATCCGTGAATATTCACCAAAATTTTGAATCAATTCCTAAAGGGACAAAAATAAACCATGAATCGGCCTTTGGAACTTTGAATATCTTATGAGAAATGAATTGAATATGAATTAATCACAAATTGATTTTGAAGTTTTCCACTTGAGCATAATGAGCCAAAATTCCCAATGTGGGCTCCTCAATTATGCTTTGAAATTAAACTCTTGAACTCGAGCATAAACTTGATTGTCCTTTGTGTTAATGACAAGTATAAGAACCACGTGATCAAGACCTCTAACGACTTAACACATGGACCATAAAGCCATAAGCTCAGATCCGCCATCTGATTTCATTATATAGACCACAAATTTGTGAACAAACCCCTAACTTGTATCCTCCACCCAGGAGCACTTGAATTCTTTCCACACGACTTCCCTGACCTGGCACACAACCCTAAATTAATCCCTAACCACACATCATCTGAACTGCACACCGTAATCTTGATCTAGATAAAACTTATACACAAGTAGGACAAATTTAGGGTATGACACTTGGCAGATCGTGAACAAAGAAGGAAAATGGATCCCAAAAGTGATGAAGGAATATTCTTAGGATATTCTACCAACAGCAGAGCTTACATAGTATATAATTCCAGAACTAAAGTGTTAATGTGTTGCATCCCAAAATTTGCCTAACCTTTTTCATTACCTAGCTTGTGTTTCATTGCATTCATTTTAGCATTATCATCTGCATTGCATTGACATGTGGGCAGGGATCAAGAGGTATAACTACCAACAAAAGGCTACCAAGGTCATGAAGCTATCTAATAGTCTTCATTCAAGTATCCCAAGGGTTGATATCCTCATCAAAGAAGTCAGAGATCCCCAGAGAAGTGGCTAGACAGTTATGTGCACATTTCCTAACTTGAAGGTTATGGGAAGTTATCTGATGATTTTGAATCCATAGATATAGACCTAGAGCATTGAGAGAGTCCACATGGTGTCTTGATAGTCATCATGGAGCTTGGACAAGTCATTATGCAAGGTATAAGAAGTTATAGCCAAGATTGGTGCAATTAGGGTTTCCACCTGGTCAACCCTAAGTCAACAGGTGAATTGAAAGGGGTTGAGACCTAATTTCAAGGCCATGTGATCATGTAATAATGTGTTGAGACACCTAAGAGATCATTTCAAGATCGATTCATCAATATTCAAGAGTGTGAGAAGTTATTGATCTAGGGTTTCTAAGCTTGAGAGTGTAAAATCCTCTATCTCAGTGCCTAACTTCAAGACCACATAAATCAACATAAAAGTTCCATCTCATCTTGACATACACATGAGATTTGTAGATCATGTTATTACCTTTAATTTGAGTACTAGAAGTCCTTGATAGGGTTTATAGAACTCAAGTTATGAAGCAGACAAGTTACAGGTCATCAGATGAATGTGATTTTGGTACTTGAAAGTCAACAAACTTCCATGCCATTTTTGACATAGAAGGAAGCTTTTCCCCAACTTCAGATGAACATGAATGTTAGTCCTTATCTTCTTAGCTTTCCAAAGAGTACTAGAAGTCCTTGATTGGATTTGTAGAACTCAAGATATGGAGCTTGCAAGGCAAGGGCATTTTGGGAAAGTAAGATTATAAGTCACTTTTGGTTATAGGTCCATTTCACCATCTTACATACCTCAAATGCAAATTTTCCCAACTTGAAAGTTGCTCAAAATGGGGTTATTTAGTCAATAAAACACTAAGGATTCATTGATATGGATTGTAGTGAAGATTGGTTGAAGAAAACTTCACAAAAAGAACTTTAAAAGCATTAAAAGGTCAAAAATTCAAAATAATTCATATGGGATCATTTCAAGGCATATTGGTACATAATTTGAGTGCAATTGACATTTCAAATACAATGGCCTTAATGGATTTACAAATTGGGGTCATTTACATGCCCAAATGCAAGGTTTCTTAAGATTGAAGTAACACATTCCACATCCACCATGGATCAAAAGTAAGGGATGAATCATAGCCATTCACACTCCTCACTTCACCAGCAATGGGTTTGAGCTATTTTGGAGAGGAATGGAATCCATTTTCGTGGAGATTGCAATGCTTCAAAGTGACAAAAAGTTGAAATTTGGATTGGACTGTTTGGACCTCCATTGAGCCTGAAATGGATCCAAATCATTTCTATATAAGTTGTAGATCGTTTTCAGATGAAGTTTGAATGGTTTTGGTGCAAGAACATGTAAGAAGCAGTTAAGAAAAGTGAGCTTGAGAGTGAAAATCAATTTCCAAGATCCAGGCCGTTTCAAGCAAATTCAAGCATCAAGAAACCTTCATCATCAATCATAGAACGTTTCTGGTTTGATCTAAGCAAGGTTCATCACAAGATCGTGCCTCCATTGAAGCTTCTTTACATGTTCTTTCCTTTCCAAAATTCTCTTAGATTAGGATGAATTAGAACCTATATTGCATGCTGTTAGGATCTTTGAGACTCCTAGTTGGATTTAGGTTAGAATTGGAGGCTGTTCTTGAGAGTTTTTGCGATGACACAAGAATTAGATGGATTCGGTTTAAGCTGTTCTTAGGTTAAAATGAGTATTAATCACGAATTAAGAACGTACATAACATGAGGATTTGATTAGTGTAAAGAAATCAGGATTTGGTGATGGTTGTGAGCATGGCACAAGAACTAGATGGATTCAGTTTGGATGATTCCTTGGATAAAAATGAGTTTTGATGGTGGATTATTGATCTGCATAGTGAGGCGAGTCGTTTGGTACCATTTTTGTTCCCCTCGCCGGAGAAGACGACCGGAGTCTCCTCCGGCCACCACTATACATTCCCCCTCTTTCGAGGTTTGAATTGAAGAAGACGAGTTCACAACTGTCCGATCTGGTGACTTCTTGGACTTGGTATCCTCATCCAATGCGTGAGATTAAGTTTTAGTGTTGTTGACCATTGACTGGGTACGTGGCGTGATGGTATGCATTGGATCAGCTGACTTAAGAAACCAACGTGCATGATCGAGACGTAGCGTAGTCTCCCTTTGACCTGAACGCATGTGATCATGTGAAAATTATGATTAACTTGGGCCAGTATTGCTATGTGCACCCCCATTTGTGGCCCATAGGTTATTTTCACTTGTTTGGATTGCTATTTGCCACGCTGTTTTGTTTATTTTTCATTCTTTTTCCTATTTCTTTTATTTTGTAGCTTGTTTGTTTTTAATTGTTAAAAATAGTAAAAATGCTCATAATTGCTTGAATTTTTTGCACGTGGAACATTGACATGTTAGTTGATTTTTAGAACTAGTAGAATAATTTTAGGATTATTTTCCATTTTAGTTTGATTTTTTCTATTTTTAGTGGTTATCAAAATGTGAAAAGCATGTACCCTTAGATTAGGATTTTTATTGAGGTATCAAAACAACATAGAATTATCTAATTTTTCTTGATGATATTGTGCACTTATTGAATGACTTGCAGGAATTTTCCCCTAATTTTTAGATGCTTTTAGACATAGGTTTGGATTAGATCTTTATAACATTCCCAATTTGAGTTGTCCCTAGCATACCTTTAGGTTTAGCATTAGGTTAGTGCCCTTAAACTTAGAGTTTTGATCTGAAATTTTTACCATGACTTCATAACATCCTTAGAGACATCTGGATTCTTTACTAGAAATTTTATGATAGATTTCCTATTTTTACCCTATTTTACATTCTGACTAGCATTAATGTAGCCTTATGGAATCCTTCCACCTAACTTTCCCATTTAGTGAACTTTGTTGCAAACTTTAGGTACCTAATCTCCACATTATACCTTAGTTCATAATTTGATGCTTCTTTAGGGTGATTCTCAAACACTTAACATGCCATTAAGCTCCCTTAGGTTGGATTTCCTTAGAGCTAAACATTGAAGGTTTTCTTTAGAAATTTTAGGTGAATGATTTCTCCTCTTTAGATGTCTTGCTTTGCTTTGCTTGCATTCATCCCTCCACTTCTTATCCTATGATTCAAGGTTCCGTGTGGGAGCCTAGTGCTTCCTTTGGAAGGACTAAAGGCATAACATGAAGGTAAAACCTTTGAGGATACCAATCTTAGATTCTGGTTGAGTGCCATGATGGATACCTTTGGTATACTTCATGCTTCCCATCATCATTCTAATCTTTGATTTTGGTTGAGTGCCATGAAGGATACCTTTGGTACACAATGACCCTCCCTTGCAAGTCTCTGTCCATTGATCTGAGGATCTCTCTTGTGAGAGCCTGGACTTCCCTTTGGGAAGTCTAATGTGCATTCCACAAATAGATTGAGCCTCAGAAAATTCTTGTGTTGATACACAATGACCTAGATACCTTAGATTGACATCTAGGTTCTACCATTCTCATCTCAACCTGATGTAGCCTTGGGATGATTTCCTTGCTGCTCTTCTTGGTTGTTTCTCTCCTGATGGAGTGTTCCCTTCTTGCTTGCCTGATGGACTGCTTGATTGATTGCCTGATTACTGTGATGCATTAGGATAGATTTTCATGAGTAGAGACTCTTGTTTAGGTGCATGTTTGCATTAAAGGTTGAACTAGTCTCCCTTTGCTTGATTGCATTAAAGGTTGAGGTGGTCCTCCCTTTGCTTGGTTGTTTAACTGATTTCATACTTGCCCTTGCTTGTTTGCATTGAAGGTTGAGGTGATCCTCCCTTGCTTATGTGTTCCTTTTCCTTTTATGTTTGCATTAGAAGTTAAGGCTTCCTCCTTCTGCTTGTGCTGATGCATTGCATATCCATGTTCTTATTTTAGTATCTTGATAGCTGTATTCATCCGCTTAATGATTTTTGCTGGTGTTTACCTTTGACATGTTCCCTTAGGAATCTCACTTCCTTTGATAAGGATAGTGATGATAGAAATTTAGGATGAATCCATGCATGACAACAGTAGGATGCTTGATAGTTTCCCCTGTAGAGTCCTTTTCTCTTTCTCATCTCAAAACAACAGTAAAGCACATAATAAAGGCAAGTTTGTACAGTACGTTACGAGCCTTAAGCCACTTAGGAAATGGTTATTGGAGGGTTTCCTTTCAGTAATTAGGATGTGTAGTGTGGTACCCTTTGGGTGACATGCGACGTATTCACTCCTAAGTCATAGTCTCTAGTGCAGTACGAATTACAAACATTCATAGAAAACACTTCTTCTCGTAAAAGACTCAAAAAAAATTCAAACATTTTTCCTTCGGGATTAATCAAACTTCCTTTTCTGATGAAAAGAGTGTTGTTAAGCTTCAGTTCTACCGCAAACATGCATTGTCCCTAACTGCTGGAACTGTTGTTTAACTTTACTCGGGTAAAAGCAGATGAATCAACCTGTGTTTTGTTTTATCCCGAACTACGTTCGCTCTGATTTCTCTGATGAGAATACGTAGGCACAAGACGCGATGTCTTGGCGAGCAACCTTCCCCCATCATCCGTAGTTAGCCGAACTACATTGACTCTGATTTCTCGTTCCAGACGGGAATTCGTAGGCACGGAGCGCGATGCTTTTCCGAGTCACTTTTTTCCTTTTTCTTTTCTTTTGAGCCAACCTTGATAGGTAGGTAGATAACTAACCCGTCAGATAAACAACACAAGCATGGATCCCGTTGAGTACAACGGACGTGAGGGGTGCTAATACCTTCCCCTTGCGTAACCGACTCCCAAACCCAGACTTGGTTGCGACGACCTCGTCTTTTCCTTTTCGATAGGTTTTTCCTGATCGTTTCCTTACCCTCCTTTGGGATAAATAACGATAGGTGGCGACTCTTCTGTCTTTGCCGACAACTTTTTTCACAGTAGCGACAACTGGTGACTCTGTTGGGGACTCCAACAGTTCCCTACGCGAGTCAATCCTAGCGCTTGCGTATTTATCTGTCGGGTTTGCATTTATTTATCACACTTTACTTTCAGTATAATATGATTATTTGTCGTGCTGTTGTGGGAGGGAGATTTTGATGAGTGAGAAGCCAGACCCAGGCTTGATAGAAAACATAGCATTAGAGTGGAGATTAGTGGGGGGGGCATGCTTTGCATGTACTAGTGTCCCGCCAAACCAGAAATGGTGAACGTATCATCATTTCTTGAAAGTCTGTGATGCTGAGGAACGCATAGGATGCCATACCGTATAAGTGGATAGGTCCATAGATATGAGCGGGATTGGGGTTATGCAGGGAACCTTGACCTTCAGACAACCTGGTTTTCTCTTGACAGTTTGAATCAGTGACATTGATATCAGAGGTTTTTTTTATTATCAGAGCTATGTTGTGTTCTCGTCAGAGCATAATTTTGTCCTCTACAACCACCAGCACAACACTCTTGATCTCCTGCTGCATTTTGCATTTGCATTTTTTTGGCATCTCATTAACACGTATCTATGTTGCAGGTGTACTTTCCCCTTTTGATTCTAGTGATCTGGTTTCTTATATCCGCCATGGGATCCTTAAGGAAAATTGTTGCTTACAAGCTCCCTACTCCAGATATCAGTGCTTTGTCCAGTTTGATTCGTATGGATGATAGATGGGTCATGAGTGATTTCAGGAAGTCTTATGGGAAGTTTCTTGATGTTGTTTGCAAGCTCTCAGTCCATCAAATGAATGGTTTGTACGCTTTGTTGCAGTCCTACGACCCTTAGCTCAGATGCTTCACATTTCCTGGCTACATCCTTGCACCTACCCTGGAAGAATACTTAGCATTGTTGGATATACCTATTCGGGACCGGATGCCATTTTACCACACTAACGCTAAGCCTGATCTGGCTAAGCTGGCTGCTGCTTTACATCTAGAGGCCTCGGAGTTGGAGGGGGTTGACTCAGTGGAATACCTAATGAGTTTAACTGCAGAGAATATCACTTGGTTCGACAGGGATAGGCTGGGTATAGAGCTCATATACAGTTGTAGTGGTTTTCCCAATGTTCCTCTAATCGGAAGAAGGGGGTGTATCAATTACAATCCATCGTTGCTGATCAGGAAGTTCGGGTATGCATTAAGGGATCCTCCCAGAGAAGAAGAGGTGCAGTAATCTCTGTACGTCACAGGGATGTTGAGTAATGACATGGTGTCCAAACTAGAGCAGGCTCAGAATAACATTCGCAGAAAGGGTAAGGCATCCTTGGGGGAAAAACAATAGCCATGCCTATGACCCGTACCTAAGCTGGATCCAGAACAGGGCAAAGATGATTCTGATGCCATTTCCTTCAGCTACACCTCCTTGTGCACCCAGAGTTGAAGAGCCAACAACGGTGGACATTCAGAAATACAATCAGCTTCAAGCCGAGAAAGAGGCGTTAGTGAAAGCCAACGAAGCATTGGAAAAAGAAATTGCTCAACTCCGAAGTGAGAAGAGTGAAGCTGTGTACTCCTGCAAGAAGCAGACGGAGTTGATAAACCATCTGGGTGCCAACTTAACCAAAGAGACTGATGCTCGAGAGTGTTTGGGGTTAGACTTCAAAGATGTTAATAGTGTCCTCACCACCAAGAAGCAAAACCTGGATAGGGCATATCTGAAGATCTCAAAGTTCAACGCGTTACAGAATGCCACTTTGACTAGTCACAAAGAGCGTGAAGATAAGTTGAAGCAGCAGGTTGCCGAACTGATGGTTCAACTTAAAGCCTAGCATGAGAAGGTTGAAGTTGAAGCATCTCTCAGGCGTGTCAGCGAGTGTAAGTTGGAAAGGGCCACAACAAACCTGAAGGATTGCAAACCCATATCATATTCCAAGAAGCGCAAGTTGGAAGATTGCTTTGGGGAAGGAGCCTGGAAATACTTTGTTAAGGATATCCAGAGCACCGTCAGGAAGAGAGAGCTACTTATCCGGGGTTTGCTCACCAGGCCTGATCATCTAGAGACAAAGGAACTATTAGAAGATTTCCATGCCCGCAGCCGCACTTGACTTCTTTTGTATTTCTTTGTAGCTTTCGTTCACTGTTGTATTGTTGACCACCACCAGGTCTGTTGGTTGGGGTTATTCTTTCATTTCACTCATACTCAGTGACGTTTGTACTCTGCCTTTGTGGGCTTTTCACATATATATATATATATATATATATATATATATATATATATATATATATATATATATATATATATATATATATATATATATATATATATATATATATATATATATATATATATATATATATATATATATATATATATATATATATATATATATATATATATATATATATATATATATATATATATATATATATATATATATATATATATATATATATATATATATACGAGGTGTTCATTCCATGGTCGAATGCTAGACTTTATTTGTCTTGGAACTAGAATCGAGGGGGAGTTTCTCCTAATGCATAAATACGTGTCTGCATTTGCATAAGCATCATTTTTTTGCATAGCAGGTACCGTGGGCATGTTTATCTAACGCCTTGTGTTCTTTACAGCTGTGTTTCAGGGATGATTGCAGACCAATTCATCGTTACTCCACCCGAACTAATCAACTCAGAGCAATGGAGCAAGTTCAGGCTGAAATGCAAGAATTCAGGGAGAGGATGTCCCAGTTCATGGACATCATGCAAGTGGTTGCCAGTGGGCAAGAACAACTCAGAACTCTCGTGTATCCCTTGATCGCGCGCGTCGACACCAATGGGGTTTTGCATGGAGGCGAGACTACAAATCCGCCTCACGTTGAGACTCCCCGGGCTGACAACTCTGGACCAACTGTGGTCATTCCTAACACTGTGGGCAATGGGAATACAGGAATGGGTATTGGCCATGCTGGGGCTGGTAATGGCACCCTTGGAGCTGCTAATGGTAACATCGGTACAAGTGGTAACAACGCTGGAGTTAATGCTGGTAACTTCCATGGACCTGAAGCTGTAGGTGTTGTCCATGGAAATGTTCATCAACCCTGGAATGAGGATCGTCAAGCTGACGTATTCTCGATGAGAGGTGACGAGGCTGAGCTACCTTCTGAGGCCAGCCGGAGATTCAAAATGCTCGAGGACAAGATGAAGAGCCTTGAGAATCTGAATTCCATGGGGATCGATATGGCCAACTTGGGGCTGATCCCCAATCTCAAAATACCACAAAAATTCAAAGTGCCAGATTTTGAAAAGTACAAGGGCATCACCTGTCCTCGTGTTCACTTGAGATCCTATTACCGAAAGATGTCGGCATACTCCAACGATGATAAGCTGTTGATGCACTTCTTTCAGGATAGTTTGTCAGGACTTTCACTGGAATGGTACATGGGCTTGGAGCCTGCGAGTGTACGTAGCTGGAAGGATCTTGCTGAAGCTTTCGTAAAGCATTACCAATACAATAGTGATCTGGCTCCCAACCGGGTCCAATTACAAAATCTGTCACAGAAGACTGGGGAATGCTTCAAGGAATACGCTCAGCGGTGGCGTGAATTGGAAGCCAGAGTCTAACCGCCGATGGTTGAACGTGAACTAGTGGATATGTTTGTGGCAACGCTACCGGGTGTTTATTATGAAAAGTTAATCAGCAGCATGTCAGGGAGCTTCTCTGAATTAATCATCACTGGTGAGCGAGTTGAGAACGGGATTAAGCTTGGTAAGATCTATGCTGGTGAGAATTCCTCAGCTGGGGAAAATAAAGTGTTTGGAGGAAAGAAGAGAGAGGGTGAAGCCAACTCTGTATCTGGGTCCCGAGGGAACAGAAAGTCATCACAGAACCGTCAGCAACAAAGGGTCGCAAGTATAACTATCCCTGCTGCTCCACAACAGCAACAACCTCAATAGCAGTCACAGCAGAACCAACAGGAGTACATGAGGTACCACGGCAAAGGACCATTGGCAAATCGCCACATTGACGCTCCACCCATGCCTTATGGTCGGCTATTGCAGGCATTACTTCAGCTACAACTCATTCATAAGAGAACCATGGCTCCCTTGACAGGGCCACCACCACCTGGGTACGACGCGAACGCCCGCTGTGAGTTTCATTTGGGGGCACCAGGCCACTCGATCGACAACTGCAAAGCGTTCAAGCACAAGGTGCAAGATATGGTTGACAGTAAGATGATAAACTTCTCCAATGACGTGTCGAATGTCATACAGAACCCTATGCATAACCACAGGGGCGCAGGAGTTAATGCAATCACCGAAGAAAAGGACTTGAATTTGGTGAAGAATGTCAATGATTTGAAAACACCACTTAGCTTTGTCAAAGCTAAACTTCTGAAGAAGGGTGTATTCCCAGGCTGTGGGGAGTTCTGTATGGAATGTGAGAGACATATGGATGGTTGTGATCAACTGAAGGTAGGGATTCAGGGTCTGATTGATGAAGGGGTCCTGCAATTTGATCGGAAGGTTGAGAATAAATCCGGAGAAGTGATAGATAAGCAGAAGGATGAGATTGCTACAATCACCATCCCGTATAAGACCGTCACCATTTCTGCTCCGAGGCCGCCCACTATTACTATAACAAAAGCCGGTCCTATACCATTTGAAAGTACCAACGATGTCCCATGGAATTATGGAGCGGAGATTTACTGCAATGGTCAGAAGCTGGACTTGAAAGGCCCACCTGCGGAATCTGTTGATAATATGGTTGGATCCGGAGGGATCACTCGCAGTGGAAGAATATTCTCGCCACCTGAAGTCACTGCCGACAGGGCCGATAAAGGGTAAGGGTAAAGCAGTCGTTGAAGAGACCTCTCGGGAGGTAGAAAACGACTTGGTGGTAAAGGATGCTGAAGAGTTCATGAGATTAATCAAGAAGAGCGACTACAAAATAGTTGACCATTTACAGCAGACGCCTTCGAAGATTTCCATCCTGAATTTGTTGCTCCGCTCCGAAGCACACCGCAATGCATTGCTGAAAATTCTGAATGCCACATATGTACCTCAGGAGATTTTTGTTAATCAGCTTGAGGGGGTGGTTGTGCATGTGAATGCTGGTAATGGATTAGGGTTTACTGACCTAGAGCTGACGCCCAAAGGCAGGAACCATAATAGCGCCTTGCATATCTCAATAAAATGTCGAGGAACAGTCATGTCCCATGTGCTCGTGGACACGGGATCATCTCTGAACGTTCTCCCTAAGAAAGTCTTGATGAAGCTTGATACTAGGAGACTGATCTGTACTCCTAGTGATCTAGTAGTGAGAGCTTTTGATGGAACGCGGTGGTCCGTGTTCGGAGAAGTGACCTTTCCCATTCAAGTAGGGCCCGAAACATTTGATGCAGTATTTTATATCATGCATATCCAGCCCGCCTACAGCTGCTTGCTAGGCCGGCCCTGGATCCATTCAGCGGGGGCTGTGACCTCTACGGTGCATCAAAAACTGAAGTATGTTGTGGGTGGCAGCATTGTTACCGTCTACGGGGAGGAAGATATTATGGTGAGCCATTTGTCGTCTTTCAAGTATGTGGAAGTGGACGGCGAGATCTACGAAACATTATGCCATGCATTTGAAACTGTCAAGGTCAAGGATGTATCTCCTGTGGTGAGCAAGGTACCTGAGATGACTCTCTCGTCCTTCAAGGAAGCTCAAGCTGTAGTACAGACCGGTTCAACCCAAGGCTAGGGGCAAGTGCTGGAAATTCCCAACAAACAAGATAAGTTTTGTTTGGGGTACCATCCCTCTTCTTCTGCTTCATCCTCTCAGAGCGTGCCACGCTACAAGGGGCCGGTGCTGTTCACAAAAGGGGGAGTGATATTTGAGCACATCAACATTGTGTCTGACAGGGAAGAAAACAACGATTGCAATATGGACTCATGGATCCGACCGTGCAAGCCAGGCCAGAGCCTCAACAATTGGTCCATCCAGGATTTCATCCAAGTGACGCGTAAATAGTAATGCTTTGTTTTTTCCAATTATTGTACAACCTTATGCTCTACCCGGGTGTTGCACCCCAAAATTTGCCCAACCTTTTCTAACTTAGGTTTATGTTTCAATTGCATAATCATTTACATTGGCATCATGTACATAGCGCATTCATCTGCATTGCATAGCATAGGCAAGCTATCTTAATCAGGGAATCAAGTGCTATTCTTATCTCAAGAGGTATATCCAAGGGTTTCATTCATATTCAAGACTACTCAGGTCATCAGGGAAGAATTTGAGCTTTGAAGAGCTGATAGGTTGATTAGTAAGTTCTCTCCTATCTTGAGGCTAGTTGGGGATCATCAGAGGAAGTGTGAGCTATGAGCCAAGAGCAAGAGGTGTGTATGGATATTATGAAGAGTCTAGAGAATCATTTTTGAGGAGAACCAAGTCATTGAAATGATTGCAAGATCCTCAGTTGAAGTCAGTCAACTAAGGTCAACACTGGGTCAATTCTAGGTCAAAGAAGTGTTTTGAAGGGCTTCCAGGATCATTTGAAGAATGGGGGATTCATTATGTGCTATATGGATATGGATATGTTGTTGTGATAAAGAAAAATCAAGAGGAGTCAAGGAGAACTGGAGTTACTAAATTAGGGTTTCAGTGTAAAATCCCCTGATTTAGGTCAAACTTCAAAGCAGTGTAACTCTAGATACAAGCTTCATATGAATTCTTGGTCCACATGAAACTTGTAGATTATCTTCATAGCTTTAATTTGAGGGGTGGAAGTCATCAAGATGATTCATAGAACTCAAGTTATGGCTCTTGCAAGTTACAGGTCATCTGAGGGCACTGAATTTTGTCTGTGAAAATTGTCTGTCTTCCAAGCAATATTTGACCTTCAAGGGTATTTCAAATGGATTTCTGGCCAACATGAGAGTTGTTCCTTAGTGTCTTATATTTATAGAATGGTATGGTATGCCTTCATATGATTTGTGTAACTCTACTTATGGTCTTGGCAAGAAAAGGGTATTTTGGTCATTTGAGGATTACAGGTCATTCTTAGCATATGCCTAAAACTCATACAAGGAAGCTTCAAATGAAAAACTTCACAACATCAAAGTTGCTCAAAATGCCATTTAAAGTCTAGAAAAGAAGTCATGGAAGTTTGTAAATGCATGGAATGAGACTTGACTAAAGTTGGTGAAAAATGACCTAAAAAAGGTATATAAGTTGAAAAAGTTGAAATGAAAAATTGGTTTGAGAGATCTGCAAATCCAATATGGGTCATCCAATATACCAAATTGATTCCAAACAATATTTTGAAGACATTGGTTCAGCCACTTTTTTGAGTTAGGGCTTAAATGGGACTTGCTTTGTAATATTGTTTCTTGCATCATAAGGCAACTTGGTAAAACTCAACACAAGGCAAGGAAAGGCTTGGGTTTCACACATACACTCCCAATATCTCATGAAAGGAGATTTTAACACAAGTTTACCAAAGGTGCAAGCATGATATGAGATGATTCAAAGTATCATTAAGTGAGAAGTTCATGAATTTTCCACCACTTTCTAGAATCCTCTAGGATCAATCTAGAAACTTCTAAATCTGTTAATCATCATCTATATATTGAACTGAGCTCATTGGTGCAAGGGGTTGGTGAAAAGAGGGAGAGAAAAGAGAGAATTTCATGGTTGCTTCCATTGTAAGAAAGTGAGAGAATTATCATAATACACCATTTCTGTTCAAAGTCTTGATTCATCTTCAACGCATAGTGCATAGTGAGTGATTGTAAGCAAGGTCAGAGGTCCAACAATGGAGGATTGAAGAGTTAGAGTTGACATTGCAAGAATCCATATCAGAATTGTAGCCATCACCACAAGCATTTTTCTTCTTACTTTTTGCAAACAGAAACCCTAGCATCATCTAAAGATCATTGGTGAAAGCTTATAAGTGTCGAATCGAGCTCTTCCTCATCTGTTTCAGCAAGAATAGCAGGTTGGTGTTTTCTTTCATATCTCCATAACTAGGTGTTGCTAGGTTAGATTATTGGTATAAGATTGTTAGGGTTAGGTAGAGGAGCGTATACCCCATCTGTTATGGCCATTAGAGACGATTGGATTAATGGTGATGAAACTTTCTTGATCTATAACTCCTGAATTAGGGTGAGACAATGCTAGATTTTTGGCTCAGAATGCTCAGCATAGTCCATAGATCGTTCTAGGGTAGTTTGAGCAAGTTTGATGATCATGCACATCAGGTGCAATTCAGTGGTACCCAAGACTTCCAGCTATCGGGTTTGGTTTTTGGGAGGGTTTTAGAGAAAATCACGTGCATAGTCTTGTAGAAGGGAAGAAATGGAGTGAGTTTGGTTTTTAAAGTGCGTGATTTCATGGCCCATTGAAGGAGAATGATGGACATGAACATGGCTGCATGGGGAGTGGAATTCTGAGTTTAGGGTTTTGGTTTGGGGACGATGAAGGATAGCCGTCCGATCGTCCTGGTTAATTGACCTTTTACACCCATCGTGTGGCTATTATTCAATTGAAAATGGAGGGAGCTGACCAGCGAAACGCAGCGTTTCACTTAAACGTGGCGTCTGGGCTGGGTCCAACATTTCTATCCCCACCCCCTTCTTGATAAGCCCAAAGAATAACACGTGAAGCTGTTGCTATTTGCACCGAGAATTTGCCTTTTTCTTTTGTGTTTTTATTTCGTTTTCTGAAGCGTTCTTGGGCCTTGCTTATTGATATTCACACCCCTGGTTCCATGGCCCATTAGGAATTACAACTAGGCGTGTATGCTATTCAGACCCCCTCCCCATTTTATTTCTATTTTGTGATTTTAATTCCTTTAATATTTTTGTCATCTTTAAAAAATCACAAAAAATGGGAAAATTGATAGTTTTAATTGGTTCTTTTTGCTATAGGTCCATGATTCTGTCTAGAAAAATATCCCATCATAAAATTGACATTTTATTTTGTTTTAATATTTTTTATGCATTTTTCTTGTAAATAGCATTTTATTAAGTTTAGTTTAGTACTCAAATTTGTTAATTTTAGTTCTCATAGGTCCCCTTAGATTTAGGGTTCATTCTTTTTAGAGTGATTAGTGTAGGACTTCAACTTGTATATAAGATTTAATTCATTTTTAGGATTAATTCTTAGGTGATTTGTTTAAGTGTGATTAGTGTGATCAAAATTAGGGTTTTAAATGTACATAGGTGGAATAAATTATTTCTTTTAGGAGATTTTCATTTGATTTTTGGGGTATGGGACTATAGGGGTTATGGGTATAGGATAGATCCCTTAGAAAATATTAGGATTCCCCTACTGCTACTAGTATATTGCTTATATGTGATTAATTGTGTGGTGTGCCCTCTTTAGGGTTATATCTTTTTGTCTGTGTGGGGTATTGGGTTTGTTTGGGATTTGGGGAGAGCTGAAGACCTGTGATGGTGAAGCCCAGTTGAAGATCAGAGAATGAAGACCAACTTCCAGAGTTCATGAGGAGTATCTCTTGCTGGTAGCTGCTGAAGTTTGTAGGATGTAGGGGTTAGGCAGAGCCCTAGAGTAGCCAACTTAATTCTCAAACATGGAAGGTCTTGATTGCCTCCATTCTTCTCTGTGATACAGAGTCTCTCTGAGACACTCACCCCCTTCCTTTGGAAGGCTTGGTGCTAATGTATGAGGGATAGAACTCTTGAGAGAAATATTCTTTGTGTTGATAGTAGTATGTTTGCCACCCTTGGTGGTCAACTAATTTCTTAACACCCAGTTTACTCTTGTGATTGATTCCTTAGCTTGGAGATTAGGACTTGAAGAAAAGCCACTGGGAGATTGAGGATAAAGACTGAGATCTGCTTGAAGCTTGATGCTGATGAAGACTGCTTTGCTATTTAGCTTTTGCTGTTTCAATTTTTGATGTATTGTGTGAATTTCCCGGATTGTATTGTTTGCTGTTTAGCTTGCTGGGTTGAAAGTGAATCCCGTTCACTTTTGCCTATTGTTTTCTAGGTTCGAGGTTGAGTGGGACTCCCTTGCCTCGCTTGTATTGTTGCATCCATGCATTTTACTGCTTTATTGTATATATTTGTTGTTTCTGTTTCCGTCTATTCCCTTAGGATCTTTGTTTCTCTCTGCGCAAGAGAGGAGCATGATAGACATTAGGAGTTAACCCATGCATGATAACATTAGGGTAGATCTTTATCCCCTTTTAACCCTAGGATTTGTAGAGTGTCATCTCTTCTTTCCTTCAAAACAACAGAAAAACACTAATAAAGGTTATAACAGAGACTAATTCACTTCTTCCGTCAAAAGATTTGAACAAACGTCAACCTTTTTGCAATAAGAAAACCCTTGTTTAAGGTGAGAATTTTTCATAAAAGACACTTGAACAGCTTGTGTCGTGCGTAGCCCGAACTACGTTTGCTCTGATCTTCCATGCTGTGTGGAAGTACGTAGGCATAGGATGCGATATCCTAGCGAACAACCTTCACCCACCTTCCCCCGTAGTTAGGCGAACTACGTTGACTCTGATTTCTCGTTCCAGACGGGAATACGTAGGCATAAAGTGCGATGCTTTGCCGAGTCATGTTTTCTTTTCTTTTCAGACCTCATCCTTTAGTTTAGATAGAAGTGTAATCCGTACAAACCAAACAAGCGTGGATCCCATCGAGTACGATGGACGTGAGGGGTGCTAATACCTTCCCCTTGCGTAACCGACTCCCGAACCCAGGTTTTGGTTGCGATGACCATACCTTTTCCCTTTTTCGCGAGGTTTACTTCGAGCGTTCCCTTTCCCTCCGTTGGGATAAATAACGCACGGTGGCGACTCTTCTGTATTGTCGGCGCCGATTTTCGCAGTAGCGACAACTGGCGACTCTGTTGGGGATCCAACGTCCCCTGGCTGCTAAGGACTGCGATGGTTCCTTATGCATTTGGGATCCAACGTCCCTTAAGAGAGTCAATCCTAACGCTTGTTTTCCCGTCGAGGATTTTGTATGGATTTACATTTCTGTATTTACCTTTCAGCATTATATTATTATCATTATTGCTGTATTGTGGGGTGTGACGGGTGTTCTATGATTGAGAGATAAGTCGGACCTGGGCTTGAGTGCACCTAGACTTAGAGTAGAGATTAGTGGGCGCGCACGTGCTTTGCATGTCCTAGTGTCCCGCGAAATCTACACTCATACGAGGTTCTTCTGGTTGGCCTCATGTCCTGCCCTTTGGGTGGCTCGGGTTGCTGGTTAGTTGGATTGTCGACTCTGGGGACCGATCATTTGGAAGTTGGCTATGTGAGGCCTCTTCAGGATTTGATGATGCCACTCCTTCTGGGAATCGTATCATCACTCCTGAAAGTCTGTGACGCCGACGACCGCATAGGATGCCAGACCTTTGTGAGTTGCTAGGACATCCACCTGTGTGAGGGTTTGGGGTTATGCAGGTAACTAGACCTTCAGATGCCGGTTATTTCTTGATCGGAGATCCTGGGTATTCATGGATGGTTGTGAGGTCTATCAGAGACCAATTGGAGGTTATATTATGGGTCTATCAGAGACCGATGCTGGAGCTTTGTGCTAGGTCTATCTGAGACCAGGGATTGATGAGTATTGGAGGGTATATCTGGGGCTCTTGATATGATATAGGCTTCTCGGCTATAGCACTTGGTCCTTGTTGCATGTTACTTGCATTGCATTATTTGCATAATCATTATCATTGCATCCCATTAACGTGTGTCTGTGCTGCATGTGCATTTGCATATCCCCCGGTTCTAGTGTCTGGACTTCTGGGTATTGATTATGGCTGGGTTGAGGATGACAGTTGCCTACAAGCTACCTATTCCTGATATTACTCCACTCCTGGGTCTGATTTCTCTGGCAGATGAGGATGTCCGTAGAAGCTTCAGGCAGAGTTATGGACGGCTGTTGAGTCTGGTTCGCAGATCCACTGATGATGAGTTGAACGGGATGTACACGCTGATGCAGTTCTATGACCCGGCTTTGAGATGCTTTACATTTGCAGACTTCATTTTGGGACCAACCATGGAGGAGTATGTGGAGTTTACTGAGCTGCCAGTGCAGAATGCAGTTCCCTTTATTCACTCTGCCGCTGAACCTAAGTTGGAGGATTTAGCCAAAGCCTTGCACATGAATGCTTCTGAGTTGTTGATAACTTCTTGGCGAGGAGTTCCGGGTTTTTCTCTCCAGTTTCTGGTTGGTAAGGCTCAAGAGTACGCCAAGAGTGGGTGTTGGGTGGTCTTTAACGCTATTCTGGCTCTATGCATTTATGGGATCGTGCTGTTTCCCAATTTCCCAAACTTCGTGGATATGGATGCGTTTCATCTGTTTGCTGCTGGCAACCCAGTGCCTACACTGATCGGGGATTTTTACCATTCAATGCACTACATGAATGAGAACAGGAGAGGCAAGAATGTCTCTTGTTGCGTGCCTTTGCTGTCCATGTGGTTCAAGAGCCATCTTCCTTCGAAGGGACCTTTTGTGGATAATGCGACCACACCTGTCTGGCCAGAGCGTATGATGAGGTTGTCTTCTACAGATATTGAGTGGTTTGATCGAGACCTGCTGGGGTCCGAGCTTATTTGCAGTTGTTCCGGGTATCCTAATGTTCCATTGATAGGGAGAAAAGGGTGCATTAACTACAACCCATCTTTGTTCGTCCGTCAGTTCGGATATGCGCTGAAGAGCCCACCTCAGGAGGATGAAGTACAGGAATCTCTGTACTTCACAGGTGATTTGAGCGGAGATTTGCTAGCCAAGCTTCGGCATGCCTGGACGCGTATTAACAGGAAAGGGAAGCCACTGTTGGGGAAGAGTGATTGCCAGGCATATGCACCCTACAAAGTCTGGATTCAGGAGAGAGCCAGACGGATATTGATGCCATTTCCAGCTGCTCCGGTCCCTGTTCACATTCCGGTAGAAGAGCCAACCACTGTTACAAGGGAGGTCTACGAGCAGGTTGTGAAGGAAAAGGAAGCCTTGCTGAAGATTAATGAAGAGTTAGAGAAGGAGCTAGCTCAGATGAGGAGTGAGAAGAATAAGGTCGTCCGTTCTTTCCAACAGCAGATCGAACTAGTGAACAGGCTAGGCGCTGAGTTGACTGAGGAGCAGAAAAAGTGCGAACGTCTGGGTCAAGAGTTCAGAAGCTCCCACGACATGCTAGAGGCCAAAAAGAAAGCACTTGACGCCTCTCACCGAGAGATCTCCTCCTGCAATAAGACTTGGAATGCGACGCTGACCAACAACAAGAAGAGGGAAGATAAGTTGAAGCAGCAAATTTCTGACCTCGAGAAGCAGTTGAAGGCTAGCATTGAGAAGTGTGAAGAAGAAGTGATGACCAGATACAGTCTCTAGAAGGCATTGAACAAAGCCATTGAAGGCAGGAACGAAGCAGTGTCTCAGAAGCGGAAGCTAGAAGATCGCTTCAGAGATGGAGCAGGGGAGGAAACCGCTGGTGACGCGCCACGTGTTCTCAAGAGAAGAAACCAGCTTGTCGAAGGACTGCTCACCCGACCAGGTCATCCAGAGACCAAGAAGTTGATAGAAGAGTACCGGGCTCATGGGAGTACTTGATCATTTCATGTATTTGTATGCTTTATTTGCATTAGCGCTGACCATCACCAGGATTGTTGGTTGAGGTCATGCCATCTTACTGTATACCCTCGGTGATATTGTATTCTTGGATTTCTCTTCAATATACGAGGTTTTCTATGATTAGGCTCCAATCATTGTCTTGCTAGCACTGGCACTCACACTAGAATCGGGGCATAATAATCCCTAATGCACAGACACACATTGCATTTTGCATACATACTCATATTTGCATTGCAGGTTTGCGATCCAGGTATCTTATCTCTTGCATCTTTGAAGCAGGTATTTTCAGGATTGCAGAAAAAGGGTCCACCGTTACTTTACAAGAGTCAACCAGAAGAAGATCATGGACAACGTGCAGAGTGAAATGCAAGAGATGCGTGACAGGATGGCCCTGCTCATGCAAACCATGGAGACTATCGCCAAAGGACAAGAGCAGCTGCAGAATCTGGTTCAACCGATAGTCGCCCGGGATGAGAACAACGGGACACCGCAGGGTGAAAACATTGCTGCTTCTCCCCGAGTTGAGAATCGTCAAGGTGCTGACGCTGTTCCCGTAACCGGTTTGAATGCTGGAGAAACTGGTCCTGTAGGTGGAGGTGGGAACACCAGTAATATGAATGTCAATACAGATACTGCTGGGGTATTTGTGGGCAACGTCAATCAGGGTTTCAGTGGGGGTGTTGAGAATGTCGGAATGAATGGTATTAATGGTAACCAGGGCTTCAATGGTGTGAATATGGGGTATGGCAGCATGGCTGGCGCCAAGGCTGGGTTTGGTGGCTATGGTAATCTTGGATATGGAGCTGGCGCATACAACACTCAAGAGATGGGTAATCTGAGGCATGACCCCAGGTACGTTCAAACAGGTCCGGGTCGCGATGCAGATTATGTTGGATACGAAGCAGTGCCTCGCTGGGAGGATCGCCAGGAGGATGTGTTCTCTGGTCAGAATGAAGGCTATGAAAGAGCCAGGGGTGACAACCATCGGATGAGATTGCTAGAAGAGAAGGTAAACGGGTTGGCCAACCAGAATGCTCTTGGGTTGGATATGTCGAATATGGGACTAGTCCCAGGGTTGAGGGTCCCGCTGAAATTCAAAGCACCGTCATTTGATAAGTACAAAGGGGATACATGCCCTAGGGTGCATGTACGCGCATTTTACAGGCGTATGTCTGCGTATTCTGAGGATGAAAAGATGCTAATGCACTTCTTCCAGGATAGCCTGTCAGGGCCATCGCTGGAGTGGTACATGAGCTTGGAACCTACTCAGATCAGGAGTTGGAAAGAGCTGGCAGAGGCTTTTGTTCGACATTATCAATATAATAGCGATCTCGCCCCTAACCGAGTTCAGTTGCAAAGCATGTCTCAGAAGTCTAGTGAGAGCTTTAAAGAATACGCCCAGAGATGGCGAGATTTGGCTGCTAGGGTGCACCCTCCAATGGTGGAGCGTGAAATGATGGATATGTTCATAGGAACTTTTTCTGGAATGTACTATGACCGGTTGCTCAACTTTTCGATGAGTACCTTATCTGAGTTGATCTTGATGGGGGAGCGTATTGAAAACGGAGTGAAGATTGGTAAAATTCAAGCGGGTGAGTCCAGTTCCGCAGGAGGTAATAAGAAGACGTTTGGTGGTAAAAGGCAAGGTGACACCAATGTTGTATTCGGTGCTCGACGAAAGAATAAAGGTCAGAACTGGCGTCAGCAGTCGCAAGTCGCGAGTGTAACCATTCCAGGGCCTTCTCAGCAGCAGAGACAACAACCACCGCAGCAGGCTCAGCAGCAGCCTAATAATCAGCGCAGATTTCAGAACCCCCGACCAAGGAGAGTGTTTGAGGTACCGCCAGTGTCATATGCAGAACTCCTTCAGACCTTGTTGAAATTGCAGCTAGTCGAGAAGAGGACCTTAGCACCACCAACTGGCCAGCTGCCAGTCGGATATGATGTTAATGAGCACTGTGACTTCCATTCGGGGGCGCCGGGGCACAATATTGAGAATTGCTTGGCTTTCAAGCATAAAGTGCAGGACTTGCTTGATAGTACGGCCATCAACTTCGGGAAGGAAGGTCCCAATATCACGCAGCAGCCAATGCCCAAGCATGGTGGAGCCGGGGCCAATGCAATCATGTCAAATGATGAGTTGAACTTAGTTTCAGAAGTGAGCGAGCTGAGAACCCCTTTGAGTTTCGTGAAGCAGCGCTTGTTGAGCGGAGGCGTCTATCCCGGTTGCAGTGAAGATTGTGATGACTGTTTGGTTCAACCTGAGGGTTGTGAGAAGTTGAAGAGGGGAGTTCAAAGTTTGATTGATGGAGGAACTTTGCAGTTTGACAGGGCTGCGGGGCGAGAGAAGTCTGTTGAGACAGAATCTGTAGAAGAGCGTAGGGAGATTGCTACGATCACCATTCCTTTCAAATCAGTGACAATTTCGGCATCATCGAAAAGGCCGACCATTACTATTACCAACGCTAAGCCAGTCCCTTTTGAAAGCACAAAGGCAGTCCCGTGGTGCTACAGTGCTGAAGTGTATTGTAATGGGGAAAAGATTAACTTGAATGATCCGCCAGTGGGATCCGTGGATAATATAGTGGGAGCGGGTGGTATAACCCGGAGCGGGAGAATTTTCACTTCACCTGAGGTTGAGGCAGAGAGGCTTGCCAGGGGTAAGAACAAAGTCGTTGAGGGAGAATCTTCGGGGAGTAAAGAGAAAGAGCTGATAACCAAAGATGTGGAAGAATTCATGAGGTTAATCCGCAAAAGTGATTACAAGATTGTAGATCACCTGCAGCAGACCCCGTCAAAGATCTCCATATTATCGCTGTTGTTGTGCTCTGAGGCGCATAGAAATGCCCTGTTGAAGGTACTTGAGACATCCTTCGTGCCGCAAGAGATTTCAGTTAATCAACTGGAGGGAGTCATGGCACATGTCAACGCTGGGCATGGACTGGGACTCACAGATTTTGACTTAACACCTCGAGGGCGTGATCACAATAATGCTTTGCACATCTCTATCGAATGCCGGGGCACTGTGTTATCCCATGTGCTGGTAGACACTGGGTTCTCGTTGAATGTGTTACCAAAGAAGGCTCTGCTGAAGTTAGATACCCGTGGGTTGTTGTGCACACCTAGTGATTTGGTAGTAAGGGCTTTTGACGGAACCAGGAGGTCAGTATTCGGGTCGATAACGTTACCTATTCAGGTAGGTCCGGAGGTGTTTGATACAGTGTTTTACATCATGGACATACAGCCCACATATAGCTGTTTGTTTGGGAGACCCTGGATTCACGCCGCTGGGGAAGTAACTTCGACGCTCCATCAGAAGTTGAAATATATGGTTGAGGGGAGTATTGTGACGGTGTGTGGCGAAGAGGATATCCTAGTCAGTCATTTATCTTCTTTCAAGTACGTGGAGGTAGACGGAGAGATTCATGAGACGCTGTGTCAGGCGTTCGAGGAGGTGAAAGTTAAAGAAGAAGCTCCAGTAAAGAGTGAAGGGCCAGGGGTGGCAGTCTCCTCCTATAAAGAAGCCAAGGCGTTGGTACAAGCGGGAGAGACTCAGAAGTGGGGTCAAGTTCTGGACATCCCAGTGAAGCAAGACAAGTATGGCTTGGGGTACCGTCCATCTTCCTCGCATAGTGCGCCTAAGTTCAAGGGACCCGTTGTGTTCACACCCGGAGGGGTTAGCTTTGAAAGGATCAATGCCGTGTCTGATACGGATGAGGTGGATAGCGATTGCGACATGGACTCATGGATTCGACCCAGCACGCCAGGGCAAAGCCTATGCAACTGGTCCATCCAGGACGTCATCCAAGTCACCAAACAGTAATACATTGTTTTTTCAATCAGTTGTATGATATCATGCCTTGCCCGGGCATCGATGATCTTGTCTTAGGGCCTAACTGTTTACCTGTATGTTTGCATGATTAATAAATGACGGCGTTTTTTACATTCAAATGTTGTGATCCTTTTCTTTCTGTTTTATTTTATTTTTCAATAAAATGGCAGCGCGGTTATGCAGTTTGCTTGTACATCATTTTTGAAGCACTTAACCGTTTCCCTCGCAGGATTCATGAGTTTTCAGATGACACCGACCAAAAACTTCCTATGACTCGTTTAGACTTCGAGCACCCGATCTTCCAAGCTGAGGAGGAGATTGTGGAGGATAGTGACTTACCGGAGGAGCTCAGTCGGTTATTGAAGCAAGAGGAGAGAGTCATCCTGCCTCACCAGGAAGAGATTGATATTGTCAACTTGGGGTCTGAAGAATGCGTCAGGAATATCCGTATAGGGGCTGCATTGCAAGAGGATATCAAGCGAGAGCTTATTGAGATGCTGCGTGAATACAGTGATATATTTGCTTGGTCCTACGAGGACATGCCGGGTTTGGACACTGATATGGTTGTTCATCATCTGCCGTTGAAGGAAGATTGCCCGCCTGTGAAGCAGAAACTCCGAAGGACTCGTCCTGACATGGCCGTAAAGATAAAGGAAGAGGTGCAGAAGCAATGGGATGCTGGGTTCCTGGCTGTTACCACTTATCCCACTTGGGTCGCTAATATCGTGTCTGTGCCAAAGAAAGATGGCAAGGTTCGAATGTGCGTTGATTATAGGGATCTGAACAAAGCGAGCCCGAAGGATGATTTCCCGCTGCCGCATATTGATGTGTTAGTTGACAACACGGCTCAGTTTTCAGTGTTTTCCTTCATGGATGGCTTTTCAGGGTACAACCAGATCAAAATGGCTTCGGAGGATATGGAAAAAAGACCTTTATCACCCCGTGGGGAACCTTCTATTATAAGGTGATGCCCTTTGGTTTGAAGAATGTTGGGGCAACGTATCAGCGGGCTATGACAACGCTTTTTCACGACATGATGCACAAAGAGATTGAGGTGTATGTCGATGACATGATAGCCAAGTCTCAAACAGAGGAAGAGCATCTGGTTAATTTGTTGAAGTTGTTCAAGAGGCTGAGGAAATTCAGGCTGAGGCTGAACCCAAATAAATGTACCTTCGGAGTAAGATCCGGGAAGCTATTGGGGTTCATTGTGAGCAAAAAAGGAATCGAGGTCGATCCTGCAAAAATAAAAGCAATACAAGAAATGCCAGCACCGAGAACAGAAAAAGAAGTCCGTGGATTCTTAGGGAGGTTGAATTACATTGCTAGGTTCATCTCTCACCTAACGACCACGTGTGAACCATTATTCAAGCTGCTAAAGAAAGATCAAGCGGTGGTCTGGAACGATAATTGCCAAAGGGCATTTGAAAAGATAAAAGAATACTTGCAGGAGCCTCCGGTGTTGATACCCCCAGTAGCGGGACGACCACTGATTATGTATCTGACAGTTCTGGAAAACAGTATGGGTTGTGTTCTCGGTCAACATGACGAGACAGGGCGGAAAGAGCATGCAATTTACTACCTGAGTAAAAAGTTCACGGATTGTGAATCTCGATACTCTATGCTCGAAAAGACGTGTTGTGCATTGGCGTGGGCTGCCAAACGTCTAAGACAGTACATGCTGAATCATACAACCATGCTGATATCGAAGATGGATCCGATCAAATATGTGTTTGAGAAGCAAGCACTCTCTGGGAGGATTGCTAGATGGCAGATGGTATTGACAGAATACGACATCCAGTGTGTTTCCCAGAAGGCCATTAAGGGAAGTGTTCTGTCCGAATATCTCGCCGAACAGCCAATTGAGGATTATCAGCCTATGAAGTTTGAGTTTCCTGATGAGGACATAATGTACTTGAAAGCTAAAGATTGTGATGAGTCGTTGCCTAGTGAGGGCCCTGAGCGGAGTTCCCAGTGGCAATTGATTTTTGACGGGGCTGTCAATTCGTACGGTAGCGGGATCGGGGCAATCATTACAACTCCCCACGGGTCGCACATCCCGTTCACAGCCAGATTAACTTTTTCAGTAACAAATAATGAAGCCGAGTATGAAGCTTGCATTATGGGGTTAGAAGAGGCTATTGACATGAGGATTAAGAATCTAGACGTATCTGGGGATTCAGCATTGGTGGTGAATCAGATTAAGGGAGAGTGGGAGACGCGCCAACCTAATCTGATACCGTACATGAATTATGCGAGAAGGTTGCTACCTTTCTTTGATAGGGTGGAGTTCCATCATGTACCTCGGGCGGAGAATCAAATGGCAGACGCCCTTACAACGTTATCCTCGATGTATAAAGTCAACCGCTGGAATGAGGCTCCCAGCATTGTCATCTCTCGCCTTGATAGGCCGGCCTTTGTGTTTGCTATTGATGAAGCAGCTGACGGTAAACCATGGTATTTCGATGTACAGAATTTCCTGAAGAATAAGGAGTATCCGGCTGGGGCATCCAGTCGCGATCAGAAGACCCTAAGGAGATTAGCAGGCAACTTTTATCTGAATCCCGACGGCGTTTTGTATAGAAGGAACCACGATTCGGTACTCCTCCGGTGTGTGGATGAGAAGGAGGCTAACTTACTCATGGAAGAGATCCATGAAGGAACTTTTGGCACACATGCTGGTGGGCATGCTATGACCCGAAAGTTGTTACGAGCAGGGTATTATTGGTTGACGATGGAAACTGACTGTTCCAAGTTCGCCAAGCGGTGTCACAAGTGCCAGATCTATGCTGATAAGATCCACGTGCCACCCAGTCCACTGAATGTTATGGCTTCTCCGTGGCCTTTATCCATGTGGGGAATTGATATGATTGGAAAGATTGAGCCTACTGCTTCTAATGGGCATCGCTTCATTCTGGTTGCGATCGATTACTTCACCAAGTGGGTGGAAGCGGCATCCTACGCCAATGTGACGAAGCAGGTGGTGGCCAGATTTATCAAGAAGGATATAATCTGCAGATACGGTATTCCTGAACGGATCATTACTGATAATGGTTCGAATTTGAACAACAAGATGATGAAGGATTTGTGTCGGGATTTCAAGATCGAGCATCATAATTCATCTCCTTACAGACCCAAGATGAATGGCGCTGTTGAAGCGGCCAACAAGAACATAAAGAAAATTGTTCAAAAGATGGTGGTAACGTATAAGTATTGGCACGAAATGCTGCCATTCGCTTTGCACGGTTATCGTACTACAGTGCGTACATCAACCGGGGCAACACCGTTCTCACTAGTATATGGCATGGAGGGTGTCATGCCGTTGGAGGTTGAGGTACCGTCTTTGAGGGTTTTGCTTGATGTCAAGCTGGACGAGGCAGAATGGGTGAGAAGTAGATTGAATCAGCTGAACTTGATAGATGAGAAAAGACTAGCATCCATTGCACATGGTAGGCTGTATCAGAGCCGGATGAAGAAAGCGTTCGACAAGAAGATTCGACCTCGGAGTTTTCAGACGGGTGATCTTGTGCTGAAGAAGATCCTCCCACCGCAATCGGATCACAGGGGCAAATGGACTCCCAATTACGAAGGTCCATACGTCGTGAGAAAGGTCTTCTCCGGAGGAGCCTTATTGTTATCCACCATGGATGGTGAAGACTTTTCGTCCCCTGTGAACTCGGACGCAGTTAAAAAATACTTTGCTTAAAAAATTGACCCGCTGGACAGTAAAAAGAGAGTCCAGGCAAAAATGGGGCATCCTGGCGAACCGAAAAATAGAATAAAAAGGTTCGGGCAAAAGTTAGGGATATAGGTGAAAAAATGTACACCCGCGAAGTCGAAAACCTACACTGGGCGGCTTCGGCAAAAAAGGGTATCCCGGTGAATCGAAAACCTGCAAAGGGCGATTCACGCAAAAGTTAGGGATTTGAGAAGCAAATGACTGCGGTCCAAGTTTTGATTGTTGGCGGTTCGGGAGTATCTGGGGTTCGACTATCCAAAGCAATTTCTTCCAAAGACAGAGATCGGGAAAGCGTCAGAGTCCGACGAGTCATAGGAGGATCGGTTCATGGTGTTCGTCTGTAACACGTTGCCGACATGTGTACAAATTCTATTCTGTATATTTGTATACTTCTGCATTTTGTTTATGTGTGACTACCTCTTTTCAGGAGTTGCATCCGATGTACAAAATTTTGCCTATTCTCAGGCCGTTATCAATAAAGTGTTTTATTCAGTGAAGTGTGTGACTTTGGTTTTAATTTTTTACAGTTTTGTTTGTAAAAAGCGCCGATGCTTCGATAAACTTACATGCGTGTAACCATGCGGGCCTCGGCCGATGATTGTTAAAACCGAAAATTACCTGAATGGTTGTCGTGGGTGATTACCAAGATGTCTCTTTTTGCATAGATTGTCTTGTGTTTGCTTATTGACTTTTGCAGGTATTCAAAAGTTCACAAAGTTCCCCGCCAGAGTCCATGGCAGGCTGGTACCCTCTCCAGAGGTTGAATGTTGTGTCTTCCCCAGTGAAGTCGCTCCAGGCAAAACTGAATGTTATTTCCCCAGGAGAGCGGAGATTGCGTCAAAGTAAAAGATAATGTATCTTCATTTCAGAAGTGGCTCGTCAAGCAGAGCAGAATCCTCCCCAGTGAAGGTCGAGATGGATATGGTTAACTCCCCAGAAAGTTCTTGCGCAGTGCAAATCAGAATGTGTAATTCAATCCCCAGCTCAGTGATAGCAGGATGATATCCCCAGCTCAGTGATAGCGGGAGGGGTTCCCCATAGAGTGTGATTAGGTGGTTGGAGCTGCTGAAAAGAGTTTTCCCGAGCAGGATTGTCCTTTGTTTCCCCAGCAAGTCGCTCCTCCTCGTCAGGAGGATCGTCCTCAGCAGATTGTGGAGTTTTTAGTTTGTGAGTTACTTCCCAGCAGGATGGTTATCCCCAGCGGAGTTAGTTCATCTTTCCAACATTTATTTTGTTTTGTTGGAAGCGTATCGGTAGTGTTCCGGTCATCCCCAGCGGATCCAGTGTGTCTTCAGCATTTATTTTGCTGAAGCAACTCTTTGCATAAACATGCATCATGAGCATTTGCATTTTACCTGAGTATGTAGCATTTCCATGCTGTATGGAAGCATTACGTCATTATCAAGCACGCATTTTGAAACATAGGCCAGGTGGTTACCTCTTCAGTTTCAGACATGTTATTCCTTGCCGATAAGAGAAATCGTGATTCAGGAAGATGTGGATTTTGTGGTCGGAGCACGCACTGATCGTGTCGATTTTGATGCCATCTATGGGGTTCATGGTATCAGGAACGCAGTGATCGTGTTGATTTTGAGAAGTTAATTTGTGGCCCAAGCGCGCAGTGATCGTATTGGTCCCGACCTTTGGGGGTTTATGTCGTAGGACACGCAGTAATCATGTTGGTATCATCTTGGGGTTTATAGAGCAGGACACGCAGTGATCGTGTTCATCCGGTTGGTTGGTCGGTATACGCAGTGATCGTATTTGTCCGTTACGCGGGGTGGTTATAGGGTGAGGCATGCAGTGAACGTGCTCATCTGGTTGTTGGTGGCCGAAGTACGCAGTGATCGTATTCGTCCCAGGTTTGAAGTTGTGGCACAACACGTAGTGATCGTGTTTCCTCCAGTCAAGAGGACCGTGACATGAAGCGCGCAGTGATCGCGTTTACCCTATGTATGGTTAGAATATGCAGTGATCGTATTCGTCCAGTTATGTGGGTTAGTTGAGATGCACAACACGCAGGGATTGTGTTTTCTCCAGTCAAGAGGATCGTGGCTCAGGATGCGCAGTGATCGTGTTCAAACACGCAGTGGTCGTGTTCAGGATACGCAGTGATCGTATTCGTATAGCATGCAGTGATCGTGCTGATAATACCATGGGAACTTGTGATGCGGGGCGCGCGGTGATCGTGGCTATCGTATCAGTTGGTTTTGTTGGTCTATATACACAGTAATCGTATTCGTCCCATTACATGGGTTGGTGGCATACGCAGTGATCGTGTTGACATCATTTTAGGGGTTCATTGGTTAGTACACGCAGTGATCGTGTTCATCTTGTCGGTATCTCTGGTCAATACACGCAGTGATCGTGTTTGTCCTACTGCAGCACACGCAGTGATCGGGTTCATCATATGGGTGGTTGAAGTACGCAGTGAACGTGTTCGCCTCTTCTATGTGGATTTATTTCGTCTGGCACGCAGTGATCGTGTTTATCTCATCCGGTTGGATTTGTGGTCGATGTGATTTTGGTGGTAATACAGCGCGCAGTGATCGTGTTTTCTTATGACAAGAGGATTTTGGTGTAGAATGCGCAGTGATCGTGTTCATCTTGTTACAGAGGGTTGTTGTGCCGGACATGCAGTGATCGTGTTCGTCATGTCATGTTCCCCTTAGTAGAGTTGCTTGGTCAAGCAATTCTCTTTCTCCCCAGTCGAGTCCTTTCTCAGAGTGCTGTAGAAATAGCAGGGTGCAGGTTTTGGGTGGTTGCCCACAGTTTCCCCAATAGAGGTATAATCCCCAGCGGGGTGATCTTCAACGAGATACTTGGTTAAGTTCCTCGTAGTCTCCGTCAGAGTATTCTTTGACAAGTCGCTTGGTTAAGTTACTTGTATTCCCCATCTAAGTCTTTCTCAGGATGCTGTGGAGGCAGTATTATGAGGCGGTAATGCAGATTTTTGGGTGGTTACCCGTAGTTCCTCCAGCAGAGTTAGGTGCTCCAGCAGGATGTTACGTCAATGAGTCGCTTGGTTAAGTCCCTCATAGTCCCCCGGCAGGGTGCTCGCCACAGGAGTTGTTTGGTTAAATTCCTCGTATTTTGCAACAAGGGCGCTTGGTTAAGCTTCCCAATTTCCCCAGCAGGTGTTTGACGGCAGTCGGCAGAATTGTCCTCTCAGAGTTGCTTGGTTAAGTTTCTCATTTCCCCGCAGAATCGGTTGTTCATGTCTTCGAACACTGTCTCGTTTGGTTAAGCGTTTGCTCGTTTCTTCAGGATACGAAAGGTTGATCAGTGAAGTCAACATGACAAGTGAAGTCAATATTCTCCCGCTGGTTAGCGTGTGCTCGGTTGATAAGTGAGATCAACAGAGGTTGATAAGTGAGATCAACAGAGGTTGATAAGTGAGATCAACAGAGGTTGATAATTGATATCAACAATTTCTCGTTGTGTGGTGTATGCTCATTTCTTCGGAATGGAGTAGTCTGCGGACCATATCAGATCATTTTACAAAAAACAGATTTACAGATGGATAGCTAGTTGTTGTTGTGACAACAGAAGCCTGTTCCCAGGGTTTTCCCAAGCAGTAGGCGTTGTCGCAATTTATTCTTACGGTTGGCAAATTTTCGGGTTCTTTCGTATTCAACCGTCTCGTACCTCGAATGTCTGAAGGCTGCGCGCTCTTCACCCAGTCGGGTCCAAGCCGCTTGAATAGGGGCAGCTGTTGCACCCCAAAATTTGCCCAACCTTTTCTAACTTAGGTTTATGTTTCAATTGCATAATCATTTACATTGGCATCATGTACATAGCGCATTCATCTGCATTGCATAGCATAGGCAAGCTATCTTAATCAGGGGATCAAGTGCTATTCTTATCTCAAGAGGTATATCCAAGGGTTTCATTCATATTCAAGACTACTCAGGTCATCAGGGAAGAATTTGAGCTTTGAAGAGCTGATAGGTTGATCAGTAAGTTCTCTCCTATCTTGAGGCTAGTTGGGGATCATCAGAGGAAGTGTGAGCTATGAGCCAAGAGCATGAGGTGTGTATGGATATTATGAAGAGTCTAGAGAATCATTTTTTAGGAGAACCAAGTCATTGAAATGATTGCAAGAGCCTCAGTT
The DNA here is from genome assembly GCA_963859935.3 of Lathyrus sativus. Classification (NCBI taxonomy): domain Eukaryota; kingdom Viridiplantae; phylum Streptophyta; class Magnoliopsida; order Fabales; family Fabaceae; genus Lathyrus; species Lathyrus sativus. Next base: position 61,208,075 of record OZ012741.1, read on the forward strand.
GAAGTCAGTCAACTAAGGTCAACACTGGGTCAATTCTAGGTCAAAGAAGTGTTTTAAAGGGCTTCCAGGATCATTTGAAGAATGGGGGATTCATTATGTGCTATATGGATATGGATATGTTGTTGTGATAAATAAAAATCAAGAGGAGTCAAGGAGAACTGGAGTTACTAAATTAGGGTTTCAGTGTAAAATCCCCTGATTTAGGTCAAACTTCAAAGCAGTGTAACTCTAGATACAAGCTTCATATGAATTCTTGGTCCACATGAAACTTGTAGAGTATCTTCATAACTTTAATTTGAGGGGTGGAAGTCATCAATATGATTCATAGAACTCAAGTTATGGCTCTTGCAAGTTACAGGTCATCTGAGGGCACTGAATTTTGTCTGTGAAAATTGTCTGTCTTCCAAGCAACTTTTGACCTTCAAGGGTATTTCAAATGGATTTCTGGCCAACATGAGAGTTGTTCCTTAGTGTCTTAGATTTCTAGAATGGTATGGTATGCCTTCATATGATTTGTGGAACTCTACTTATGGTCTTGGCAAGCAAAGGGTATTTTGGTCATTTGAGGATTACAGGTCATTCTTAGCATATGCCTAAAACTCATACAAGGAAGCTTCAAATGAAAAACTTCACAACATCAAGGTTGCTCAAAATGCCATTTTAAGTCTAGAAAAGAAGTCATGGAAGTTTGTAAATGCATGGAATGAGACTTGACCAAAGTTGGTGAAAAATGACCTAAAAAAGGCATATAAGTTGAAAAAGTTGAAATGAAAAATTGGTTTGAGAGATCTGCAAATCCAATATGGGTCATCCAATATACCAAATTGATTCCAAAAAATATTTTGAAGACATTGGTTCAGCCACTTTTTTGAGTTAGGGATTAAAAATGGGACTTGCTTTGTAATATTGTTTCTTGCATCATAAGGCAACTTGGTAAAACTCAACACAAGGCAAGGAAAGGCTTGGTTTTCACACATACACTCCCAATATCTCATGAAAGGAGATTTTAACACAAGTTTACCAAAGGTGCAAGCATGATATGAGATGATTCAAAGTATCATTAAGTGAGAAGTTCATGAATTTTCCACCACTTTCTAGAATCCTCTAGGATCAATCTAGAAACTTCTAAATCTGTTAATCATCATCTATATATTGAACTGAGCTCATTGGTGCAAGGGGTTGGTGAAAAGAGGGAGAGAAAAGAGAGAATTTCATGGTTGCTTCCATTGTAAGAAAGTGAGAGAATTATCATAATACACCATTTCTGTTCAAAGTCTTGATTCATCTTCAACGCATAGTGCATAGTGAGTGATTGTAAGCAAGGTCAGAGGTCCAAAAATGGAGGATTGAAGAGTTAGAGTTGACATTGCAAGAATCCATATCAGAATTGTAGCCATCACCACAAGCATTTTTCTTCTTACTTTTTGCAAACAGAAACCCTAGCATCATCTAAAGATCATTGGTGAAAGCTTATAAGTGTCGAATCGAGCTCTTCCTCATCTGTTTCAGCAAGAATAGCAGGTTGGTGTTTTCTTTCATATCTCCATAACTAGGTGTTGCTAGGTTAGATTATTGGTATAAGATTGTTAGGGTTAGGTAGAGGAGCGTATACCCCATCTGTTATGGCCATTAGAGACGATTGGATTAATGGTGATGAAACTTTCTTGATCTATAACTCCTGAATTAGGGCGAGACAATGCTAGATTTTTGGCTCAGAATGCTCAGCATAGTCCATAGATCGTTCTAGGGTAGTTTGAGCAAGTTTGATGATCATGCACATCAGGTGCAATTCAGTGGTACCCAAGACTTCCAGCTATCGGGTTTGGTTTTGGGGAGGGTTTTAGAGAAAATCACGTGCATAGTCTTGTAGAAGGGAAGAAATGGAGTGAGTTTGGTTTTTAAAGTGCATGATTTCATGGCCTATTGAAGGAGAATGATGGACATGAACATGGTTGCATGGGGAGTGGAATTCTGAGTTTAGGGTTTTGGTTTGGGGACGATGAAGGATAGCCGTCCGATCGTCCTGGTTAATTGACCTTTTACACCCATCGTGTGGCTATTATTCAATTGAAAATGGAGGGAGCTGGCCAGCGAAACGCAGCGTTTCACTTAAACGCGCGTCTGGGCTGGGTCCAACATTTCTATCCCCACCCCCTTCTTGATAAGCCCAAAGAATAACACGTGAAGCTGTTGCTATTTGCACCGAGAATTTGCCTTTTTCTTTTGTGTTTTTATTTCGTTTTCTGAAGCGTTCTTGGGCCTTGCTTATTGATATTCACACCCCTGGTTCCATGGCCCATTAGGAATTACAACTAGGCGTGTATGCTATTCAGACCCCCTCCCCATTTTATTTCTATTTTGTGATTTTAATTCCTTTAATATTTTTGTCATCTTTAAAAAATCATAAAAAATGGGAAAATTGATAGTTTTAATTGGTTCTTTTTGCTATAGGTCCATGAGTCTGTCTAGAAAAATATCCCATAATAAAATTGACATTTTATTTTGTTTTAATATTTTTTATGCATTTTTCTTGTAAATAGCATTTTATTAAGTTTAGTTTAGTACTCAAATTTGTTAATTTTAGTTCTCATAGGTCCCCTTAGATTTAGGGTTCATTCTTTTTAGAGTGATTAGTGTAGGACTTCAACTTGTATATAGGATTTAATTCATTTTTAGGATTAATTCTTCGGTGATTTGTTTAAGTGTGATTAGTGTGATCAAAATTAGGGTTTTAAATGTACATAGGTGGAATAGATTATTTCTTTTAGGAGATTTTCATTTGATTTTTGGGGTATGGGACTATAGGGGTTATGGGTATAGGATAGATCCCTTAGAAAATATTAGGATTCCCCTACTGCTACTAGTATATTGCTTATATGTGATTAATTGTGTGGTGTGCCCTCTTTAGGGTTATATCTTTTTGTCTGTGTGGGGTATTGGGTTTGTTTGGGATTTGGGGAGAGCTGAAGACCTGTGATGGTGAAGCCCAGTTGAAGATCAGAGAATGAAGACCAACTTCCAGAGTTCATGAGGAGTATCTCTTGCTGGTAGCTGTTGAAGTTTGTAGGATGTAGGGGTTAGGCAGAGCCCTAGAGTAGCCAACTTAATTCTCAAACATGGAAGGTCTTGATTGCCTCCATTCTTCTCTGTAATACAGAGTCTCTCTGAGACACTCACCCCCTTCCTTTGGAAGGCTTGGTGCTAATGTATGAGGGATAGAACTCTTGAGAGAAATATTCTTTGTGTTGATAGCAGTATGTTTGCCACCCTTGGTGGTCAACTAATTGCTTAACACCCAGTTTACTTTTGTGATTGATTCCTCAGCTTGGAGATTAGGACTTGAAGAAAAGCCACTGGGAGATTGAGGATAAAGACTGAGATCTGCTTGAAGCCTGATGCTGATGAAGACTGCTTTGCTGTTTAGCTTTTGCTGTTTCAATTTTTGATGTATTGTGTGAATTTCCCGGATTGTATTGTTTGCTGTTTAGCTTGCTGGGTTGAAAGTGAATCCCGTTCACTTTTGCCTATTGTTTTCTAGGTTCGAGGTTGAGTGGGACTCCCTTGCCTCGCTTGTATTGTTGCATCCATGCATTTTACTGCTTTATTGTATATATCTGTTGTTTCTGTTTCCGTCTATTCCCTTAGGATCTCTGTTTCTCTCTGCGCAAGAGAGGAGCATGATAGACATTAGGAGTTAACCCATGCATGATAACATTAGGGTAGATCTTTATCCCCTTTTAACCCTAGGATTTGTAGAGTGTCATCTCTTCTTTCCTTCAAAACAACAGAAAAACACTAATAAAGGTTATAACAGAGACTAATTCACTTCTTCCGTCAAAAGATTTGAACAAACGTCAACCTTTTTGCAATAAGAAAACCCTTGTTTAAGGTGAGAATTTTTCATAAAAGACACTTGAACAGCTTGTGTCGTGCGTAGCCCGAACTACGTTTGCTCTGATCTTCCATGCTGTGTGGAAGTACGTAGGCATAGGATGCGATATCCTAGCGAGCAACCTTCACCCACCTTCCCCCGTAGTTAGGCGAACTACGTTGACTCTGATTTCTCGTTCCAGACGGGAATACGTAGGCATAAAGTGCGATGCTTTGCCGAGTCATGTTTTCTTTTCTTTTCAGACCTCATCCTTTAGTTTAGATAGAAGTGTAATCTGTACAAACCAAACAAGCGTGGATCCCATCGAGTACGATGGACGTGAGGGGTGCTAATACCTTCCCCTTGCGTAACCGACTCCCGAACCAGGTTTTGGTTGCGATGACCATACCTTTTCCCTTTTTCGCGAGGTTTACTTCGAGCGTTCCCTTTCCCTCCGTTGGGATAAATAACGCACGGTGGCGACTCTTCTGTATTGCCGGCGCCGATTTTCGCAGTAGCGACACCGGGGCATAATGGTTTTATTGTCAGGGCCTTGATTGCTTATGCATGTACATATTATCAATAAATTAAAGGGCGTTTTCTTTGCATTCAAATGTTGTGATCTTTGTTATTCTTGTTTTATTTTTGTTTTGAAATAAAATGGCAATATGGTTTATGCTAACCTGCATATCCTCTTCTTAAGCTTAACCATTTTTATTGCAGGATTCACACTACATATGACATCGATCCTGAACCTTCTATGACTCACTTCGACTTTAATTTCCCGATATATCAAGTTGAAGAAGAGATTGATAAGGAAGAAGACCTTCCGGAAGAGTTGGCTCGACTATTGAAACAAGAGGATAAGATCATTCTGCCTCACGAGGAAGTAATTGAGATTATTAATCTGGGGTCTGAGGAAGTTGTCAGAAATGTCAGAATAGGGGCTGTATTACAGAGCGATGTCAAGCAAAGACTGATCGAGATGCTTTGAGAGTATAATGGCATCTTTGCTTGGTCTTATGAAGACATGCCCAGGCTCGACACTGACATAGTGGTTCATCACTTACCATTACACGAAGATTGTCCTCCAGTTAAGCAGAAGCTTAGAAAGACACGACCAAACATGGCCGTTAAAATCAAAGAAGAGGTCCAAAAGCAGTTGGATGCTGGATTCTTGGCTGTGACTACTTACCCTCTGTGGGTCGCCAACATAGTACCTGTACCGAAGAAAGACGATAAGGTGCGAATGTGCGTTGATTATCGGGATTTGAATAAGGTGAGCCCTAAAGACAATTTCCCGCTCCCTCATATTGACGTATTGGTCGACGATACTGCTCCATTTTCTGTGTTTTCGTTCATGGATGGCTTCTCCGGATATAACCAAATCAAGATGGCACCGGAAGACATGGAGAAAACCACGTTCATTACACCATGGGGGACGTTCTGCTACAAAGTAATGCCTTTCGGTCTGAAGAGCGTAGGGGCAACTTACCAGCGAGCGATGGTCACTTTGTTTCATGACATGATTCATCATGAGATTGAAGTCTATGTTGATGATATGATAGCAAAGTCCCAAACGGAGGAGGGACATCTGATCAATTTGCTGAAGCTATTTGAGAGGCTTAAGAAGTTCAGGTTGAGGCTGAATCCTAACAAATGTACTTTCGGAGTACGGTCCGGAAAACTACTGGGGTTTATCGTGAGCGAAAAAGGCATTGAGGTTGATCCTGCAAAGATAAAAGAAATTCAAGATATGCCAGCGCCAAATACTGAAAAAGAAGTTCTTGGCTTTCTGGGGAGATTGAACTACATTGCTCGGTTCATATCTCAGCTCACGGCCATATGCGAGCCAATGTTTAAGCTGTTGAAAAAAGATCAGGCGATTGTTTGGAATGAGGATTGCCAGAAGGAATTCGACAAAATAAAACAGTATTTGCAGGAGCCTCCCATTTTGATACCCCAGTGGCCGGAAGACCTCTAATCATGTATTTGATGGTTCTTGAGAATAGCATGGGTTGCGTTCTCGGTCAGCACGACGAGACTGGCAGAAAGGAGCATGCCATTTATTACTTGAGTAAAAAGTTCATAGATTGTGAGTCCCGTTACTCGATGTTGGAGAAAACGTGTTGCCCACTCGCATGGGCTGCCAAAGGTTTAAGATAGTATATGCTCAATCACACGACCATGCTAATTTCGAAGATGGATCCGATCAAGTACGTCTTCGAAAAGCAAGCGCTTTCGGGAAGAATTGCCAGGTGGCAAATGGTACTGACGGAGTATGATATTCAATATGTTTCCCAGAAGGCCATCAAGGGAAGTGTTTTGTTTGAGTACCTTGCCGAACAGCCTATCGAAGACTATCAGCCAATGAAATTCGAGTTTCCCGATGAAGATATTATGTTCCTCAAGATGAAGGACTGTGATGAACCACTGCCCGATGAAGGGCCAGAGCTCGGCTCCCAGTGGAAGTTGATATTCGATGGTGCAGTTAATTCCTATGGAAGTGGTATCGGGGCGATCATTACGACTCCTCAGGGGTCCCACATTCCATTCACTGCCAGATTAACTTTTCTGGTCACCAACAACGAAGCAGAATATGAGGCATGCATCATGGGTTTAGAAGAAGCCATTGATTTGAGAATCAAGAACCTGGATGTATACGGTAACTCAGCACTCGTTGTTAACCAGATAAAAGGGGAGTGGGAGACTAGACAGTCAAATTTGGTCCCTTACATGAATTATGCCAGAAGGCTGCTTCCTTTCTTTGATTGAGTGGAGCTCCATCATTTTCCCAGAGCTGAAAATCAGATGGTTGATACCTTAGCCATGTTGGCTTCAATGTACAAAGTCAATTTTTGGAATGAAGCTCTAAGAATTGTCATCTCTCGCCTCGATAGGCCTGCTTTTGTATTTGCAATCGAGGAAGCCTCCGATGGCAAGCCATGGTTCTATGATATCCAGAACTTCCTTATGACTAAGGAGTATCCAGTGGGAGTGTCAACCCAGGATAAGAAGACTCTGAGGAGGCTGTCTAGAAATTTTTACCTCAATCCTGATGGAGTTCTGTATAAGAGGAATCATGATCTAGTGCTACTCAGATGTGTGGATGAAAAAGAAGCTAGCTTGCTTATGGAAGAGGTCCATGAAGGCACATTTGGCACGCACGCCGGTGGACATGCCATGACTCGGAAGATATTACGAGCAGGTTATTACTGGCTGATGATGGAGTCGGATTGTTTCAAATTCGCGAAGAAATGTCACAAATGCCAGATCTATGCAGACAAAATCCATGTGCCGCCGTGCCCATTAAACGTCATGGCATCCCCGTGGCCGTTTTCCATGTGAGGTATTAATATGATCGGCAAGATAGAACCCACTGCATCTAATGGACACCGCTTCATTTTGGTAGTCATCGACTACTTCACCAAGTGGGTGGAGGCAGCCTTGTACACTAACGTGACCAAACAAGTGGTAGCCAGATTCATAAATAAGGACATCATCTGCAGATATGGAATTCTCGAGCGAATCATTACTGACAATGGTTCGAATTTGAACAACAAGATGATGAAAGAGTTATGCCAGAACTTCAAGATTGAACATCAAAACTAATCACCCTATCGGCCGAAGATGAATGGCGCTGTCGAAGCGGCCAACAAAAATATTAAAAAGATAGTGCAAAAGATGGTTGTCACTTACAAAGATTGGCATGAGATGTTGCCTTTTTCTCTGCACGGTAATCGTACGACGGTACGCACATCAACCGGGGCAACTCCTTTCTCACTAGTATACGGTATGAAAGTTGTCCTACTGCTGGAGGTCGAGATTCCTTCTTTAAGAGTTTTGATCAACGTGAAGCTCGACGAGGCAGAATGGATAAAGAATAGACTGAATCAGCTGAGCCTGATGGATGAGAAGAGGTTAGCATCCATCGCATATGGTCGTTTTTACCAAAGCCGAATGAAGAAAGCTTACGATAAGAAGGTGCGTCCTAGAAGCTTTCAGACGGACGATCTTGTGCTGAAAAAGATTCTCCCACCATATTCCGATCACAAGGGCAAATGGACTCTCAACTACGAAGGTCCATATGTTGTCAGGAAGGTCTTCTCGGGAGGAGCCTTACTGTTATCCACGATGGATGGTGAAGATTTTGCATCCCATGTGAACGCGAACACAGTTAATAAATAGTTTGCTTAAAATGACCCGCTGGAAAGAAAAAAGAATATCTAGGCAAAAATGGGGCATCCCGGCGAACTAGAAAAATAAAAGGTTCAGGCAAAAATTAGGGATATAAATGAAAAAATGTACATCCGTAAAGTCGAAAACCTGAAAGGGCGGCTTTGGAAAAAAAGGATATCCCGGTGAATCGAAAACCCGAAAGGGCGATTCAAGAAAAAGTTAGGGATTAAAAAAGTAAATGACTGCGCTCCACGTGTGAACTTTCATTGCTTAGTGCTTTGGGGAGACCTGAGGGCCGTTTATCCAAGTCAATCTCTTCTGAAGATGAAGCGTCGGAGAAGTATCGAAGTCGAGTGGGTCATAGAGGGATCAACTCATGTTGTTCGTCTACACCGCATTGCCGACATTTATGTATATATTGTTGTATATTTCTGTATATACTTGCGCAGCTTCCTCATTTCAGGAGCTTGCATCTGTTGTAAAACATTTTGCCTTTTTACAGGATCGTTTATCAATAAAGATATACTATTCAGTATTCTGTTTGCTTGGTGTTTGTTTTAGCTTTTATCTGTTTTGTTTGCGGAAAAAAAAACGCCCGACGTTTTTGTTAAAATGCGCATACATAAACTTGTTGGCTAGGCCAATAATTGTTAAAACATTGAATTACCTGAACATTGTCACAGATGATAACCTTGATAGGTCCCTTTGTTAAGGGTATCTTGTCTGTTTGTTCACTTTGTTGCAGGGCCGTCACCCTCCAGGCAGTGTGCCAAGATGCATCCTAGGCAGGATCATCATACCCCCAGCTGAGTCATGCGCAGAGGTGTATACTCGTTCCCAGCAGTGGGTCAACATGCAGTTTTCTCGTAGAAGACTATCTGTAAGTGTTCGACTCTCGATGGTTCAGACTAAAGTCTCCAGCAGAGTTGAATTCCCCACAGAGTTGTGTTCTTCCCGACAAGTAGGATTTATTCCAGCGTCTGGTTGTCTATCCTCGGTCAGGTTTGCAATTCCCTCAAGAGAGCCGAATCCTTGAAGGCCGTTCAGGCCATTATTTGTCTTCTCCAGTAGGAGAAAGTAGTCGAATAGCTGTCGCTATACTTCCTCATCGGAGTCCGTATCTCCAAGAAGGTTCTATCTGCAAAGGCCGCGCAGTTTACTTCTGTGATTGATATCTGTTCCTCAGCAGTTTGTGGTTCGTATACTTCGTTGAGCAAGTATCGATTCTCGTAGAACTTTGTTTCCCAGCGGAAATTCGTCTGAGGTTCATTTCCCCAGGTTAGGTCCAATTGAAATTGGTGTGGTCCATCTCCTCAGCAGGATGATTCCTTCTCCCCATCCGGATGGTTCCTTCTCCTTGACAGGAGGGTTTTCTCTTCAGCATTTATTTTGCTGATTTGGTTCCATAGCATTTTGCATGATTGCATAGCATCTACCCTAAACGCGTAGCATTTCCACCCCGTGTGGAGCATTACGCCATTGTCAAACATATGCATGTGAAACGTGAGCTAGGTGAGTACAGTTCTTGTGTGCAGGTGTTCCTCGGCATAGTTATTTGGTTAAGTTTTCCAGAACTCCCAGAACAGAGTTGCGAAGTTAAAAGTTTCTTCCCTATCCCTCATAGTGGTATGGTTGAAGCTCTTCCTTGCAAGGGTTCGACGACGATGTTGGTGGCCATCCAATTCAGATGATGTGTTTATGGATATTTGACGGTGATGTCAAAAGTTTATAAAGGTTGTGATTCTCCATTTATATGGCGGTGATGTTAGGAGGTTACCAGAGAATATTGCTTGACGGTGATGTTAGAAATTTATCAGCTTCATGTTGTACTTGGCGGTGATGTCAGTAGTTGGTTACCAACTTCAGGGACGACCGGTGGCGAGATCAGGTATGTTATCCCCAACAGAGGATTGACGGTGATGTCAGAGGATTTCCTCCAACTGATTAGTGAATCTTGGCGGTGAGGTCAAGTGTGTATCAGATATTTGATTGTTCGACGACGAGGTCAGATGCTCATGACGGTGAGGTCAGGTGTGTATCAGATATATGATTGTCCGACGACGAAGTCAGGTGCTCAATCTTGACGGTGAGGCTATACGTTTCTTGTTATTATTATCCAGCGGTGATGTTGGAATGTTATCGATGAAGATACGACGGTGAGGTCAGACGTTTCTGGGTGGTATGATTATCCAGCGGTGATGTTGGAATGTTATCGACAAGGATGCGACGGTGAAGTCAAATGTTTCTTATGTTTATCCGGCAGTGATGTTGGAAAGATACCGACGAAGATATGACAGTGAGGTCAGGTGTTTCTTGTTGGTATGGTTGTCCGGTGATGACATTGGCATATTAGCAACAGAGTCATGACGGTGACATCAAATGTTTACCTAGATTGTAGTTCTCCACTTGTTTGGCGGTGATGTCAGTGGTTGTTGAACAACTTCATGGAGGCCTGACGGTGAGGTCATAAATGGTGTCCCCAACAGATGATTGATGGTGAGGTCAGTTTTTTCCTTCGACTTGAGGTCGATACATGATGGTGATGTCAGATGGGTACTTTCGACTTGAGGTCGATACTTGACGGAGTTACCTAAGGAGGTTCTCCAAAATCCCCAACGGAGTCAGAGATTTTCTCCCAGACTTGATGACGAAGTCCTGCAACGACTTGATGACAAAGTCCGATTGCGAAATTTCCCTAGAATTGATGATGAAGTCAGACAGTAATGTCAAATTTCCTTACCGACTTGATGAGGAAGTCCGGAGGTGAGTTTAAGGAGGTCTGCCAGTTGATGCAGAGCGCCTGACGGCAAAATCAGTTATCTATACCATTCACTGATGAATCAGTGGTTTCGTCCCGACTTGATGACGAAGTCGGGTGAAGATTTGAAGTAGTAATTCACCAGCCAGTTGCCGTGCGATTGTCGTTTCAGTTTTCGAAGATTTTCCTACCAATCAGAGTACCGTTTACTTGTGCGGTTGGCAAATTTCCGGGTTTATTGGTATTCAACTGTCTTTTACCTAGATTGTTTGAGAGTCGTTCGCTTCTCACCCAGTCAGGTCCAAGCCGTTTGAATATGGGCAGCTGAATGTTCTTGATTGGATTTGTAGAACTCAAGATATGGAGCTTGCAAGGTAAGGGCATTTTGGGAAAGTAAGATTATAAGTCACTTTTGGTTATAGGTCCATTTCACCATCTTACATACCTCAAATGCAAATTTGCCCAACTTGAAAGTTGCTCAAAATGGGGTTATTTAGTTAATCAAACACCAAGGATTCATTGATATGGATTTTAGTGAATATTGGTTGAAGAAAATTTCACAAAAAGAACTTTAAAAGAATTAAAAGGTCAAAAATTCAAAATAATTCATATGGGATCATTTCAAGGCATATTGGTACATATTTTGAGTGCAATTGACATTTCAAATACAATGGCCTTAATGGATTTAGAAATTGGGGTCATTTACATGCCAAAATGCAAGGTTTCTTAAGATTGAAGTAACACATTCCACATCCACCATGGATCAAAAGTAAGGGATGAATCCTAGCGATTCACACTCCTCACTTCACCAGCAATGGGTTTAAGCTATTTTGGAGAGGAATGGAAGCCATTTCATGGAGATTACAATGCTTCAAAGTGAGAAAAAGTTGAAATTTGGATTGGAATATTTGGACCTCAATTGGGCCTAAAATGGATCCAAATCATTTCTATATAAGTTATAGATCATTTTCAGATGAAGTTTGGATGGTTTTGGTGCAAGAACAAGTAAGAAGCAGTTAAGAAAAGTGAGCTTGAGATTGAAAATCGATTTCCAAGAGTCAGGCCGTTTCAAGCAAATTCAAGCATCAAGGAAGCTTCATCATCAATCATATAACGTTTCTGGTTTGATCTAAGCAAGGTTCATCTTAAGATCGTGCCTCCATTGAAGCTTCTTTACAGGTTCTTTCCTTTCCAAAATTCTCTTAGATTAGGATGAATTAGAACCTATATTGCATGCTGTTAGGATCTCTGAGACTCCTAGTTGGATTTAGGTTAGAATTGGAGGCTGTTCTTGAGAGTTTTTGCGATGACACAAGAATTAGATGGATTCGGTTTGAGCTGTTCTTAGGTTAAAAATGAGTTTTAATCACGAATTAAGAATGTACATAACATGAGGTATGGCACAAGAAATCTGGATTTGGTGATGGTTGTGAGCATGGCACAAGAACTAGATGGCTTCGGTTTTGATGATTCCTTGGATAAAAATGAGTTTTGATGGTGGATTATTGATCAGCATAGTGAGACAAGTCGTTTGGTACCATTTTTGTAGAGTTACATGATGTTTGATGACAGAGGTACTGTTCCCCTCGCCGGAGAAGACGACCGGAGTCTCCTCCGGCCACCACTGTACATTCCCCCTCTTTCCAGGTTTGAATTGAAGAAGAAGAGTTCACAATGTCACACCCTCATTTTCACCTTTAGCCTTTACACCCTACATTTACCATATCATACATCGTTCTATTGCATATTGAGCATGTGGGTTCACAAGGTACGGATTGGATCAGTTTGTTATTTTCCATTTTTAAATGAGATAAATTTCCTATCATGGAATACATGGAAGAAAAGGTTCATCACCTAAGGTTTGATCTAAGTTGGAAAGTCTACTCATGTAGATTACTTCAAGAAGAAGTTACTTGAAAATATTGGGATATTCAAGATAAATGTTCCTAATGAACATGAAATGCAAGGCCAAATTCAAGTTTGCTTCATCTAATTTTGTTTCAAGTTCTTGGTCAAGGGGAGTTCAAATTTGCAAAGTATGAGTCAAGATCACAAGTGCATAATTTAAGACTTCATCCATTTCAAGTTTAATGGTAGGAGAAAAATCCATCATGCAAAATTCAAGATCTATGAATTTAAGATTAGAGGCAAGAATATTACCAAGAGAAATTTTAATGACATTACAAGGATGTCATTTGTTGCAAGATTTCCAACTCTAAGTAATGTTTAGAAATTAATTTATTTCTAATCTTCATTCAAGTCTCTAATCAAATTCATGTTATGGTAATGCCACACCAAGTCCACATTATGCTTACAAACATCCAAGAAATATGCAAGAATTAAATCAAGATTGGAATGTTTTAAGACCAAGATTATGCATGTTTAATCATGGCAAAATGGTCCCATGCAAGAGGTGACAAACTTCTTCATGTCACAAGATTACATGTCACAAGACAAAGGGAATAACATGTGACAATGCTTCTACATATCAGAATTTTCAAAATGCTGTCAAAGGTGGTAGCATTGACCACAAGAGCTGTCCAAGCACAAGCCAACAAAATGGGTGCAAGGCACAATGTGCTGCAGAAAAAACAGCATAGGCAAAGTGCAACAGCAAAAATGTAGCATAGCTCTTGCATGGAAATGGAAAGAAAGAGAGTGACATGAGGAAATGTGTTAAGAGACGCTACTCCATGAAAAATATGATATGTGGGAAGAAGAGAAAACCCTAGAGGGAAGAGATAAGAAGGAGGGGGATGTAAACAAAGATTCATTCACTCTTTACACATTCAACATATCACACACACATTGCAGAAACCAGAAAATAGAGAGAGCAAGAGAAACCTTAAAAACCAGAAAAATAGAAAGGAAGAAAAACCAGAAAAAAGAGAGTGATATAGAATCACAAGAGGGCCATTGAGAAGGAGAACCTTCACAGCATAGAGTGAAGAGTGGAGAGCACATCCAACAAAAATTAGTGGAGGACTTGCAAGAAAGATAGAAAGCTCTTGGGTATCCATCTCTTCAAACCTTTCTCTCTTTATATTTTGCTTTTATATTCATTTTACTTCCCCTTTTATGTGTTGTTGTACCGAGTATATTATGTAAGGTTCTAAGGGTTCCAAAAAACCATTTTTAAGAACCAATAGAAAGGAAGAAAACCACGAAAGACAGCAAAAAATACAGCAAATACTGTATTTTTTGCTTCAGGTCGCGGCGCGGTCCATGTTTGCGCCGCGAACTGTCAAAAACAGAATGAAAACTTTTCTCAGTTCGCGGCGCGAACACCCTTCGCGGCGTGAACATGCAAAAACAGAATGTTCACTTTTCTCAGTTCGCGGCGCGAACACACTTCGCGGCGCGAACTAATCAAGTTGTTTATTTTCTTGTTGTTTTTACCTTATGTTTTTTTTGCAAAGGGTGTTAACCCCATATGTTTGTATGATTTTAGTATGAACGTTGCTATTGTCCTTGGTGACTTTTGATTCCAAAAACCATTTTTGAAAACAAACTCTCGATTTTATCGAGCCATTTTCAACCCTTGTAAGTCGGCCGCCGTGTGCGTCCGCCATCGACCTTGTTCGTATCACTTCAAATACTTTTACAAACAATAAACCTTGATCCAACGTCAAGTGGTTCTCTTTTCTCATAAAAAATCCAGAACACAATAACATAAACGATTAGAATTATGCACCACGAACTTTAAAGTGGTGGAAAAGGAATGAGAATGGAGTCCTCCTACACTCGTTCCGAATGTTTTGGATACAAGGCGCTCGACTTGGTTATTCGAAACGTTCATTTCTATCCAAAGACTTTTGTGTATAATCCTAATCAAGAACAATTTCTCTTAAGAAACTTAAAAATAACATCAACTCATCAAACCTATTTTCGCCTTAGGGCATTAATCCAAAAACCCTTTTTCAAGGTATAAAATCAACCAACAAACAACAATTTCACAAGCCTCTGAACTACAAAGCTCTGATTCTTCACTTCTTTTAAGTGAGGATACGTAGGCACAAGGGCCACAATCCTTGGCGAGCATTAAAATAAATAAACCAACCCCTCCTTTCCTTAAGCAAGCAAACTCTTAGAACAAAACATCCCATTCACGCTAAATAACCTAGGAGGTTCCCATCGAATACGATGGATGCGAGGGGGTGCTAATACCTTCCCCTCGCATAACCGACTCCCGAACCCTAAGACTTGGTTGCGATGACCACGCTCTTTTCCCAAAGGTTTTATCACTATTTCCCTTTCCCTCCTCGGGATAAATAAAATCCGGTGGCGACTCTGTGTCATTTTTCGCGTAGCGACAGCTGGCGACTCTGCTGGGGAATTTTTCCTAAGCGAGTCAAGCCTAACCTAGGTTGTTTTTGCGTGTTTGGGTTCTTTCCTTTTTGCTTGTTTATCGCTTTCCTTGTTTTTTCAATTGTATCTCACCGTGTTTGGTTTCATTGGTTCTTGGTATGGATTGAAAACTTTGGCGGCAAACCTTGAGGGAAAGACTCTATACCCGAGTCTAGAGTGTTAAAATTGAGATAGGAGAGGTTGAGTAGTATGGGCTTCCGAGATGCTCATCTCGTGATAGTCGATACGAGAACCTCGCTTGGAGTAGATTCATTTGAGAATGATGAGAACCGTCAAGCTCTTGGCGTGTTTGATCAACGTTTTCTCAAGAATCCATTACTCTAAGGACCTTTTAGAACCCTAAACCTTTGGCCAACTAAGATTGATGGTCACGTAGTATGGGTCCTCGAGAAGCTCTTCTCGTGTGGATCGATACGAAGACCTCGTTCAGAAGAGACTTTCTTGATGGAGTTGTTGCCTGGCAATGACTGACATACGTAACAAACAGTCAAGAAAGTCCATGACTCTGAAATCCTTGTCTAGAACCCAATGTCGATGTGTCTCGTAGTATGGGCCCCTGAGAAGTTCTTCTCATGTGGGTCGATACGAGGACCTCACCCAAAAGAGATTCATGTGATGGAGTCATTCTCCGACATATTCATGTCATGTATGATGAACAGTCACGTGAATCCATGACTTTGGGATCCCTTTTAAACCCTAGATCACACCTTGTGAGAACCTTTTCCATAAAGCAGACAATATCGACCATATCCATATGCTCGAATTCTGCATCCGTTCATACATACATACTTCATAAAAATAAAAATAAAAAAAAACAAAGCTCTTAGTGTCTTGTTCTTGTTGCAGATATAAGCATTTTTCAGAAGCAGTCATGATGAATGTGAATTTAGGAACAATGAAGCTAAACAAGAAGACCGACAGAAAGAGCACTTTCACTTTCAAATATAAAGATCCTTCAATCGACAGTCTAAAAGCTCTAAGTGCCAAGATCACTCCCATCAAGCACAACAAATTTCACTCTTCTTATGGGAGAATTTTGGATCTGTTGACAGAGAGGGTAGAGTTTGAAGCCCTCACAGCCTTGGCTCAGTACTATGACACGTCCTTCCGTTGTTTCACCTTCGCTGATTTTCAGATAGCTCCTACTTTGGAGGAATTTGAGAAGATTTTGAACCTCTACATCAAAGATCGCAATCCTTTTCCCAAACTCGAAGAAGAGTTCACTTTGAAGAAAGTGGCCTCTGCCTTAGGGATTCCCACATCAGATGTGATAGCCAATTGGGCACCCAAAGGAGCTAGGGGTTTCTCGAGGAAATTCTTGGAAGAACAAGCGTGGATGTATGCCAAGGAAGAGAAATGGGAAATATGTGGTTCAATTCTAGCACTCTTAGTCTACGGAATTGTGATGTTTCCAAATGGGGAAAATTTTGTGGACCAAGTAGTTGTGGAAATATTCTTGACCAAGAACCCTGTGCCTTTCCTCTTAGGTGACTTCTACCACACACTCCATACAAGACATACAAAAGGAGGTGGAATGTTCCTTTGTTGCGCCCCGCTCCTGCATAAGTGGCTAAGGACTCACATGACCAAAAAAGGTCCTTTTGGTTCCAAGGAACTCTCATGGCCTCAAAGATTCGCTTCACTCACCTCTAGTTCCATCACATGGTACAAGAGGGAATGGGAAACCAAAGATATTATCTTTTCTTGTGGAGAATTACCCAATGTGCCTCTTGTGGGGACGCGGGGTTGCATCAATTACAACCCGATGTTACTCAAGAGACAGTTTGGACACTCCATGGACGACCCTCCTAAAGAAGAAGATTTGGTTTCGTTCCTTGTCAATACGGCCGATCCAAGTGATCCATCTGTACGAAGGGAAAGAAGAGCATGGGTAAATGTCCAAAGAAGCAATCCAGACAATGGGCGGAAGAACATCCTTGCTCGTGAACCTTATGTCAAATGGGTGAAAGAGAGAGTGAAAGAGGTCAGATTACCTTTTGTCTTTGATGCATCTGCTTTTCCATATAATCCTGAGCCCGAGCCTATCCTACCTAAAGATATGGAGAAACTGAAGGCTAAAATCCAAGAACTTGAAGATGAGAACACTCAGCTCCGAATTCGACTCAACGAGACTAAGCAGAAAAGCGAAGCTTGGGAAGACAAAAGCAAAGAGTTGAAAGAAAAGTTCGAGGATAGCAAGAAAAGGGCTAGGGAAGATAAAGGAAAGAAAGAATGGGTTGGTGGAGCTCTCAAAAACGCCAACACCGACTTGGATCACCAAAATGAAAAATTGGACCAAGTGTGGTGAAAGGTCAGAGACTTAGAAAATGATGTGAGAATAGCCACCCAGATGAAGAAAGATGAAAGGGAAAAATTTGAAAATCAGATTCACAAGTTGAAAGGCATTATGAAAGGCTGCGAAGATCAATTAGCTCGTGAGCTATTGGAAAAGGAGAATGCGCAGCGAGACTTCGTGCAAGCAGAGTACCAGTTGGGTAGAGCTATTGAAGAAATCCGAAGACTGAAAGATGGAATATACGATGAACTATATTTAGAGTTGAAGGACAGCTGCCACTATTGGGAAGAAAGTTGTCGTCAGGCAGAAGCTGCGGTACTTCAGAGAGATGATGTCATCCATGATCTCCAAATTCTCTATGAGGAGTGGAAGGACAAATTCATAAACTTGGCGGGATTCTCCAACTTTGTGCTTCAGCAGATCCCTGAAAGATTGAAAGTAGCCGATCAAGTGATGACTCCTGAAAACACTCCTGTCCCTGTGTTCGACTTTGTGAAGTTTTGCAAGGAAACAATGGGGGAACTCGTTACAGATTTAGAGGCTGTTCGCAGAGCCCAAGGAGTCACATTTAGAGTCGATTTGTAATTTGCTTAAGAAGTGTATCTTTTGTATTTTGTATTTGAATTTGGCTTCGAACCTTAATGAAATGAGAGTTTGTTCTATTATGTCTCTTCTGATTAATTGCAATGGAAAATGTTTATATTCTCAACAATAACTAACAAGGTTACTAAGAGCTTTGCGCATAACATTATTCATATGCATTCCATACACATCATGTCGCATTTCATAAAAACAAAACCAAAAACTTACAAAAACTTGACCTCCATTCGCAGTAAACAAGTTGACTTCCAACATCCCTACTACACTCGTGGCAAGTAAAGGTTACTAATGAATCAAATTAAGCAAACTCAAGCCGCTGTCAGAGACGAGATGACCCACATGAAGACTCAGATGGGCCAGTTGATGGAAGTCATCCAGGCTATGGCTAAAGGACAAGAAGATTTGAAGCAAGCTATGGAGAGAAACACTGCCAACACTTCAGTTCCTACTACTGTAGGCTCAACTCCCACTCCTGACAATGTCATTCATACTCCTACAAACGCAATCCCCGTTCCTTGTGGCACGATCCCTACTCCTGCTGGTGCAGGTGCAATCCCTATTCCTCGTAATGGTACGACTACCCCTCAAATCCACTTTGACGATCACGAAGGTTTCTACAACTCTCACAATGACTTGGCTGCAGACGGTTCTGGAGCACCAACTACTAACTTGGAAAAAAAGGTACTCGCCTTGCAAGAGACGGTCAAAGGACTACAAGGCCCAAGCACTTTTGGGTTAGAGGTTGCGGATATGTGTTTGGTACCCGATGTTAAGATTCCGCTCAAGTTCAAAGTCCCCGACTTTGAAAAATACAAAGGGACAAGCTGTCCCCGAACTCACATCCGATCTTATTGTAGGAAGATGGCTGCCTACTCTGATGATGAAAAACTACTAATGCATTTCTTTCAAGATAGCCTCAGTGGAGCTTCCCTTGAATGGTACATGCAGTTAGAAGGTACACACATCAAGACTTAGAAAGAGTTAGCCGAGGCATTTCTGAAACACTACCAATACAACTCTGATATGGCGCCTAATCGCACACAACTCCAAGGCTTGACCCAGAAATCTGGTGAAGCATTCAAGGACTATGCTCAAAGGTGGATGGACCTAGCTGCTAGAGTCCAGCCTCCTCTTCTTGAAAGAGAATTGACCGATATGTTCATGGGGACTCTTCAAGGTCCTTTCCTAGAACGTTTGGCGGGATGCACATCTACTGTGTTCTCAGATTTAGTGATGGCCGGTGAAAGGATAGAGAATATGATAAAGATTGGAAAGATTCAAATTGCTGATGGAGCTTCTAAGAAGCCCTACCAAGGTTTTGCAAGGAAAAGGGAAGGCGAAACAAGCGCCGCTTTGATGGATAAGGGGAAGGCCAAAGCATACCAAGGCTCTTATCATCATGTGGCCGCTGTTACTCCAAATCAGCCTCTCTCCATACCCGCAAGTCAACCGGCTGTTCATGCTCCCTATCAACAACAACGTCAAAACTATTATCAAGGTCTGCCAAGACAAAGGAGACTTGAGAAAAAATTTGATCCTATTCCGACAACATAGGCTAGGTTGCTTCCACTCTTGCTTAGGGGCTCATTGGTGCAGTTGAGACAAATGAAGGCTCCCCCAGCTGTTCTACCTCCCGGCTATGATGCAAATGCCTGTTGCGAATTCCATTCTGGAGCTCCCGGACACAACATTGAAAATTGCAAAACTTTGAAATACGTGGTACAAGATCTCATTGATTCAAAAGCCATCAATTTCACCAAGAACCCTCCCAACGTGACTAAATATCCAATGCCGCACCATGCCACAAACATGGTTGAAGAATCTAAAGGAAAGAAGTTGGTATCAGAAGTTGATAAAATGAAGACCCCTTTTGTTGTTGTTAAAGAACAATTGTTAATGAAGAATATTGTCCCAGGATGTACCGAGGATTATCAACACTGTTTGAAAGATCCCCAAAACTGTCATGAATTGAAGATGGGCATCCAAAATTTGTTAGATCAAGGTGTCATATTGATAGAATAGATGTCTAGTGCTGAAGAAGGGGCCACTCTTGATATTCCCTATGATCCAATGGAGTTTGCTTATGATGAAGAACTGTTGAACAATTTGTATGGTCAAAACCGTGTACCTTTGACAATTCCGTACGATGAAGATTGGTATCCTACCCAAGTTCCACTACAAATCCCGTATGATGTTACACCGCTGACAATTCCATGTGACCAGCCTCGTGCGCCCTTGGAAATCCCATGTGATTATGATTGGCATTCTGTTCAAACCCCATACAATCAAGTTCGTGAACCGTTGAAAATACCATATGACCAAGTAGAGATTCCATTGTCTCCACCTTCACTTGCTCCATTAGTGATATCTACACCTGCTCCTTTCCCTTTTGAGAGCACTAAGGTTGTCCCTTGGAAATATGAGCCAGCTGTTTACATTAATGGGCAGAAGGTGGAAGAGGATGCTGTGAAAGTTGATAATTCTGTGGAGAACATGGTTGGGACCGGTGGAATAACCAGAAGTGGGAGGATTTTTGCGCCCGTACCACCACCAAACGGTACAAGTGAAAAGCAGCCAATAATGGAGCAGGGGCAGACTTCTACTCAAGAAAGGAGTTCCAATGAAGATGTCGAAGAATTCTTACGAATCACTCGAAAAAGAAATTATAAGGTGGTGGACCAGCTCAACCAAACACCTTCAAAGATTTCAATGTTGTCATTGCTAATGTGCTCTCCTGCCCATCAGGAGTCATTTATCAAGTTCTTGAAGACTGCTCATCTTCCTCAAGAAATATCCGTTGTACAATTTGAAGGAGTGGTATCGAACATTGCCTCCGCACATATTCTGAGCTTTAATGAGGGAGAGTTGCCCCCCGAGGGGAATAACCATAATAAGGCTTTGCACATCTCCATTGAATGTGTTGATGTTGTGTTGTCGAGAGTATTGGTAGATACTGGGTCATCCTTAAATGTTTTACCAAAGAATTCATTGGCCAAGCTGACCATTGAAGGATTAATGATGAAACCCAGTTCAGTGATAGTGAAAGCTTTCGATGGGGCAAGAAGGACCGTGATAGGGGAAGTTGATCTCCCCATCAAAATAGGACCTCACACTTTCATTATCACATTCTATGTGATGGATATCTACCCGGCGTACAGTTTCCTACTAGGTCGTCCATGGATTCATGCGGCCGGTGCTGTAACGTCCACTCTTCACCAAAGGCTAAAGTTCATGGTCAATAACCAACTTGTAGTCATCGAGGAAGAGGAGGATATGCTAGTAAGCCATCTGTCTTCATTCCGTTATATTGAAGTGGGAGGGGAAGTTCATGAGACCCCTTTTCAAGCGTTTGATGTGATAAGTGTAGAAATGATCCCTGCTAAGAAGAAGGGCAAGAAATCGGAAAGGGCAGGACCCCCCATGATTACTTGGAAGGACGCAAGGACCATAATTGAGGCCGGTCACCCCGAAGGTTGGGGAAGAGTGTTGGAGCTACCCATCAACAAAAATAGAACTGGTTTGGGTTACTCAGGCAACCACAAAGATCAACAGAAGACAACCATTGACAAGGGCAAAAGGTTCATTTCTCCACTTGCCTTTGTTAGTGGTGGGCATATGGTGGATGATCAGGTGGCCATTGTGGAAGCTGAAGATGATGCATTAAAGGAAGTCTGCATGGTGTACTCAAAGGCACCAAATCAACAACTCAACAATTGGGCTGTTACAGAAATACCGGAGATCACCCTTGTCGAAGAGTAATTTTTCCTTGTTCTGCTTTCAAATCCTATGCTTTGCCCAAGGCATAAGGATTATTTTGTAGGCCCCCCATGTTTTCAAATAATGTTTATCATGAATGAAATGAACCTCTTTGCATTCAATTGTGTTCCCTGTCTTTCCTTTTTACTTTTTGCATAAATAAATGGCAATGTTTTCTTGCATGTTTCTTTTCCATCTCCTGAAAATAAAGCATAAAATCACCAATCATGCATATCCACCCCGGATTCCATTGATAACGATACTGCTACGATTCCATATGACTTTGATAATCCAATCTACCACGCCGACGAGGATTGTGAAGAAGATTGTGAACTCCCCGAGGAGTTAGCCAGACTATTGAAGCATGAATCAAAGATCATCCAGCCGCATCAAGAGTCATTGGAAGTTGTCAATCTTGGAACTGAAGAGGACAGGAAAGAGGTCAGGGTAGGCGCTGCCCTAAAAGAGGGTGTGAAGAGAAGATTGATCAAGCTCCTACGTGCGTATGCAGATGTGTTTGCTTGGTCATACCAAGACATGCCCGGATTGGATTCAGACATCGTGGTGCACAAATTGCCGCTCAAGGAAGATTGTCCTCCGGTAAAGCAGAAGATGAGACGAACTCGACCTGATATGGCCCTGAAGATTAAGGAGGAAGTACAAAAGCAGCTTGATGCCGGATTCTTGGCAGTATCAAAATACCCTAAATGGGTTGCCAACATTGTACCTGTGCCTAAAAAAGGAGGTAAGGTGCGGATGTGCGTTGACTACAGAGACCTAAATAGAGCCAGCCCAAAAGATGACTTTCCGCTGCCACATATTGATGTGTTAGTGGATAATACGGCCCAATTCTCTGTGTTCTCCTTCATGGATGGTTTCTCTGGATACAACCAAATCAAAATGGCTCCAGAGGATATGGAGAATACTACCTTTATTACCCCTTGGGGAACCTTTTGCTATAAGGTTATGCCATTTGGTCTGAAGAACGCTGGCGCGACATATCAACGAGCAATGGTGACTCTCTTTCATGACATGATACATAAAGAGATTGAATGCTATGTAGACGATATGATCGCAAAATCCAAAACTGAAGAGGAACATCTTATCCACTTGGAAAAGCTGTTTGCTAGGCTAAGAAAGTTCAGGCTAAGGCTCAATCCGAATAAATGTACCTTTGGGGTAAGATCTGGTAAATTGCTAGGTTTTATCGTGAGCCAAAAAGGGATTGAAGTCGACCCTGACAAAGTAAAGGCCATCCAAGATATGCCAGCTCCAAGAACCGAGAAGGAGGTTCGTGGTTTCTTAGGGAGATTAAACTACATTGCCAGATTCATATCTCACCTAACAGCCACCTGTGAGCCAATATTCAAGCTGCTTCGCAAAGATCAAGCAATCGTGTGGAATAACAATTGCCAAAAAGCATTTGAGAAAATAAAAGAATATCTGCAAGAGCCACCGATTTTGATGCCTCCCGTGCCAGGAAGACCTCTCATCATGTACTTGACCGTTCTGGAAGGGTCCATGGGATGCGTGTTGGGGCAGTATGACGAGACAGGTCGAAAGGAGCATGCTATCTACTACCTAAGCAAAAACTTTACTGACTGTGAAACGAGATACTCAGTGTTGGAGAAGACATGTTGTGCACTCGCATGGGCTGCCAAACGCTTAAGGCAATATATGCTGACCCATACCACATTGTTGATATCAAAGATGGATCCAGTCAAGTACATCTTCGAGAAGCCTGCTCTCACCGGACGAGTAGTCCGTTGGCAAATGGTACTGACAGAATATGACATTCAGTACGTCTCGCAAAAAGCTATCAAAGGGAGTGTGTTATCTGACTACCTTGCCCACCAACCCGTGGAAGATTACCAGCCGATGCGTTTTGACTTCCCTGATGAAGATATCATGTTTGTCAGAGACTACGAAACACCAAGCTCAGACAAAGGACCCAAACCAGGATTGCGATGGATACTCGTGTTCGATGGTGTCGCAAATGCTCAAGGCAATGGGATAGGGGCAATCCTTCCCTCTCCTACCGGTTTCCACATTCCATTCACCGCAAGATTATGTTTCGAATGCACCAACAATATGGCAGAATATGAAGCATGTATCTTCGGGATTAAAGCCGCTATTGACCATAGAATCAAGATTCTGGAAGTGTATGGAGACTCAGCTCTAGTCATTAGCCAAGTCAGAGGCGATTGGGAAGCACGTGACAGCAAATTAGTGTCGTATCGGGATCACGTCTTAAAGTTGATCCCATACTTCGATGAGATTACTTTCGATCACATTCCTAGAGAAAGCAATCAATTAGCAGACGCTCTTGCCACGTTTCCATCCATGTTCAAAGTTAAATGGAAAAATGAGGCACCCTCTATCCGTATTGAATATCTTGATGAGCCTGCTCACTGCCTAGAAGCAGAGTTAGAAACCGATGATCAAACTTTGTTCTATGATATCAAAAGATATCTAGAAAAGTAAGAGTATCCAAAAAATGTTTCCATTACAGACAAGAAGTATTTAAGAAGGCTTTCGTCCAAATTCTTCTTAAGTGGAGATGTGCTTTACAAGCGAAACTATGACTCGGTCTTGCTCAGATGCGTGGATAGACACGAAGTCGACCGGATTATAAATGAAATCCATGAAGGTTCTTTTGGTACACATTCCAGTGGACACACGATGGTCAAGAAGATTTTGAGAGCTGGTTATTACTGGTTGACAATGGAAACTGGTTGCTATCGTCACGTGCAAACATGCCACAAATGCCAAATCTATGCAAATAGGATACATGTGCCTCCAGTTCCTCTGAATGTATTGACATCGCCTTGGCCTTTCGCCATGTGGGGCATAGATGTGATCGGACTCATTGAGCCAACTGCTTCAAATGGTCATCGTTTCATCTTAGTGGCCATTGACTACTTTACTAAATGGGTGGAAGTCACATCTTAGGCCAATGTCACCAAACAAGTGGTCACTCGCTTCATCAAAAAGGAAATCATTTGTCGTTATGGGGTCCCAAACAAAATCATTACTGACAATGGTTCAAACCTCAATAACAAGATGATGAAGGAATTGTGTGAAAGTTTCAAGATCGAGCACCACAATTTGTCACCGTATCGCCCGAAGATGAACGGCGCCATTGAAGCAGTGAACAAAAACATCAAGAAGATTGTTCAGAAAATGGTGAAAACATATAAAGATTGGCATGAAATGCTACCATTTACTTTGCATGGCTATCGCACTTCAGTGCGCACTTCTACTGGGGCAACTCCATTTTCTCTTGTGTAGGGCATGGATGCGGTACTCCCTGTTGAGGTAGAAATCCCTTCCCTGAGAATTCTGACTGATGTCAAGCTTGACGAAGCAGAATGGGTGCAGGCGAGATTTGATCAACTTAATCTTATTGATGAAAAGCGCATGGCAGCCATATGTCATGGCCAACTTTACCAAAAGCGGTTGAAAAGGGCGTTTGACAAGAAAGTTCGCCCTCGAGATTTCAAAGTGGGAGACTTGGTATTGAGAAAGATTCTACCAATCCACACAGACCCAAGGGGCAAATGGACACCTAACTATGAGGGTCCATATGTTGTAAAGAAGGTTTTCTCCGGAGGGTCCTTGATATTATCCAACATGGACGGTGAAGATCTGTCATCTCTTGTAAACGCAGACGCAGTCAAAAAATACTACGCTTGAAAGCAAACCCGGTGGACAATAAAATGAAAAGTCCAGGCAGAAGTTAGGGTTAAAATGAAAAATAACACCTGATAAGTTGAAACCCTTAGGGGCAAGTTAGGCAAAAAAGGGTATCCCGGTAGACTGAAAACCCGAAAGGGCGGTCTAGGCAAAAGTTAGGGACCTAAAAAAGAAAAGACTGAGGTCTGCGAAAAGTCTATGAGCTCATCATCAGAATAAAGAGAACTACACATGGGGAAGATCAATCCATCCACCTTCCTAAGAGGCAATGTACGAGAAGCTTCAAGGCCATAGGGATCATAGCAGAATCGGAACTCAATGGAAATCTGATCCTTTTTCACATTACCACTGTGCTTTTTATCATATTTTTTGCAATTACCTCTTTTAGGAATTGTATCCTTATGTAAAATTACCCATTTATGGGTCACTTTATCATCAATAAAAATCTCTTTCATCAATTCGTGTGTCACATTTATTTTCTTCTATGTTTGCAAAAAGTGGAATTTTCATTCTTAATAAATATTGCATTGAAAATTGTGGGATAACGATAATAATAACAAAAGAAAGCATAAAGTTTCTCTTCGACCTAGGTGTATAAAGGGTAGAAGCGATCTCTAGTAGGTGCACGTGTACCCTAAGCATCGTCTGATCATAAAGTTCGTCGGGGACTTGAGCAAATCAGGGGCAACCTGACTGGCCAGCACAGCTTGTCTGATAAGACCATCTAGAGATGATCCAAGTTTCGTCACGAGGATTTTGGGAAGTCAAACTCGAGGCCCCAAATCAAAGCCCAATCACTTGGCATAAATTATCACCCCTAACCTTCACATTCTTACGTCCCTGACATTTTTTGCATACATACTGCATCATTACGTATGCTTAGCCGGTCGTTCTCAAAGATACAAATTTCCTGTGGACATTCTAGTAGGATCCTTTTGGAGTGTTTATCCATTCACTTACCTTTTGTAAGTCCTTTTGAGCCTTACATGAGATTGTCTTATCACCTTACCTTTCGTAAGGGATTTCATTGCCTTTTGCGTGAAATCTTTTCCCTTCGCTTCCCTTTTGTAAGCGTTTCTCGCTGTCTTTTACATGCGACAAAACTTTGTTTTGGGTATCTTCGACCTATTTGGAGGCTTGATGCCTATGTGGCCAAGAACTGAATGGTCGCCATACTTAAGGAATATCATCTCCGCCGTTGTGCCTGTGAGATCAAATGATGTTCTAATACCCTATGAAATTTCTTCTACCTTTTGTAGGAGGATAGTTATTGCCCTCAACTTACTTTTTGTGAGTCTTTTCTAAATATCCCTGCCTTGCCTTTTGCAACAGATTCAACTTACCTTTAACAAGACCTCTCGTACCTTTTGTACAGGTTCTTTTCAGCTTACCTTTTGTAGGTATCCTGTCTACCTTTTGTAGAAGGAACATTTTCTCCTAACCTTTTGTTCAGGAATATTTTCTGTTTTTCACAGAAGAAAATACGATCATCCTCTCCCGAGGGAGTTTCCTATCTACCTTTTGTAGAAGAAATATTTCTCCTAACCGTTTGTTCAGGAATCCTCTCTACCTTTTGTAGAAGGAACATTTTCTCCTAACCTTTTGTTCAGGAATCCTCTCTACCTTTTGTGGAAGGAACATTTTCTCCTAACCTTTTGTTCTGGAGTTCTTTCTGTCGTGACAGAAGGAAATGCGATCGTATTCTCCCAAAGGAGTCTCCTCTGCATAATGTAGAAGGAGTTATTTTGTCTCCAAACTGTTTGTTTTGGAGTCCTCTCTACCTTTTGTAGAAGGAATATTTCTCCTAACCTTTTATTCTGGAGTCCTTTCTACCTTTTGTAGAAGGAATATTTTTCTCCTAACCTTTTGTTCGGGAGTCCTCCTTGCCTTTTGTAAGAGGAAAACCATTTTTCTAGAGTCCTTTCCCCCTTTCGTGGAAGGAATATCTCACAATCATTTATTTTCCGAGTCCTCTCTACCTTTTGTAGAACGAATATCTCACAATCAGTTATTTTCTGAGTCCTCTCTACCTTTCGTAGAAGGAATATCTCATAATCCCTTATTTTCTGAGTCCTCTCTACCTTTCGTAGAACGAATATCTCATCATCAGTTATTTTCTGAGTCCTCTCTACCTTTCGTAGAAGGAATATTTCATAATCCCTTATTTTCCGAGTCCTCTCTATCTTTCGTAGAAGGAATATCTCACAGTCGTTTTATTTTCGAGTCCTCTCTATCTTTTGTAGAAGGAATATCTCCTAGCCAATTTTTGATTCCCTATTATGAGACAGCTCTTTGACTTTTTGCAGAAGGAGTTTTAGATAACTTGTTTGTAGTATAACTTATCCTCTTGGAATTCTACTGGAGTCCTCCTCTTCCAGCTGGCAAAGCATTCATTCCGCATTGCATCTCAAACATATCATCATACCCCCCTTAACCCTTGTTCGCTAACAAACATATTCTTTAAACCATCTCGCTGACCGTCTACTTTCATCCTACACCTCTCCAGTTGAAAATCTCGGGTATTCTAGTATTTAATTCTCTTCTACCATGAATGTCCGAGCACCTTTATCCTCCAGACATTCAGGTCCAAGAGGATTAAATAGGGGCAGCTGTCACACCCTCATTTTCACCTTTAGCCTTTACACCCTACATTCACCATATCATACATCGTTCTATTGCATATTGAGCGTGTGGGTTCACAAGGTACGGATTGGATCAGTTTGTTATTCTTCATTTTTAAATGAGATAAATTTCCTATCATGGAATACATGGAAGAAAAGGTTCATCACCTAAGGTTTTATCTAAGTTGGAAAGTCTACTCATGTAGATTACTTCAAGAAGAAGTTACTTGAAAATATTGGGATATTCAAGATAAATGTTCCTAATGAACATGAAATGCAAGGCCAAATTCAAGTTTGCTTCATCTAATTTTGTTTCAAGTTCTTGGTCAAGGGGAGCTCAAATTTGCAAAGTATGAGTCAATATCACAAGTGCATAATTTAAGACTTCATCCATTTCAAGTTTAATGGTAGGAGAAAAATCCATCATGCAAAATTCAAGATCTATGAATTTAAGATTAGAGGCAAGAATATTACCAAGAGAAATTTTAATGACATTACAAGGATGTCATTTTTTGCAAGATTTCCAACTCTAAGTAATGTTTAGAAATTAATTTATTTCTAATCTTCATTCAAGTCTCTAATCAAATTCATGTTATGGTAATGCCACACCAAGTCCACATTATGCTTACAAACATCCAAGAAATATGCAAGAATTAAATCAAGATTGGAATGTTTTAAGACCAAGATTATGCATGTTTAATCATGGCAAAATGGTCCCATGCAAGAGGTGACAAACTTCTTCATGTCACAAGATCACATGTCACAAGACAAAGGGAATAACATGTGACAATGCTTCTACATATCAGAATTTTCAAAATGCTGTCAAAGGTGGTAGCATTGACCACAAGAGCTGTCCAAGCACAAGCCAACAAAATGGGTGCAAGGCACAATGTGCTGCAGAAAAAACAGCATAAGCAAAGTGAAACAGCAAAAATGCAGCATAGCTCTTGCATGGAAATGGAAAGAAAGAGAGTGACATGAGGAAATGTGGTAAGAGACACTGCTCTATGAAAAATCTGATATGTGGGAAGAAGAGAAAACCCTAGAGGGAAGAGATAAGAAGGAGGGGTGTAAACAAAGATTCATTCACTCTTTACACATTCAACATATCACACACACATTGCAGAAACCAGAAAATAGAGAGAGCAAGAGAAACCTTAAAAACCAGAAAAATAGAAAGGAAGAAAAACCAGAAAAAAGAGAGTGACATAGAATCACAAGAGGGCCATTAGGAAGGAGAACCTTCACAGCATAGAGTGAAGAGTGGAGAGCACATCCAACAAAAATTAGTGGAGGACTTGCAAGAAAGATAGAAAGCTCTTGGGTATCCATCTCTTCAAACCTTTCTCTCTTTATATTTTGCTTTTATATTCATTTTACTTCCCCTTTTATGTGTTGTTGTACCGAGTATATCATGTAAGGTTCTAAGGGTTCCAAAAAACCATTTTTAAGAACCAATAGAAAGGAAGAAAACCACGAAAGACAGCAAAAAATACAGCAAATACTGTATTTTTCACTTCAGGTCGCGGCGCGAACTGTCAAAAACAGAATGAAAACTTTTCTCAGTTCGCGGTGCGAACACCCTTCGCGGCGTGAACATGCAAAAACAGAATGTTCACTTTGCTCAGTTCGCGGCGCGAACTGATCAGTTTGTTCATTTTCTTACTTTTTTTACCTTATGTTTTTTTTTGCAAAGGGTGTTAACCCCATATGTTTGTATGATTTTAGTATGAACGTTGCTATTGTCCTTGGTGACTTTTGATTCCAAAAACCATTTTCAAAAATAAACTCTCGATTTTATCGAGCCATTTTCAACCTTTGTAAGTCGGCCGTCGTGTGCGTCCGCCATCGACCTTGTTCGTATCACTTCAAATACTTTTACAAACAATAAACCTTGATCCAACGTCAAGTGGTTCTCTTTTCTCATAAAAAATCCAAAACACAATAACATAAACGATTAGAATTATGCACCACGAACTTTAAAGTGGTGGAAAAGGAATGAGAATGGAGTCCTCCTACACTCGTTCCGAATGTTTTGGATACAAGACGCTCAACTTGGTTATTCGAAACGTTCATCTCTATCAAAAGACTTTTGTGTATAATCCTAATCAAGAACAATTTCTCTTAAGAAACTTAAAAATAACATCAACTCATCAAACCTATTTTCACCTTAGGGCATCAATCCAAAAACCCTTTTTCAAGGTATAAAATCAACCAACAAACAACAATTTCACAAGCCTCCAAACTACGGAGCTCTGATTCTTCACTTCTTTTAAGTGAGGATACGTAGGCACAAGAGCCACAATCCTTGGCGAGCATTAAAATAAATAAACCAACCCCTCCTTTCCTTAAGCAAGCAAACTCTTAGAATAAAACATCCCATTCACGCTAAATAACCTAGGAGGTTCCCATCGAATACGATGGATGCAAGGGGGTGCTAATACCTTCCCCTCGCATAACCGACTCCCGAACCCTAAGACTTGGTTGCGATGACCACGCTCTTTTCCCAAAGGTTTTATCGCTATTTCCCTTTTCCTCCTTGGGATAAATAAAATCTGGTGGCGACTCTATGTCATTTTTCGCGTAGCGACACACAACCATCCGATATGGTGACTTCTTGGACTTGGTATCCTCATCCAACACGTGAGATTAAGTTTCAGTGTTGTTGACCATTGACTGGCTACGTGGCGTGATGGTATGCATTGGATCAGCTGATTTAAGAAACCAACGTGCATGATTAAGACGTAGCGTAGTCTCCCTTTGACCTGAACGCATGTGATCATGTGAAAATCATGATGGACTTGGGCCAGTATTGCTACGTGCACCCCCGTTTGTGGCCCATAGGTTATTTTTACTTGTTTGGATTGCTATTTGCCACGCTGTTTTGTTTATTTTTCATTCTTTTTCCTATTTCTTTTATTTTGTAACTTGTTTGTTTTTAATTGTTAAAAATAGTAAAAATGCTCATAATTGCTTGAATTTTTTACACGTGGAACATTGATATGTTAGCTGATTTTTAGAACTAGTAGAATAATTTTAGGATTATTTTCCATTTTATTTTGATTTTTTCTATTTTTAGTGGTTATTAAAATGTGAAAAGCATGTACCCTTAGATTAGGATTTTTATTGAGGTACCAAAACAACATAGAATTG
This sequence comes from Lathyrus sativus, assembly GCA_963859935.3. Taxonomy (NCBI): domain Eukaryota; kingdom Viridiplantae; phylum Streptophyta; class Magnoliopsida; order Fabales; family Fabaceae; genus Lathyrus; species Lathyrus sativus. The sequence goes on from OZ012741.1 coordinate 61,239,373, forward strand.
TCTAATTTTTCTTGATGATATTGTGCACTTATTGAATGACTTGTAGGAATTTTCCCCTGATTTTTAGATGGTTTTCGACATAGGTTTGGATTAGATCTTTATAACCTTCCCAATTTGAGATGTCCCTAGTGTTGCACCCCAAAATTTGCCCAACCTTTCTAACCTAGGTTTATGTTTCAATTGCATAGGCATTTGCATTGTCATCATGTGCATAGTGTATTCATCTGCATTGCATAGCATGAGCAAGCTATCTTAATCAGGGAATCAAGTGCTATTCCTATCTCAAGAGGTATATCCAAGGGTTTCATTCATATTCAAGACTACTCAGGTCATCAGGGAAGAATTTGAGCTTAGAAGAGCTGCCAGGTTGATCAGTGAATTCTCTCCTATCATGAGGCTAGTGGGGGATCATCAGAGGAAATGTGAGCTATGAGCCAAGAGCATGAGGTGTGTATGGATGTTATGAAGAGTCTAGAGAATCATTTTTGAGGATAACCAAGTCATTTGAATGATTGCAAGGACCTCAGTTGAAGTCAGTCAACTAGGGTCAACACTGGGTCAATTCTTGGTCAAAGAAGTGTTTTGAAGGGTATCAAGGATCATTTGAAGAATGGGGGATTCATTATTTGATATAGGGATATGTATATGATGTTGTGATAAAGAAAAATCAAGAGGAGTCAAGGAGAACTGGAGTTACTAAATTAGGGTTTCAATGTAAAATCCCCTGATTTAGGTCAAACTTCAAAGCAGTGTAACTCAAGATGCAAGCTTCATATGAATTCTTGGTCCACATGAAACTTGTAGAGTATCTTAATAGATTTAATTTGAGGGGTGGAAGTCATCAAGATGATTTGCAGAGCTCAAGTTATGGCTCTTGCAAGTTACAGGTCATCTGAGGGCACTGAAATTTGTCTGTGAAAATTGTCTGTATTCCAAGCAACTTTTTACTTTCAAGGGTACTTCAAATGGATTTCTGGACAACATGAGAACTGTTCTTTATTGTCTTAGCTTTCTATAATGGTATGGTATGCCTTCATATGATTTGTGGAACTCTACTTATGGTCTTGGCAAGCTAAGGGTATTTTGGTCATTTGAGGATTATAGGTCATTTCAAGCCTATGCCTAAAACTCATACAAGGAAGCTTCAAATGAAAAACTTCACAACATCAAAGTTGTTCAAAATGACATTTTAAGCCTAGAAAAGAGATCATGGCATGTTGTAAAATCTTGTAGCAAGAATTGACAAAAGTTGGTGAAAATGACTTAAAAAATGGCATATAACTTGAAAAAGTTCAAAGTGAAAATTGGTTTGAGAGATCTACAAATCCAATGTGGGTCATACAATATACCAAATTGATTCCCAACAACATTTTAAAGACATTGGTTCATCCACTTTTTTGATTTAGGGTTTAAAAATTGGACTTGCTTTGTATTTTTGTTACTTGCATAATAAGGCAAGTATAGAAAACTTGGCACAAGATGAATTTTCAAGGCAAGGAGCTTACATACACTTCCCATATCTCATGTAAGGAGATTTTGACATAAGTTTGGAAAGGTGCAAGCATGAGATAAGAGATATTCAAAGTATCATGGCATGAGAAGTTCATGAAATTTCCACAACTTTCTAGAATCCTCCAAGATTATTCTAGAAACCTCTAAGTTTGTTAATCATCATCTATATATTGGATTGAGATCATTAAGAGTAAAGGTTGAAGATAGTTGATGTTGAATCCATTTGCAAATCATATTGAATTTTTTTCTCTTCACCATTTTTTCCATTTTTCCCACACTTTCACATTTTGGAATTTTTTTCAATCTTTTTTTCTCTCACTTTCCATACTTTTTCTCTTCACCAATCAATTACACAACAATTATAGAGATGGTTCATCATTTTTTTTGAGAGAATTGGAGCAAGAGGAACCTTGTAGTAACATGAAAAAGTGGTGAAAACTCAAATTCCAATTTTCACTTTTTCATCAATTCAAGACTTGTCAAGGCTTCAAACATATTCACCAAGTATTGTTGAGTGATTCTACATAATTTTCTAGAAGAATTCGTGCTCCATTGAAGCTCCACAACTCAATTTTCAAAGGTATCGGAAAATCAACATTACTCACTAATTATGCATTCTTTTTACACCATTGTTACATATTCAACATCCCCTTGGGTAGTAGATGGTTTCTGGTAAAGAAAGAAGAGTTTTTACAACAATTTGGTGTTCTTGAAAGTTTAAGATTCATATACGGTTTTTGAGTTAGAGGCCATTTCAAGGGAAAATAATGGTATATTTGGATTCCTCTCGAAAAATTCCACAAGATTCATCTAAGGAACGTCCCATTTGGACAAGAAATGAGTATTTTAGGAGCTTGGGAACTTTTCCGGCCACCATGCTCCCATTTCCGGCCGCCACAAGCTTCAAATGCTGCATTTTCCCTCTCATTTTTCATCCAAGTGGAGAAGACAAGCAGTAGCCATCGGATCAATGCAGAAAAGTGGACTTTTTCCACCCATCCAAGGGCCAGGCGCTATGCCACGTGTCCTAGACCAAAACTACGTCGTTTTGGCTCGTACAGGGGGCTGGGAGAACGTGGGTTCGATCCCTCCCCCTGCCACTTTTATTTATTCTCACTATTTCTCTTGTTTTCTCATGTGTTCATGCTATTCCATATGTTCTTTTATTTTTCTGTTTTATATGCTGACTTCAAATAATCATAAAAAATAGGAAAATTAGTCTTTTTGATCCCCATTTTTTTTGTGCTGAATCTTAATGATGTCTAGGATTTAATAAAACTGGAATTATAATTTTACCATTTTTTGACATTTTATTTGGATTTTTTACATTCGGGTCGTCATAAAAAGGCCAATGCTGGTGCTATCATTTTGTTGAATTTCTTTGACCTATCAAAACACAATTTAAATGTCAATCCTTTTGCAGGGATCTCATACACACGTTGAGGTATTGTGATGTATTTTTGTGGGAATTTTATTGTACCATTTTAATCGGTTTTGGATGCTTTCTTTAACATGCTCCACTTTAATCTTTCCTTTGGTATACATGAGATATCTTGCAATGTTTTCATCTTGTTTGACCATTTATCTTTGGATATTTTTGTGGTATCTCTCACCCCTGGTTTGTGGCTTGATGTAGGGCATTGGAGATTTTTTATTTGAATTTTTTAGCATCTTTTGCTATTTTTCTTATGTTTTGTATTCGAACTTGTAATTTGGACTTCCGAACGGACTTTATTTTTGTTAAGGCTCCAACGGCCGCTTTGTGTTTGCGTGATGAACGCCGTGGTTCATATTTCTTATTGTAGATAGGTTAGAGGTATTGGAAGACCCTTAGGTGGCTGTTATTATTATGTGTAGCTTGCCCGATTATCGACTTGGTTGCATGATAGCACGTTGCGATTCCAAATAGTGGATTACGCGTTTCATTCGGAGTTTTCACTCGATTCTTTGCATATGATCACTTGATATTTTCTTATTCTATCCATGAATGGGCTTGAGGTTGAGATGAACCTTCCTCCCTCCTTTGCATTGCATTTACCATTGCTATATTCATGTTCACTTGTATGCGGTTATTACTTGTATTTCCGTTTCTTCCTTTCGTTTCCTTTCCCGTAGGACTTCCATTCTTCCTTGTTCAAGGGAGGATGTGATAGACATTAGGAGTTAACCCATGCATGATAACATTAGGGTAGATTTTATTCCCTTTTAACCCTAGGATTTGTAGAGTGTCATCTCTTCTTCCTTCAAAACAACAGAAAAACATTAATAAAGGTTATAACAGAGATTAATTCATTTCTTCCGTCAAAAGATTTGAACAGACATCAACCTTTTTGCAATAAGAAAACCCTTGTTTAAGGTGAGATTTTTCATAAAAAACACTTGAACAGCTTGTGTCGGGCGTAGCCCGAACTACGTTTGCTCTGATCTTCCATGCCGTGTGGAAGTACGTAGGCATAGGATGCGATATCCTAGCGAGCAACCTTCACCCACCTTCCCCCGTAGTTAGGCGAACTACGTTGACTCTGATTTCTCGTTCCAGACGGGAATACGTAGGCATAAAGTGCGATGCTTTGCCGAGTCAAATTTTCTTTTCTTTTAGACCTCATCCTTTAGTTTAGATAGAAGCGTAATCCGTACAAACCAAGCAAGCGTGGATCCCATCGAGTACGATGGACGTGAGGGGTGCCTAATACCTTCCCCTTGCGTAACCGACTCCCGAACCCAGGTTTTGGTTGCGATGACCATACCTTTCCCTTTTTCGCGAGGTTTACTTCGAGCGTTTCCTTTCCCTCCGTTGGGATAAATAACGCACGGTGGCGACTCTTCTGTTCAGCCGGCGCCGATTTTTGCAGTAGCGACAGCTGGCGACTCTGCTGGGGACCCAATGTCCCCTGGCTGCTAAGGACTGCGATAGTTCTTATGCATTTGGGATCCAACGTCCCTTAAGAGAGTCAATCCTAGCGCTTATTTGCCCGTCGAGGAATTTGTATGGATTTACGTTTCTGTATTTACCTTTAAGCATTATATTATCATTATTATTGCTGTATTGTGGGGTTGTGACGGGTGTTCCGTGATGGAGAGATAAGCCGGACCTGGGCTTGAGTTCACCTAGACTTAGAGTAGAGATTAGTGGGCGCGCACATGCTTTGCATGTCCTAGTCTCCCGCGAAATCTACGCTCAGACGAGGTTCTTCTGGTTGGCCTCATGTCCTGCCCTTTGGGTGGCTCGGGTTGCTGGTTAGTTGGATTGTCGACTCTGGGGACCGATCATTTGGAAGTTGGCTAAGTGAGGCCTCTTCAGGATGTGATGATGCCACTCCTTCTGGGAATCGTATCGTCACTCCTGAAAGTTTGTGACGCCGACGACCGCATAGGATGCCATACTTTGTCAGTTACTAGGACATCCACCTGTGAGAGGGTTTGGGGTTATGCAGGTAACTAGACCTTCAGATAACCGGTTATTTCTCGATCAGAGATCCTGGGTATTTATGGATATTTGTGAGGTCTATCAGAGACCAGTCTGAGTTTTGATTTGAGGTCTATCCGAGACCAGTCTGAGTTTTGATTTGAGGTCTATCAGAGACCAATCAGGGTTATGGTTTGAGGTCTGTCAGAGACCAGTTGGAGTTATATTATGGGTCTACCAGAGACCAGTGTGGAGATTTATATTGGGTTTATCCAAGACCATGATTTGAGACCTTCGATATGATTCAGGCTTCTCGGCTACAGCACTTGGTCCCTGTTGCATGTTGTTTGCATTGCATTGTTTGCATGATCATTATCATTGCATCCCATTAACGTGTGTCTGTGCTGCAGGTGCATTTGCATATCCCCGAGTTCTAGTGTCTGGACTTCTGAGTATTGATTATGGCGGGTTTGAGGATGATAGTTGCCTACAAGCTACCTATTCCTGATATTACTCCACTCCTGGGTCTGATTTCTCTGGCAGGTGAGGATGTCCGTAGAAGCTTCAGGCAGAGTTACGGACGGCTGTTGAGTTTGGTTCGCAGATCCACTGATGATGAGTTGAATGGGATGTACACGCTGATGCAATTCTATGACCCGGCTTTGAGATGTTTCACTTTCGCTGACTTTATCTTGGGACCCACCATGGAGGAGTATGTAGAGTTTACTGAGCTGCCGGTGCAGAACGCAGTTCTCTTTATTCACTCTGCCGCTGAACCTAAGTTGGAGGATCTAGCCAAAGCCTTGCATATGGATGCTTCTGAGTTGTTGATGACTTCTTGGCGAGGGGTTCCGGGTTTTTCTCTCCAGTTTCTGGTTGGTAAGGCTCAAGAGTACGCCAAGAATGGGTGTTGGGTGGTCTTTAACGCTATTTTGGCTCTATGCATTTACGGGATAGTGTTGTTTCCTAACTTCCCAAACTTCGTGGACATGGATGCGTTTCATCTGTTTGCTGCTGGTAACCCAGTACCTACACTAATCGGGGACTTTTACCATTCGATACACTACAGGAATGAGAACAGAAGAGGCAAGAATGTCTCTTGTTGCGTGCCTCTGCTGTCCATGTGGTTTAAGAACCATCTTCCACTGAAGGGACCTTTTGTGGATAGTGCAACCACATCTGACTGGCCAGAGCGTATGATGAGGCTAACTTCTGCAGACATTAAGTGGTTTGATCGAGATCTGTTGGGGTCCGAGCTTATTTGCAGTTGTGCTGGGTATCCTAATGTTCCGTTGATAGGGAGAAAAGGGTGCATCAACCACAACCCATCTTTGTTCGTCCGTCAGTTTGGATATGCGCTGAAGAACCCGCCTCAGGAGGAAGAAGTACAGGAATCTCTGTACTTCACCGGTGATTTGAGTGGAGAGCTACTAGCCAAGCTTCGGCATGCCTGGACGCGCATTAACCGAAAAGGGAAACCGCTGTTGGGGAAGAGTGATTGCCAGGCGTATGCACCCTACAAAGTTTGGATTCAGGAGAGAGCCAGACAGATATTGATGCCATTTCCAGCTGCACCAGTCCTAGTTCCTATTCCGGTAGAAGAGCCGACTACTGTTTCCAGGGAGGTCTATGAGCAAGTGGTGAAGGAAAAGGAAGCTCTGTTGGTGGTTAATGAAGATCTAGAAAGAGAATTGGCCCGGGTTCGAAGTGAGAAGAACGAAGCTGCGTACTCCCTTCAGCAACAAACTGAGATGGTAACTTTGTTGAAGACTAAGTTGGTCAAAGAAAAGGAGAAGCGGGAACGCCTGGGACAAGACTTTAAGAGCTCTCATGACATGATGGAAGCTAAGAAGAAGTCGTTGGACATCGCTCATCGAGAGATCGCTTCATTCAATAAGACATGGAATGCCACCCTTACTAACAACAAGGAACGGGAGGATAAGTTGAAGCAACAGATCTCCGATCTTCAGAACCAATTGAAGGCCACTAAGAGGCAGCACGAAGAAGAAGTCATGACTAGATATGCCCTTCAAGATGCACTGAAGCAAGTTGAGGCCCGTAGAAAGGAAGCTTGGTCCCAGAAGAGAAAGCTAGAGGAGTGCTTTGGTGAAGGCGCATGGGAAGAGTCCATCGACGGCTTGCAGCGAGTTCTTAAGTAGAGGAGTCTACTCATAGAGGGATTGCTTGTCCAGCCTGATCATCCCAAGACAAAGAAGCTGTTAGGGGATTATAGGGATTATGGGCATACCTGATTTGTTCATGCTTTATTGTATGCTGACCATCACCCGGCTTGTGGGTTGAGGTCATACTTTTGTTCGTCTTGTGATACATTGGTGTTATACTTTAGCCTTTGAAGGACTGTTCAATACATGAGTTGTTTTCCCTTCTGTGATTGAATTTCAACTTCTTGCAACTGCTTGTCACCGCACTGTCACGGCGCTGCCCTGTATCAAACGTATTAGCACTAGAACGGGGGGAGTAATATGCTCCAATGCACAGGCACACATTGCATTTTGCATACATACTCATATTTGCATTACAGGTTTGTGATCCAGGTATCTTATCTCCCGCATTTTGCAGGTATTTTCAGGATTTCAGAACAGCGGGTCCACCGTTATTCTACAAGAACCAACCAGAAGAAGATCATGGACGCCATGCAGAGTGAAATGCAAGAGATGCGTGACAGGATGGCCCTGTTCATGCAAACCATGGAGACTATCGCCAAGGGACAGGAACAGTTGCAGAGTCTGGTGCAGCCGTTGGTTGCTCGTGCTGAGAACAATGGTACCCCGCATGGTGAAAACGTGGCTAACTCTCCCAGGGTTGAAAATCATCAAAGTGCTGATCACATTCCAGTCGCTGGGCTGAACAACGGAGAAGCTGGTCCTGCTGGTGGTAACGGAAATACTGGTAACACTAACGGAGACACTGCAGGAGTGTTCGTAGGGAACGTCAACCAGGGTTTCAACATGGGTGCGGAGAACGTCGGGCTGAATGGCGGTAATGGTAATCAGGGCTTTCAGGGTATGAATGTGGGATATGGCAATGTGGCTGGCGTCAAAACTGGATACAGAGACCGTGGTTATGGTAACGCAGGATATGGAATGGGTATGAACAACGGCCAGGATATGGGCAACCTGAGAGGCAACCCCAGGTACTTCCAAGCAGGTCTAGGTCGTAATGTTGGACATGCTGCATATGAAGAGATACCTCGTTGGGAAGATCATCAGGAAGACGTTTTCTCCGGTCATAATGAAGGCTACGGGAGGCCTACAGGGGACAGCCTCCGCATGAGATTGTTGGAAGAAAAGGTAAATGGTCTGGCTAATCAGAACGCTGTGGGACTGGATATGTCCAACATGGGATTGGTACCAGGGCTGAGGGTACCTCTGAAATTCAAAGCGCCATCTTTTGATAAGTATAGAGGCGACACGTGCCCGAGGGTGCATGTCCGTTCATTTTACAGAAGGATGTCCGCGTATTCAGACGACGAAAAGATGCTTATGCACTTTTTCCAAGACAGCTTGTCAGGGCCGTCATTGGAGTGGTACATGAGCCTGGAGCCAACACAGATCAGAACTTGGAAAGAATTGGCGGAAGCTTTCGTGAAGCATTACCAATACAACAGCGATCTCGCTCCTAACAGAGTTCAGTTGCAAAGCATGTCCCAGAAGCCCAAGGAAAGCTTCAAAGAGTACGCCCAGAGATGGCGTGACTTGGCTGCTAGAGTACAACCCCCTATGGTCGAGCGGGAAATGATGGACTTATTCGTAGGGACATTCTCAGGGATGTACTATGACCGGCTGCTCAACTTCTCAATGAGTACCTTCTCCGAGCTGATCCTGATGGGGGAGCGTATAGAGAACGGGATAAAAATTGGTAAGATTCAACCGGGAGAATCTGCTTCAGCTGGAAGCAACAAGAAAGCCTTCGGTGGTAAAAGGCAAGGTGATGCTAATGCGGTGTATAACGTTCAGCGGAGAAATAGGAATCAGAATCGGCGTCCACAACCTCAGGTTGCAAGTGTGACTATTCCGGGACCACCTCAGCAACAGAGACAACAACAGCAGCAGGCTCAGCAGCAGCCTAACCAGAATCAGCGGAGGTTTCAGGCTCCAAGACCAAGGAGGGTATTTGAGGTACCGCCAGTATCTTACGCAGAGCTCCTTCAGAATCTATTGAAGTTACAACTAGTTGAAAAGAGAACCTTGGCGCCGCCGACTGGCACGCCACCAGTAGGGTACGACATCAACGAGCACTGTGATTTTCACTCTGGTGCACCCGGGCACAATATCGAGAACTGTTTAGCTTTCAAGCACAAGGTGCAAGATCTGCTTGATAGCACAACCATCAATTTTGGGAAGGAAGGTCCCAATATTACTCAACAACCAATGCCAAACCATGAATAGGCTGGAATATGGTGGACAAAGAGGAGTTCTATAGTTCGAGTGGGCCGTTAAAAGTAGATCAGAACAGTGGCAGGCTGCCTCTAATAACTGATTGTGAAGATAGCTGGTTCAACAGCAAGACAGATGTGAAAGCCCGGTTCTCGGAAGCTGGCATATTTCTTTGTTTTATCTTGTCATTTCTTTACGTTTGTAGTTTCTTTCATGTTTAAATCGCAATCTCGTTCGTAAAACTTGTTGTTTTCATTTCAATTGATGATAATGAAATAAATATGCATGTTTTGATTAAATCCATTCGTATTCACTAATTGTTTTTACAAATATCCAACGCCTGGTTAAGAGGAATCCGGGGAGGATGACGAAAATGAACGACATGCAAAATTCCGATTGTATGCTTTTGAAATGAAACCTGTTGACGATGTACAGGCATTGTTTCAAATCCCTAAACACCGGAGTTATAAGGAAGATAATCCCTTGTCAACCCCTTTGAGCCTTGTAGTAGGAGTTTCTTTCTGTGCATGAAAAACCCTCAATCTTAACCTGGGGCAGGGTAGGTGTTAGCTAATTTGACCGAGCGTTCAAGTTGCAAAAGGAGTGTCCGTTCGAGGATCAGTCACACCTCTAGAGGTCGTGCCTAAAAAACCACAATGGTCAAATCAAGAGTGAGACAGTCACATCATTCTCCAATGAGTCAGGCAACCAGTGTCACACGACTTGTTCGAAGAAAAGGAAAAAGGAGAAAAGAATCAAAAGCCCGCTAAGTCACAACTTCAAGACAAATGACTTAGGCAAAAATAAGGGCATCCCGCTGGACTAAAAAAATCAAAAGAAACTCAAAAGGAGTCAGTCCAGGCAAAAGTTAGGGATAAGAAAAAAGATGAAAGGAGGACAAAAAGAAAAATCCTCAAATCAATTGCGAGTCGTGTGACCCTAAGTGTCAAAGACGAAAAGTGAGTGGCTGTCACTCCAAAAGTTCATGGGTTCTCGAACTATCACTCCTATCTTTCAGCCTCTGAGAGGTGAGCGCTAAGGTCGAATTAGCTGAACATAGGATCGGAGAACATCAAGGAGAATGGGTGGGTTAAAATAAACTTTGAGCCTTTATCCTTTCCTTCAAAACCGTGAACCTGACCACGTTACAACCTTCAAAAGTCCTAATTGAAGCAGGTTGTTTCGAAAGCATACTTCGGTAAAGGTCGCGTCGATTCTGACTCCTGAAAGGGTTCCTCTTACCATGTTGGTACTGATGTTGATAAATGTTTTGTGCAGTGTATGCTATAAACTGTTTTTCCCTTTTCCCAATGAACATATTGGATGCCAAAACTATCATATGTGTTGCATTAATATGTCTTTTACGCAGAACAACTTGATTTACATGCGAGTAAGCGCTTGATAGCAGAAAAGTTTTCTACCGCGGAAAGTAAGGTCGGGATAGAATACAGAGCGCCCGAATGTTCCGAGGGCAGGGGCAAGCTATTATCGTGATTCCCAGTCAGGTCAGCCATGCAAAGTCAACTACTCTGGGGCAATCAGGTCGAGATTCAGTAGTTGGAGGTACTGTTCTGGATCAGCTAATCGGGGGCAAAGTCATTGCAATCAGGGGCATGGACTTCCATTGAGTTCGGAATCAGTTAGTCTGAGGACAAGTCCCGAAGCTTCAGTTGATCAAGGGGCAGTATGCTTGAGAGGTAACTAATCAGAAGTGAGTCTTCTCGAGATCCAATCAGGGGTAGTCATACAGAATGTGGAGATTTGAAAGCAGACACTTCAGGTGGATAATCAGACCAGGATAAGTCGCTAGAACGCTCATTCAGGGGCAAGTCACTGCAGAGAGTGTTGAAACCAACTGGGTTGATAGGGGTTTAATGGAGATTGAATTCTGTTGTCATACAGATACCGGGGCAAGTAATCTCGAGGTCGTCTCATAGCAAGCGGTTCAACGCAAGTATTCCCAGGAGTTAGATAGGGGCAAGTTGGGTGCACTGGGGCAAGTTATTCAAAAGCTCGCAAAGTTCCCCGCCAGAGTCCATGGCAGGATGGTACCCTCTCCAGAGGATGAACGTTGTATCCTTCCCCAAAAGGAGTCAGTCCAGACAAAATTGAATGTTGTCTCCCCAGAAGAGCGGAGATTGTGTCAAAGGAAAAGATTAATGTATCTTCAGCAATTCAGAATTAACTCATCAAGCGGAGCAGAGTCTTCCCTAGTGAAGGTCAAGACAAATGTGTGTAACTCCCCAGAGAGTTTTGTGCAGTGCAGACTGTGTGGTTCAATCCCCAGCTCAGTGATAGCGGGATGATATCCCCAGCTCAGTGATAGCGGGATGATATCCCCAGCTCAGTGATAGCGGGATGATTTCCCCAGCTCAGTGATAGCAGGAGAGGTTCCCCACAGAGTGTGATCAGGTGGTTAGAGCTGCTGAAAGGAGCTTCCCCAAGCAGGGTTGTCCTTTCTTTTCCCAGCAAGTCGCTCTTCCTCGTCAGGAGGACCTTTCTCAGCAGACTTTGGAGTTTTGAGTTCGTGAGCTCCTTTCTCAGCAGGATGGTTATCCCCAGCGGAGTTAGTTCATCTTTCCAACATTTATTTTGTTGGAAGCGTATCGGTGGTATTTCGGTCATCCCCAATGGATCCAGCTTGTCTTCAGCATTTATTCTGCTGAAGCAACTCTTTGCATAAGCATGCATCATCGTACTTTGCATTTTACCTAAATACGTGGAATTTCCAGGAGGTATGGAAGTAGTACGGCATTATCAAACATGCATTGTTGAAACATAATCCAGGTGGTTACCTCTTCAGTTTCAGATATGTGGTTCCCTGCCGATAAGAGAAATCGTGGTTCAGGAGGATGCTATTTTGTATCATTTGGGGGGTTCATGCTGTAAGGCACGCAGTGACCGTGTTGATCTTGGTGTGTTGATTTGTAGTCCAAGTACGCAATGATCGTATTTGTACCATCCACGGGGTTCATATTGTAAGACACGCAGTGATCGTGTTGATTTTGAGATGTGGATTTGTGGCCCAAGTATGCAGTGATCGTATTTGTGCCAGGTGTGGGATTCATGTCGTAGGACACGCAGTGATCGTGTTGATATTGGTATGTGTATCTATGGTCGAATGGCGCAGTGATCGTATTCGTCCCGATCTAAGCAGATTGTTTTGTAAGGCACGCAGTGATCGTGTTGGTATCATCCAGGGGTTTCATCGAGCAGGACGCGCAGTGATCGTGTTCACTTTATTATTGGGCAAGACACGCAGTGATCGTGTTTGCCATGTCATGTGATGGTTGTTGGTCAGTACGCAGTGATCGTATTCGTCCGTTATACAGTGGTTATAGATTGACGCGCAGTGATCGTGTTCATCCAGATTTGTTGGTCCGTGTACGCAGTGATCGTATTCGTCCGTTATACAATTTGTTTATGCGGTGAGGCACACAATGATCGTGTTTCGTCTGGTTGGTTATGGCCGAAGTACGCCGGGATCGTATTCGTCCCATGTTTGAAGTGGTGTCACAAAGCGCGCAGTGATCGTGTTTTTCCTCCAGTCAAGAGGGTCGTGACATGAAGCGCGCAGTGATCGCGTTCACCCTAGGTATGATTGGAATATGCAGTGATCGTATTCGTCCAGTTATGTGGGTTAGTTGAGACACACAACACGCGGTGATCGTGTTTTCCCCAGTCAAGAGGATCGTGGCTCAGAACGCGCGGAGATCGTGTTCAAACACGTAGTGATCGTGTTCAAGATACGCAGTGATCGTATTCGTATAGCATGCAGTGATCGTGCTGATAATACCATGGGAACTTGTGATGCGGGGCACGCAGTGATCGTGACTATCGTATCAGTTGGTTTTGTTGGCCGGTATACGCAGTAATCGTATTCGTCCTATTACATTGGTTAGTACACGCAGTGATCGTGTTTATCTTGTCGGTATCTATGGCCAATACACGCAGTGATCGTGTTTGTTCCATTATAGCGCACGCAGTGGTCGTGTTCATCATATGGGTGGTTGAAGTACGCAGTGAACGTGTTCGCCTTTTCTATGTGGATCTATCATGTTTACCTTATCCGGTTGGATTTGTGGTCGATGTGACTTTGGTGGTAATGCAACACGCAGTGATCGTGTTTGTCCCATTATGCGGTTTTGTTTGCAACGCCAGGACGCGCAGTGATCGTGTTTTCTCCTGTCGAGAGAGTTGCGGCGCAGGGCACGCAGTGATCGTGGTCATCGTCAGGTTGTGAGGATTTGTGGTAGAGTACGCAGTAAACGTATTCGTCCTATACGTGGTCTTGTTTGCAACGCCAGGACGCGCAGTGATCGTGTTTTCTCCTGTCAAGAGGATTTTGGTGTAAAATACGCAGTGATCGTGCTTTCTCCTGTCAAGAGAGTTTCGGTGTAGAATACGCAGTGATCGTGTTCACCTTGTTACAGAGGATTGCGCCGGACATGCAGTGATCGTGTTCGTCATGTCATGTTCCCCCTAGCAGAGTTGCTTGGTCAAGCAATTCTCTTTCTCCCCAGCCGAGTCCTTTCTCGGAGTGCTGAAGAAATAGCAGGGGGCAGATTGTTGGGTGGTTACTCACAGTTTCCCCAATAGAGATATAATCCCCAGCGGGGTGATCTTCAACGAGATACTTGGTTAAGTTCCTCGTGTTCCCCGTCAGAGTATTCTTTGACAAGTCGCTTGGTTAAGTTACTTGTATTCCCCATCTAAGTCTTTCTTAGGATGCTGTGGAGTCAGTATTATGAGACGGTAATACAGATTTTCGGGTGGTTACCCGCAATTCCCCAACAGAGTTATGTGCCCCAGCAGGGTGTTACGTTAGTGAGTTGCTTGGTTAAGTCTCTCACAGTTCCCAGCAGGGTGCTCGCTACAGGAGTTGTTTGGTTAAATTCCTCGTATTTTTCAACAGGGTTAATCTCGTCAGGGCTTGGTTAAGCTTCCCAATTTCCCCAGCAGGTGTTTGACGGCAGTCGTCAGAATTTGTCCCCTCAGAGTTGCTTGGTTAAGTTTCTCATTTCCCCGCAGAGTTGGTTGTTCATGTCTTCGGACCTTGTCTCGTTTGGTTAAGCGTTCTCTCGTTTCTTCAGGATACGAAAAGTTGATCAGTGAAGTCAACATGGCAAGTGAAGTCAATATTCTCCCGCTGGTTAGCGTGTGCTCAGTTGATAAGTGAGATCAACAGAGGTTGATAAGTGAGATCAACAAAGGTTGATAAGTGATATCAACAATTTCTCGTTATGTGGTGTATGCTCATTTCTTCGGAATGGAGTGGTCTGCGGACAACAGCAGATTATTTGGCAGATGGATGGCTAGTTGGCGCCGTGACAACAGAAGCCAGTTCCCAGGGTTTTCCCAAGCAGTAGTCGTTTTCGCAATTTATTTTTGCGGTTGGCAAATTTCCGGGTTCTTTCGTATTCAACCGTCTCGTACCTAGAATGTCTGAAGGCTGCGCGCTCTTCATCCAGTCAGGTCCAAGTCGCTTGAATAGGGGCAGCTGTTGCACCCCAAAATTTGCCCAACCTTTCTAACCTAGGTTTATGTTTCAATTGCATAGGCATTTGCATTGTCATCATGTGCATAGTGTATTCATCTGCATTGCATAGCATGAGCAAGCTATCTTAATCAGGGAATCAAGTGCTATTCCTATCTCAAGAGGTATATCCAAGGGTTTCATTCATATTCAAGACTACTCAGGTCATCAGGGAAGAATTTGAGCTTTGAAGAGCTGCCAGGTTGATCAGTGAATTCTCTCCTATCGTGAGGCTAGTGGGGGATCATCAGAGGAAATGTGAGCTATGAGCCAAGAGCATGAGGTGTGTATGGATGTTATAAAGAGTCTAGAGAATCATTTTTGAGGAGAACCAAGTCATTTGAATGATTGCAAGGACCTCAGTTGAAGTCAGTCAACTAGGGTCAACACTGGGTCAATTCTAGGTCAAAGAAGTGTTTTGAAGGGTATCAAGGATCATTTGAAGAATGGGGGATTCATTATTTGATATAGGGATATGTATATGATGTTGTGATAAAGAAAAATCAAGAGGAGTCAAGGAGAACTGGAGTTACTAAATTAGGGTTTCAATGTAAAATCCCCTGATTTAGGTCAAACTTCAAAGCAGTGTAACTCAAGATGCAAGCTTCATATGAATTCTTGGTCCACATGAAACTTGTAGAGTATCTTCATAGCTTTAATTTGAGGGGTGGAAGTCATCAAGATGATTTGCAGAGCTTAAGTTATGGCTCTTGCAAGTTACAGGTCATCTGAGGGCACTGAAATTTGTCTGTGAAAATTGTCTGTATTCCAAGCAACTTTTTACTTTCAAGGGTACTTCAAATGGATTTCTGGACAACATGAGAACTGTTCCTTATTGTCTTAGATTTCTATAATGGTATGGTATGCCTTCATATGATTTGTGGAACTCTACTTATGGTCTTGGCAAGCTATGGGTATTTTGGTCATTTGAGGATTACAGGTCATTTCAAGCCTATGCCTAAAACTCATACAAGGAAGCTTCAAATGAAAAACTTCACAACATCAAAGTTGTTCAAAATGACATTTTAAGCCTAGAAAAGAGGTCATGGCATGTTGGAAAAGCTTGTAGCAAGAATTGACAAAAGTTGGTGAAAATGACTTAAAAAATGGCATATAACTTGAAAAAGTTCAAAGTGAAAATTGGTTTGAGAGATCTAAAAATCCAATGTGGGTCATCCAATATACCAAATTGATTCCCAACAATATTTTAAAGACATTGGTTCAGACACTTGTTTGAGTTAGGGTTTAAAAATTGGACTTGCTTTGTATTTTTGTTACTTGCATAATAAGGCAAGTATAGAAAACTTGGCACAAGATGAATTTTCAAGGCAAGGAGCTTACATACACTTCCCATATCTCATGTAAGGAGATTTTGACATAAGTTTGGAAAGGTGCAAGCATGAGATAAGAGATATTCAAAGTATCATGGCATGAGAAGTTCATGAAATTTCCACAACTTTCTAGAATCCTCCAAGATTATTCTAGAAACCTCTAAGTTTGTTAATCATCATCTATATATTGGATTGAGATCATTAAGAGTAAAGGTTGGTGATAGTTGATGTTGAATCCATTTGCAAATCATATTGAATTTTTTTCTCTTCACCATTTTTTCCATTTTTCCCACACTTTCACATTTTGGAATTTTTTTCAATCTTTTTTTCTCTCACTTTCCATACTTTTTCTCTTCACCAATCAATTACACAACAATTATAGAGATGGTTCATCATTTTTTTTGAGAGAATTGGAGCAAGAGGAACCTTGTAGTAACATGAAAAAGTGGTGAAAACTCAAATTCCAATTTTCACTTTTTCATCAATTCAAGACTTGTCAAGGCTTCAAACATATTCACCAAGTATTGTTGAGTGATTCTACATAATTTTCTAGAAGAATTCGTGCTCCATTGAAGCTCCACAACTCAATTTTCAAAGGTATCGGAAAATCAACATTACTCACTAATTATGCATTCTTTTTACACCATTGTTACATATTCAACATCCCCTTGGGTAGTAGATGGTTTCTGGTAAAGAAAGAAGAGTTTTTACAACAATTTGGTGTTCTTGAAAGTTTGAGATTCATATACGGTTTTTGAGTTAGAGGCCATTTCAAGGGAAAATAATGGTATATTTGGATTCCTCTCGAAATATCCCACAAGATTCATCTAAGGAACGTCCCATTTGGACAAGAAATGAGTATTTTAGGAGCTTGGGAACTTTTCCGGCCACCATGCTCCCATTTCCGGCCGCCACAAGCTTCAAATGCTGCATTTTCCCTCTCATTTTTCATCCAAGTGGAGAAGACAAGCAGTAGCCATCGGATCAATGCAGAAAAGTGGACTTTTTCCACCCATCCAAGGGCCAGGCGCTATGCCACGTGTCCTAGACCAAAACTACGTCGTTTTGGCTCGTACAGGGGGCTGGGAGAACGTGGGTTCGATCCCTCCCCCTGCCACTTTTATTTATTCTCACTATTTCTCTTGTTTTCTCATGTGTTCATGCTATTCCATATGTTCTTTTATTTTTCTGTTTTATATGCTGACTTCAAATAATCATAAAAAATAGGAAAATTAGTCTTTTTGATCCCCATTTTTTTGTGCTGAATCTTAATGATGTCTAGGATTTAATAAAACTGGAATTATAATTTTACCATTTTTTGACATTTTATTTGGATTTTTTACATTCGGGTCGTCATAAAAAGGCCAATGCTGGTGCTATCATTTTGTTGAATTTCTTTGACCTATCAAAACACAATTTAAATGTCAATCCTTTTGCAGGGATCTCATACACACGTTGAGGTATTGTGATGTATTTTTGTGGGAATTTTATTGTACCATTTTAATCGGTTTTGGATGCTTTCTTTAACATGCTCCACTTTAATCTTTCCTTTGGTATACATGAGATATCTTGCAATGTTTTCATCTTGTTTGACCATTTATCTTTGGATATTTTTGTGGTATCTCTCACCCCTGGTTTGTGGCTTGATGTAGGGCATTGGAGATTTTTTATTTGAATTTTTTAGCATCTTTTGCTATTTTTCTTATGTTTTGTATTCGAACTTGTAATTTGGACTTCCGAACGGACTTTATTTTTGTTAAGGCTCCAACGGCCGCTTTGTGTTTGCGTGATGAACGCCGTGGTTCATATTTCTTATTGTAGATAGGTTAGAGGTATTGGAAGACCCTTAGGTGGCTGTTATTATTATGTGTAGCTTGCCCGATTATCGACTTGGTTGCATGATAGCACGTTGCGATTCCAAATAGTGGATTACGCGTTTCATTCGGAGTTTTCACTCGATTCTTTGCATATGATCACTTGATATTTTCTTATTCCATCCATGAATGGGCTTGAGGTTGAGATGAACCTTCCTCCCTCCTTTTCATTGCATTTACCATTGCTATATTCATGTTCACTTGTATGCGGTTATTACTTGTATTTCCGTTTCTTCCTTTCGTTTCCTTTCCCGTAGGACTTCCATTCTTCCTTGTTCAAGGGAGGATGTGATAGACATTAGGAGTTAACCCATGCATGATAACATTAGGGTAGATTTTATTCCCTTTTAACCCTAGGATTTGTAGAGTGTCATCTCTTCTTCCTTCAAAACAACAGAAAAACATTAATAAAGGTTATAACAGAGATTAATTCATTTCTTCCGTCAAAAGATTTGAACAGACATCAACCTTTTTGCAATAAGAAAACCCTTGTTTAAGGTGAGATTTTTCATAAAAAACACTTGAACAGCTTGTGTCGGGCGTAGCCCGAACTACGTTTGCTCTGATCTTCCATGCCGTGTGGAAGTACGTAGGCATAGGATGCGATATCCTAGCGAGCAACCTTCACCCACCTTCCCCCGTAGTTAGGCGAACTACGTTGACTCTGATTTCTCGTTCCAGACGGGAATACGTAGGCATAAAGTGCGATGCTTTGCCGAGTCAAATTTTCTTTTCTTTTCAGACCTCATCCTTTAGTTTAGATAGAAGCGTAATCCGTACAAACCAAGCAAGCGTGGATCCCATCGAGTACGATGGACGTGAGGGGTGCCTAATACCTTCCCCTTGCGTAACCGACTCCCGAACCCAGGTTTTGGTTGCGATGACCATACCTTTCCCTTTTTCGCGAGGTTTACTTTGAGCGTTTCCTTTCCCTCCGTTGGGATAAATAACGCACGGTGGCGACTCTTCTGTTCAGCCGACGCCGATTTTCGCAGTAGCGACACCTAGCATACCTTTAGGTTTAGCATTAGGTTAGTGCCCTTAAACTTAGAGTTTTGATCTGAAATTTTTACCATGACTATATAACATCCTTAGGGACCTCTGGATTCTTTACTAGAAATTTTAGGATAGATTTCCTATTTTTACCCTATTTTACATTCTGACTAGCATCAATGTAGCCTTATGGAATCCTTCCACCTAGCTTTCCCATTTAGTGAACTTTGTTGCAAACACATTATACCTTATTTCATAATTTGATGCTTCTTTAGGGTGATTCTCAAACACTTAACATGCCATTAAGCTCCCTTAGGTTGGATTTCCTTAGAGCTAAACATTGAAGGTTTTCTTTAGAAATTTTAGGTGAATGATTTCTCCTCTTTTGATGTCTTGCTTTGCTTTACTTGCATTCATCCCTCCACTTCTTATCCTATGATTCAAGGTTCCTTGTGGGAGCCTAGTCCTTCCTTTGGAAGGACTAAAGGCATACCATGAAGGTAAAACCTTTGAGGATACCAATCTTAGATTTTGGTTGAGTGCCATGACAGATACCTTTGGTATACTTCATGCTTCCCATCATCATTCCAATCTTTGATTTTGGTTGAGTGCCATGAAGGATACCTTTGGTATACTTCATGCTTACCATCATCATTCCAATCTTTGATTTTGGTTGAGTGCCATGAAGGATACCTTTGGTATACTTCATGCTTCCCATAATCCTTTCAAGTCTCTGTCCATTGATCTGAGGATCTCTCTTGTGAGAGCCTGGACATCCCTTTGTGGAAGTCTAATATGCATTCCACAAAGATATTGAGCCTCAAAGGATTCTTGTGTTGATACACAATGACCCAGATACCTTAGATTGACATATAGGTTCTACCATTCTCATCTCAACCTGATGTAGCCTTGGGATGATTTCCTTGTTGCTCTTCTTGGTTGTTTCTCTCCTATAGGAGTGTTCCCTTCTTGCTTGCCTGATGGACTGCTTGATTGATTGCCTGATTGCTGTGATGCATTAGGATAGATTTGCATGAGTAGAGACTCTTGTTTAGGTGCATGTTTGCATTAAAGGTTGAGCTAGTCTCCCTTTGCTTGATTGCATTAAAAGTTGAGGTGGTCCTCCCTTTGCTTGGTTGTTTAACTAATTTCATACTTGCCCTTTCTTGTTTGCATTGAAGGTTGAGGTGATCCTCCCTTGCTTGTGTGTTCCTTTTTCTTTTATGTTTGCATTAGAAGTTGAGGCTTCCTCCTTCTACTTGTGTTGATGCATTGCATATCCATGTTCTTATTTTAGTAGCTTGATAGCTGTATTCATTTGCTTAATGATTTTTGCTGGTGTTTACCTTTGACATGTTCCCTTAGGACTCTCACTTCCTTTGATAAGGATAGTGATGATAGAACTTTAGGATGAATCCATGCATGACAACAGTAGGATGCTTGATAGTTTCCCCTGTAGAGTCCTTTTCTCTTTCTCATCTCAAAACAACAGTAAAACACATAATAAAGGCAAGTTTGTACAGTACGTTACGAGCCTTAAGCCACTTAGGAAATGGTTATTGGAGGGTTTCCTTTCAGTAATCAGGATGTTTAGTGTGGTACCCTTTGGGTGACATGCGACGCATTCACTCCTAAGTCATAGTCTCTAGTGTAGTACGAATTACAAACATTCATAAAAAACACTTCTTCTCGTAAAAGACTCAAAAACAAATTCAAACCTTTTTCCTTTGGGATTAATCAAACTTCCTTTTTTGATGAAAAGAGTGTTGTTAAGCTTCAGTTCTACCATAAACAGACATTGTCCCTAACTGCTGGAACTGTTGTTTAACTTTACTCGGGTAAAAACAGATGAATCAACTTTTGTTTCGTTTTATCTCGAACTACGTTCGCTCTGATTTCTATGATGAGAATACATAGGCACAATACACGATGTCATGGCGAGCAACCTTCCCCCATCATCCGTAGTTAGCCAGACTACATTGACTCTGATTTCTCGTTCCAAACGGGAATTCGTAGGCACGGAGCGCGATGCTTTGCTGAGTCACTTTTTTCCTTTTTCTTTTCTTTTGAGCCAGCCTTGATAGGTAGATAGATAACCAACCCGTCAGATAAACAACACAAGCGTGGATCCCGTTGAGTACAACGGACGTGAGGGGTGCTAATACCTTCCCCTTGTGTAACCAACTCCCGAACCCAGACTTGGTTGCGACGACCTCGTCTTTTCCTTTTCGATAGGTTTTTCCTGATCGTTTCCTTTCCCTCCTTTGGGATAAATAACGATAAGTGGTGACTCTTTTGTCTTTGCCGACACCTTTTTTCGTGGTAGCGATATAATGGAATCCATAAATGTTGTCATTGATGATCAGATTGATGAAATCAATGTCATAGAGGATGTGGGAACATTGGTTGAGACTCCATCTGAGGAGACTGAAGACACCCAAGCAAGTCCAAGTACTAAACCAGATACAGCCACCAAGGAACCTTCTATTAGGCTTCTGAAAGATCATCCCAAAGACCTGATCATTGGAGACCTCAACAGTGGAGTAAGGACCAGAGCAAGAGATGTCATATCAAACTCTTGTTTTGTGTCCAAGGTTGAACCAAAAAATGTAAAGGAAGCCATCTCTGGTGAATAATGGATCAAGGCAATGCAAGATGAATTGGAACTGTTCAAGAGGAATGAGGTATGAGAACTGGTGCCTAGACCTGAAGGAACCAATATCATTGGAACAAAATGGATCTATAAGAACAAGTCAGATGAAGAAGGAATCATAGTCAGAAACAAAGCCAAACTAGTGGCACAGGGATATACTCAAGTTGAAGGAATTGATTTTGATGAAACCTTTGCACCAGTTGCAAGGCTTGAGTCTATCAGGCTGATGTTAGGAATTGCCTGCATCCTGAAATTTAAACTCTTTCAAATGGATGTGAAGAGTGCTTTTTTGAATGGATATCTAAGTGAGGAAGTGTATGTGGCACAACCCAAGGGATTTGATGACCCTAACCTGACAGACCATGTCTACAAGCTAAGGAAGAATCTGTATGGATTGAAACAGGCACCTAGAGCATGGTATGAAAGGCTCACTGAATTTCTCACCACCAATGGATACAGAAAAAGGGGAATTGATAAGACTCTGTTTGTGAAAAATGAAGGTGGAGAAATCATGATAGCTCAGATCTATGTAGATGACATAATGTTTGGTGGAGTATCAGAAAGGATGGTGAAGCAATTTGTTAGTCACATGCAATCTGAATTTGAAATGAGCATGTGTGGAGAATTGACATATTTTCTTGGGCTCCAGCTCAAGCAAATGGAAGACTCCATCTTCCTCTTCCAAAGCAAATACACCAAAAATATAGTAAAAAAGTTTGGGATGGACAATGCCAATCACAAGAGAACACCTGCCCCCACTCATCTAAAGTTGACCAGAGATGAAAATGGTACTAGTGTGGATCAAAGGCTATACAGAAGCATGATTGGAAGCCTAATATAACTAACAACCAGCAGACCAGACATTGCATTTGTTGTTGGAGTGTGTGCTAGATATCAAGCAGACCCTAAAGTTAGTCACATGAACCAAGAAAAAAGGATTCTCAAATATGTGAATGAAACCTGAGACAATGGCATACTCTACTCTGATGGGTGTACCCCTATTTTGTCTGGTTACTGTGATGTAGATTGGGCTGGCAGTGCTGATGATAAAAAAAGCACATCTGGTGGATGTTTCTTCTTAGGTAACAACCTAATATCCTGGTTCAGTAAGAAGCAAAATTGTGTCTCATTATCCACTACTGAGGCTGAATACATCGCAGCTGGTAGCAGCTATTCTCAGTTGGTCTGGATGAAGAAAATGTTAACTGAATACAATGTCACTCAGGATGTCATGACATTATACTGTGACAATCTTAATGCTATTAACATTTCCAAAAACCATATCCAGCACAACAGAACCAAGCATATTAATATAAGGCATCGCTTCATAAGAGACCTTGTGGAAGACAAAGTGATTTCCTTGGATCATGTATCCACTGAGCTACAGCTAGCTGACATCTTTACAAAGGCTCTAGATGCTGCCCAATTTGAAAATCTTAGAGGGAAGTTGGGTATCTGCATGTATGAGGTTGAATAGCAATTAATGGCACGAGAGAGTTTTAGGATTTCAATGCAGTCAAAGTCTTTGAACAACAAAACTCTCCATCCCACACAAACGTGCCTCTCTACCCCTATTACCGTTCAGCATCTCTTCCAGACCCTAAGTCTCGACAACAACATGGCCTCACATCATGAAGGATCTTCGTCTAAGTCCCCTCCCAAATTCACCAAAGATCCACCTCCCTCGGCTGAGAAACCAAACCGCAAGTATCCCCCTCCCACTGAAGAAGAACTGAGGAGCATTATGAACAGGGAAGACACAACTTACGTGAATAAATCCATGGGGGAAATTGCTGACAACATCATCAGGAAAGGATTACTTGTTAAGGGCCTCACCGTGCCCCTGGCTCGCTGGGGTCCAGATGAGGATCTTCCAGAAGAAGACTCGTATGATGGAAACCAAGACATCTCTCTCTCTCTCTGACTTGGATAGCAGTGACTCCAGTTCTTCCTCTGATGAAGAACATTGAGAATTGGGTATGTGCCTCAGACTGCTGCTGGTGATGAAATATGCTGCTGTTCAACTTTTCTTTGCTCAAGCATGAATATTTGGTGATGCTCTCTATGAGCAGTTTTGTAATGTAACCCCATACTTATGTATTGGTACAATTTATGGTCTATGCTATGTGTTAGTTGGATCTTAATTTATGGCTAAAAAGGGGGAAAGAGTGTTAGATAAAAACATGAGCAAGTATAGTAGATGGAAGAATTGGTTGATAACCAATATGAGTACCATAGGTTATATGGTAGTGGTAGTAACAGCAGGTGGAAGAACAAGACAACCATGATTTGTGCTTGAGCATATGCACCATGGTACATTTTCAAGGTACATTTGCAGTGGTAACAACAGGTGCTGCTAATGAGGTGTGTAATAACAGTTGTTTGGGCTATTACTGATATGATATGTATGCCATGTATGCTAGAACTAGGAACTATGTGCAGGAGCGGAATAAAAGCATAGTGTATCACTTAGCTAGTGCATCCCTTCAGGGGGAGTAGCACAACTGTGTGACTGTGTGACTTCAGAATGTTATCCTGAAGGTCATAACATCCAGAGCAGGCTGGATGAGTATGAGTGACTGCAGGCTGTTTGCAGGTGAAGTGTCCAACTGATAAAATGCATCAGTTGAGGGGTGTTGCGGTGAGAATCGTGATACCAATCTATTGATTAACTTGAATCTTAATTCTTAAATTCACAACCGGACTTTAATTTATCCAAAGGAAAGGTCTAAAGAAAGAAAGAACCTTTTGCGCGATGTAACAACAACGCTAAGAGATTCGGGGATCGGGGGTTGGTTATGCATAGGGTAGGTATTTCACATCCTAAACATCTGTAGTACTCTACAGGAACCTTTTGTTTATTGCATGCTAAGTTTGGTAAATGTTTGCTAGGGTTGGAATTGGGTAAAGGTGTAGGTAAATACCTAAAGATAGTTTCTAAGTTTGCTCGCAAAGACATCGCGTCCTCTGCCTACGTATCCTAACTAGGATAGAATCATAGCATTCGTAGTTCACCTCACAAGGGATGAAGAACACTTGATTATGATCAAGGTTCAAAGGGGAACAAACATATCCATGCTTGTATAGAGTTTTACGAAACCCTCTAGATCTATGTTGAACTCTCAAGAAAGGGAAGTAAGTAATCATATCCATGATTCTTACATAGAGTTAACCAAACTCTATCCTAAAGTTCTACGTTGTGAGACTAATTGGTTCTATCCAGACCAAAAGGTGGGAGAAAGGGGGAAGGTTGCTCGTTAAGATATCGCATCTTGTGCCTACGTATTCTCATTGTCCAATGAGAAATCAGAGCGGTCGTAGTTCGGGGCCGAACTACAGAATCAAGATCTATTGGTTCTTTCCAAACCAAAAGAGGGTGAAGGTTCTATCCAGACCTATGAGTTTAAATCCTATTGGTTCTATCCAGACCAAAAGGGGGAGAAGGTTCTATCCAGACCTATAAGTTTAGATCCTATTGGTTCTATCCAGACCAAAAGGGGGAGAAGGTTCTATCCAGACCTATGAGTTTAAATTCTATTGGTTCTATCCAGACCAAAAGGGGAAAAGGTTCTATCCAGACTTATGAGTTTAATGAGCTATCTATGACCCAAGGGTCAATAGAGAGACTTTCCTTTGGAAGGGAAAAGATGAGCCAACTTGGATGAGAACTAAAGAGTTTCATCACTTTGGGGAAATAAACTTAACAAAGCATAATCATAAAGCAAGAGGAATAAGATTACAATCAAGTAAGCATGCATATTACAATAAACAGATACTTCAAACACCAATGGTTACAACCGGTAATCAAATATCTTAACAAAGATAGAAGCATAGTCTTAATAAAGATTGAAACATGATGAAGGTAACAACCATGTAAACAAATCACAATTTGAAAGTAAACATGTTATAAACTCAAGATGAAAGTGTAACAAAAATATGTATTTGATGACAATCAAACACAAGTAAATTAGTTTAACCTCATAATTTAGGAGGAGATATGGAAATGAAATCACTTAACCAAGTAAATATGATGAAAGTATAAAGGTAACAACCAACAAAATAGTATGTTATAAGTGAAAGTGTATGGATGACAATCAAGGCAAGTGGTCAAGTAAGGAACGCATAGACGGACCGCGCCTTAAAATAAACACAGATAAAAGGGATATTTTATGGTAACAACCAAATGAGAAAATCCTAACATGTTTACTAACATACAAGATATGAGAATGAATAAATATCTTAACACAAATGATCATGGTGAAAAAAGAAATTCATCTGCATACGGGAGATAACGATCTCGATACAAAAGCAACTTGCAAGCAACCACAAGGCATGAAAATTTGAACAAACATGGAATAAAAAATATCACATGAAAGTAGACATCAAGACAAACACGATGCAAAAAGAATGGGTTCAAAATGATTAAAAATGAGTGAGTTATGAATTTTCAAAGATTGGATGAAAAATTACAAAAATAAATAAAAGGGTTGCCCTCCTTAGGGGTCGAAGCCAGGTCATGCAGGTACAAGGCGTGTTTAAGGCATATGGTCTTACCACTGGGGTGGCTATACATCCATTGATGAAAGCCACCCCATAAATATATATGGGAAACTCAAACACCAGGTTGGGCAAAAACAAAAGAACAACATACTAACTTGCATTTTCACATGTAACTTCCTCAATTCCTAATGGATTTTCATGAAATTTAGGTCTAAACTGACTAGAATTTAATGAGGAACAAAATGGAATTTTTAGAATTTTGAAAATCCCTCCCCATTTTAAAACCCGATAGCAAGTGCTTGTGGATGTTTGAAATTGAAATTTGATGTGAACCCCCCCCCCATCCAAACAGTTTTGAATTCAAGTGATCATGCACACACAACATAACATTGATAATGAATACATTCAAATCAGAAAAAGGCTTCATGACAGCTTGACATAACAATTGACAGGTGAGTTGCAAAAGTGACAATTTGAGGCAAACATGTGAAAATGCAAATCAAGTTCTAAGCATAGTTTTGGTGGATCAGTCACATACACACATCAAACATAGGTTATCAAGGGTGTTCAAACTTGTTTTGAGGTTAAAGGCAGGTTGTAGCAAGATATGCCTCTTGAAATGCATTTTAGTGGTTTTACAAGGCATGAGCAAAGTCAAATCATGATATAGACACATTCTAATCAAACCAATCATTCAAACAGTTCATACATGTGCTATGAAATGGATTCAAGTTGAAAAAAGAGTTCAAGGAGGCTTGTTATGGAAAATGATCTTTAAAATGCATTTGGTATTTAGTGAAGGGCAGTAGGATGTGCAGTTCAGACATCATGCAAGAGTTGATCAAATAAAGCACACTTACACATCATATACATGGTAAGGAATGATATCAAACAAGTTTTGAAGCCACAAAGGGACTGTCACAAAAATTGGTATGTCAAGTTGCACATAACGTGAAGGCAATGCATGATGATGTGAAAATCTAATTCTATGCACATTCTGATTCAAACAATCACACACACAACACTTATACATGATTTTGAGTGAGTTTGAACACAATTTGAGATCAAAAAGAAACTGTGGTGAGATATGGTTTTCAAAAATGCATTTTGGTGGCTTTGAGATGCAGTAGGGTATTCAATCTCAGTTCTAAGCATTTTCCAATTATTTCACACATGCACACACCTCATACTTATGGTATTGAATGGATCTAAGCACTAAAACAAGTTAGAAAGGGACTGTTATGAAAAAAGAGTTCACAAACTGCCAGTTAACATGAATATGGGGCAGGACTGTTATGACAGAACAGTGGAACATACCAAAATGGTTGATTCAATGCACACACAAGTTTCAAATGAGTAGGACAATGATTTTATGTACATAGATCAAATGCAAACCAGTTAAAACAGAATGTGATAGTTTGGCATCATGCAATCTTGGAAAATGCAAGTGAAGCATGACAAAACATTTTTAACAAGCAAAGGAATTTTGAGGTCATAGGCACATCACACATTTTCAAAACATGTTAACAAATGATTCTCCACTTTAGAAACAAATCACAACTGCTCCTAACCAAAAATGGTACATCTATCCAAACTTGACAGCAAAATCAACAATACCATGACAGACCCTAAAAGCTACATTTCATGTTTCTCATCATTCGACCAACCCAAAACAAATGAACAAGATGTAAGCAATAGATAATGACTTAGGACCATGGCAAGCATAAAACACAATTCAATGGGGATAAAGCTAGGATGACACAAAAAACATAAGTGTGAAACAAATGCCACAAAGAGATTCAAACATGATCTAGGGCAGGGGGTCCTATGAGTAACTTACAAGTTATCCAAATCTTGCTAATGAAAAAAAGTTTGACAGTTCTAGGGCTAAACACACCATATTCCCATGTTGGATTCTCAAAAACACCATATAGGCCACAACCTCAAAAACAAGTTATACACGGTGTTAAAGTGAAATATTTGTAACACATCATCAACATATCATTCACAAATGAAAGTACATTAATACAAGCAAATAACATAACCACAAAACCTAAGTTCTTGACCAAGAACTAGTATGGGACAAAAAATGGTATATTTCATAACAAGCATCTCAAGAATGATAAACATGACAAATGTATGATTAATAAAGAGTTTAGACATCAAATACCTCCTGTAGACAAGTCTTAAGCAAGCTAAAAAGCTTAGAAACCCAGAGATCCTCTTCTTTGGCAAGGAATTGGAGCTTACTTCCTTTTGAAGTAACAAATCACTTTTCAAGACAGTTGAAGTTAATGGTCATCCAGCTGGTTTTTAATGCTTTAGACAACTATAATATGATGTATGGGAGGTGTGTGGATGTTTAGATCAACAAGGAAAGGCTTGGACCAAGATTTGGCAAGTTTTGGTGTTGTGGTCAAACTTTCTTAGTGTGAAAGTTGAATTTTGGAAATTTGATAGTTTTTGAAGATTTAAAGGTATGGACACCTTCTTTATGAGATTTTGAGATTGTAGGTGTGATTTTTAGTGGTTTGAAAAGGGTGGAACTGGTCTTGAGCAGAATCTTGCTCAAGACAGTTTTTTGTGAAAATGGAAGCTTTTTGAGATTTTGGAATTTTTGATGAATGAGAAGAGAGTGAGAGTTGTGGTGTTATGATATTGCTCTGGTGTGTCTAGACTCATTGAAGAGTCCTCTATTTATAGCCAAACAAGAATGAGGGCAGCCTTGGTCATTTACCACTTTTGGAGGGAGATTTGTGAGGTTTTTCAAATGAATCTTTGCAAAATCTCTATACATCAGTTCCATGGACCAAAGAAGATCATAAAATCAAGTGGAGAGGTGGACATGAAGTGACTGAGGTGAGCTTAGGGTGTAGGGGACTGCAGCTGCTCACATCAACCAAAAGTTTCTCTTTCTTCCTTACATTTGAATATAATAATGCCAAGTTGCAACCTACCATCTCTCTCTCTCTCTCCAAATCTTACACTTTCTGCATTTCCTTTCCTCTACACATCTGAATATCATATTGGATCATGATCCAAGGGTTGAGGATGTCTCAAGTTGTGAAAATCTGAGTTTGAGAATTCTTGACAAAGTGATATCAAGTGTGACAGGCCCAACTTCTATGGTGCATAACTTTCTGCTCACACATGCTATTGAGGAGTTCTACCACAATTTGGAAAGCCCGTAAGTATCTCTACAACTTTAATGCTTTGGGAATTTCCAAATTCTTGATGGAACTAGGTTGAAAAACCCTTCAAATTTTCTGAAAAAACCACTTGCAAGTGTTAAATAACTTAGAAATTTTCTAAGTTATTTCCCCTTCAAAAATGAATTTTGCTATAACTCCAATTCTATGCATTTTTTGATCATGGACCAGTTTGAGGCTTTTTTAGGATTTGTCAAGATCTTTCAAATGAGCTTTGAACCACTTCAATTGGATTTGTGGTTGAGGAGTTATGGTCTTGCCCCTTTCGAAACCCTAATTCCCGATTTTTGCAATTACTTCTTAACCCTTGATCCAATGGTCATGAAATTTTATGGGGAGGTGTAATATGATATAAGGAACATTTTTGATTCACACCTTGAAGTCAAATTCCTTATTGTTGGAGAGTTGACTTTTCGGTCAACCGTTCGATCGATCGGTGTCTACCGAGTCGCCCGTTGGTGATCCGGACATCCTGAGGACTTGAAACTCTTTGGATGGACTTTACTAAGCCATAGGAGCTTAATGGACCTTGATCCCACCATTGAAATACTCTTTGCATCAAAAGTCAAACTACAGTTGACTTTTTTTGATCGAAAAACCCTAATCGGGCGTCTTGAACTGCACCGTTCTCAATTTCCGGGTGACCACCTCAAATTGAATCCATACTTGATCCAATGTTGTATTCTTGATGATTTGGAGACTTATTTGAAGTTCAATCAATCCAAAACATTCATTGATCAGACCACCGAAATCTCGATTTTGACGGTACGGAACCCTAATTCATCTGCATCTTAACAAAGATAAACTTGAAATGGGTTAAGGTTAGTTAATCAAATGAACATGATCCTACAATGATGATGAGGATCTAAGGGGTCAAAATTTGGGGTGCAACAGATGCCCCTATTTAAATATCTTCACTAAATGATAATGAGAGATAACAATCCTCATAGAATCGTAGTGAAAGGTATTTAAATATAGCAAACAAGAAATTTTGTCCCTTAGATCCGATGGTATGCAAAAGGATAAATGCAAATATGCCATGAATCTAAATGATGTTGTATGATGCTTGAATGCAAGACAGATGCAGACGCACGAGTAAATATAAAAGAACGACAATACAACGAGTAACCACTCACGAGGGGTCCAACACACTGGGGAAAGATTCAAGACCAAGTAAGCAAGGTAGTTCAAACATGACTAAGGATGCTTGTTCAAGGAAATCTTTCACGCAAGGGACACAAATTCCACCAGGGAAGACATTCCTTCATTGGGGAAAGGAGATACGAACCTCACTAGGGATAACCAGATGAGGAAGCCCACCGGAGAACATAACAATTCTTCACTGGGGAAACGAAAGAAAAGAAATGCAAACCACACTGGGGAAGAAACCCATTGGGGAAAACTTCGCTGGAGAAAAAATCCACTGGGGAAGCACAACTTCAACAGGGAAAAGACGAAACAGAGACACAAACCTCACTGGGGATAACCAGATGAGGAAGCCCACCGGAGAACATAACAATTCTTCACTGGGGAAACGAAAGAAAAGAAATGCAAACCACACTGGGGAAGAAACCCATTGGGGAAAACTTCGCTGGAGAAAAAATCCACTGGGGAAGCACAACTTCAACAGGGAAAAGACGAAACAGAGACACAAACCTCACTGGGGATAACCAGATGAGAAATTTCCTATAACGAAGAGTTCAAACGGGATCTTCAGGAAAAGGTCAGAAACAAGACCGGACGCGTCGGGGAAACTAGTATCCACTAGTTCTCCGAGACTCGACTGGAAAAGCAAAAGCTTCAACTGGGGGAGACTGGTGATGACCAGAATAACAAATAGCTTCAAACAGTGCTAGTTTCCACTAGACTTACTAGGGATAGGGTGACAACCAAGTCCAAAGTTCGGTTTCCAAAAAGTGCTAAATACCACTAGACTTCCTGGGGATAGGGTGACAACCAAGTCGAAGTTCCAATTTCAATTGGGAATTCCAAACAATGTTGTTAAAACAACAGGACTCTGGATGAGGAAGTTGGTAACAATCAACTTTCGGCACTAATAACGATTAGTTTTCAAGCAACGCCAGTAACCACTGGATTTAGAGGGGACTGGTGATAACCAAATCAGGATATACCAATAACAATTGGTTTTGGATGATGCTAGTAACCACTAGACTTAACTGGAGAATTTGGTAACGACCGAATCCAAAGAGTTTGGTGACAACCAGGAAGCACAAACATATCTCTCAATACCTTAGGAACAAAAGCTAAACATCCTCAATACATTAGGATATAGAAGAGACACAACCCTCAACACATTAGGATTGGACGAAGACCCTAAAAACCTTAGGATCAAAAACTAAACATCCTCAATACATTAGGACATAGAAGAGACACAACCCTCAACACATTAGGATTAAAAGCTAATACCCTCAATACATTAGGATACAGAACACTTCATGCAAATGCAACCACTTTAGTCTCTGGGAATTTCTGAACTCGGGATTCAAAGTATACATCTCCAAAGGTACACAACATGTGCTCGGGATGGCAACAAACATCTTCCAAAGGTAAAAAAACCTGTGCTTGGAATCAAACAGTACGTCTTCCAAAGGTACGAAACCTGTGCTTGGAATCAAATAATACATCTCCAAAGGTATGACACCTGAGCTTGGGATCAAACAATTCATCTATCTCCAAAGGTACTCAACCTGTGCTTGGGATAGCAATACATCTTCCAAAGGTACAAAACCTGTGCTTGGAATCAAACAATACATCTATCTCCAAAGGTACACAACCTGTGCTTGGGATAGAAACAAACCTCTTCTAAAGGTACGAAACCTGTGCTTGGAATCAAACAATACATTTATCTCCAAAGGTACATAACCTGTGCTTGGGATCAAACAATTCATCTATCTCCAAAGGTACACAACCTGTGCTTGGGATCAAACAATTCATTTATCTCCAAAGGTACTCAACCTGAGCTTGGGATGACAACCAGCGTGACTTAGTTTGGAATGATATACAACCAAATTGTAAGTATTTATTGTCCATTGATTTCCATAACGCCAGTTGCCAACAGGCCTTTCTTGAAATATGATTGGTCATCACCAAAACTACTTATACCAGTATCCACTGGATTTTCAAACAATGCTGGTTACAACCGTGCGCCGACTTTAAGATAAACTTCTTAAATGAGACTTCCACTTATTGATGAAGACGATTAAACTTCTCCGAAGAGACTGCCATTTATCGTTGATGAAGGTTAAGCTTCTCCCAAGAGACTACCACTCACCTGTTGATGACGATTAAACTTCTCCGAAGAGACTGCCATTTATCGTTGAGGACGATTAAACTTCTCTGAAGAGACTGCCATTTATCGTTGATGAAGGTTAAGCTTCTCCCAAGAGACTGCCACTCACCTGTTGATGACGATTAAACTTCTCCGAAGAGACTGCCATTTATCGTTGAGGACGATTAAACTTCTCCGAAGAGACTGCCATTTATCGCTGAGGACGATTATACTTCTCCGAAGAGACTGCCATTTATCGTTGATGAAGGTTAAGCTTCCCCCAAGAGACTGCCACTCACCGTTGAAGACGATTAAACTTATCCAAAGAGACTGCCATTTATCGCTGAATATGGTTAAGCATCTCCCAAGAGACTGCCACTCACTGTTGAAGACGATTAAACTTCTCCGAAGAGATTGCCATTTATCGTTGAATATGGTTAAGCTTCTCCCAAGAGATTGCCACTCACCGTTGAAGACGATTAAACTTCTCCGAAGAGATTGCCATTTATCGTTGAATATGGTTAAGCTTCTCCCAAGAGACTGCCACTCACCGTTGATGACGATTAAACTTCTCCGAAGAGACTGCTATTTATCGCTGATGAAGGTTAAGCTTCTCCCAAGAGACTGCCACTCACCTGTTGAATACGATTAAACTTCTCCGAAGAGACTGCCATTTATCGTTGAAGACGAATAAGCTTCTCTACAGAGACTGCCACTTATTGTAATGTAAAATATTCTTCTTGATAGATGGTGCAAAATAAATGCACGTCCAGGTAGGTTCAGCGACCGATAGGGACCAAAGTTCAATCTAGAATATAGCCAGAAAGAAACTGTCAAACAAGACTTAAACCATTGAGAAATGAACTCGAATGGTGACTCACTTTATCCAATCATGGAAAAAGATAACTGAAGCAACCATTATCCACGAGGATTAAACTCTGTGGGGAATCGAGAAAGGATGGACGTTTTATGCTTAAGGGCTGACAACTCTATTAGAGAGAGACAATACACCCAATCACTGAGGGGGGAACCAAAGTGAAACAGGAACATGTAACAACCAGAGATAGCAACAATGCACAGATGATATGCATATGCTTTATGCCATGCTTATGTTTATGCTGACAAAACAGACAAAACAAAACTGGAAATGAAATAAACATCTCGACACGGAGACCCAACCAACTTTACCAAAATTCGACATCAAAGGGATGATCATGAAGAACAACAATTCCACTTCAAGGTTACCACCTTCTTTGGGAGAGAGTAATCTTCTCAGGCCAAAACATCAAGACTTCACTTGGATTTCCATCATGAGTTTGAATTCTTTGTTGAAGGAAAATCACCCAGGGAGATTCCCAGATTAACTGAAGTAACAACTTAACTGGAGAGCTGGCACAGGGTATCATGAGACCAAAATCTTTATGCCCCATTGATAGTATAACAATCCTCTTTCAGTGAGCAACGGCTCTTGTGACAAACAGTCTTCAAACCTTTCTGCCCCAGATTACATGGTCTATGGGAAGAAACTATCAAGAGAACTAGCATAAAGATGGTTCAATGTCTTCAAACTCTTATAGAGAGAGATCTACAAATCTCGACGTGATTTCCCCAGTTTAACGGTGCTTGCACTACAAAGTCTCAGATTGTGGAAGTAACGACTAGGTAACAAACTTGCCCCTGCTTACTGGTAACTGCAAAAGATTTACCCCAGACTAAACTTGTTCATTGAGAGCTTCATCTGATCTTGACCTGGTCGGCTTTGATTAGCTGAACGTTGCAACAAATGATTAACAAATCCTTCAAATTGGTTGCCCCAGGCTGAGCTTCCTTTATCAAGTCAAATTCCCTAGCTGACAGCGCTTGTTGGGATTCCTTTGATATTGGATTGTTTTGCACACAATGTTGTTCATTAAAAATTGGAAATTTTCAATGTAAAATTCATGCAATCTTTTGAAAACATTTTTGATGAAACACACACGGCGGAGTGATTAAGTGATCAAAGTGAAAGCGGTCCAATCATTTACAAATGATGGATAAAGTGATTAACGCACACAATTAACAAAGATCATTAGGAGTCAGGTTATCCAACCTTGCTGTAATATGCTTTCAAAACAACCTTTACCTCAATTAGGTATTTTAAGGGTTGTAACATGGCTTGGTTCATGATTCATGAAACAAAGGATAAAGGCTCAAAGTTATTTGTCCCACCCACTCTCTATGATGAACTCCAATCCTACGCTTAGCTAACTCAAAATATACACATTCAGCTTCTTACAGACTTAAGAATTGAACTGATGATAGTTAGCAATGGTTTACAAACCTAGGGTAGTCACGACTCCCTTACAGTATTTGATAGCTTTTTGCTATTTGAGGTTTTTTTTAAGAGTGATAACTCTTATAGAATTCCTCTCTTTTGTTATCCCTGACTTTTATCTGAACTGTTTTGTTCGAATATACAATCAATGGGGATGCCCCATTTTTTGCCAAAGTCTCCTTTATAGATTTTGACCTAGCGGGCTTTTCAATTTCCTTTTTTTTCTTCTTTTCTCTCTTTTTTTTTTTGAGAAAGGAGGTGACCACCTAGCTTAATGGCTACGGCGAACCATCATCATTTTTGAACTTCGACACTTGCTTGTTGTGTACGAAGGAAAACCTAAGTGCACCACCTTTATATGAAAAGTGTCTTGTATGCACATATCTCTAAGTTTAACTGAGAACTACCCACCCCGGGTTTGAGATTTAAGGTTTTGTTTTTGTAAATAAAGAAAACTTCTACTTCTAGGCTCGAAAGGGTTAACGAGGGATTATCTTCCTTATTTCTCCAGTGTTTAGGGATTGAAACAATGCCTTACATCATCGGTAAAGTTAAATTGAAAGCATATCAACAGCAATTATGTACATAGTTTTCATCATCCTCCCCAATCTTTGTTAAACAACAGTTTAGTAAACAAAAGAAATTTTCTGCATTTTTCGTTATCTCATAACAATGAAAAGAATGAGAAAGAGTGAAACGAATGGACTTAATCAAAAGATGCACAAACATTTCATTAATCTTGCCAATTCAAATAAACAACAGCTTACTAGCAACACAAATGCAAAGAAAACACAACAAAATGCTGAAACAGTTTACAACTGTCGGCCTTAGGGAATTAAAATTGTTTAACAAAACAAATTTCAAATTTTAGGCCCATGTGGGGAAACACCTCCAACAACCACATGATCCTTGTGATATAGAATTATGATGGGTCTCACGGGTCCTTTTCCTTTAGATTCAGGAATCGCAGCACTGTCATTTGATTTATCCTCATGAGATTTCAGCAACTCTTGCAGTCTCAGTTTAAAACCTTCACACTCTTCAACTAGGTGCCCTGTTGTCCCAGTATGATATCCACATTCTACTTCTGGGTGGTCTTCCTTGAGGATCAAGCGTTTCTCAATGATTAGCTCTTGCACAAGATAACTCAATGCTATACATGCATCCAAGTTGTGTCCTTCGGCTCCTTTGTGAAATTCACATTTTAGGTTCGCATTATGCCATGGTCCTAGCACCGGATTGGATAATCGTGGAGTCACTAGTGAGTTTTCAATCAGTAGCGGGTAAAGTTTTCTTAACGGTACTGGAGTTTGTCTACCGCAAGTCTTATTTTTCCTGACATGATCATTCTTGTTCAATTTCCGGCTTCGAGAAGCTTGAGGAGGAATAAACTCTGAGTGTTGGGCGTGCTGACGCGATTGACAGTTATCTGTTTGTTGATACCGAGAATGTCCTTGAGCTGGAGGAAGCATCAGAGATAATGCATCCCTAGTTTCTCTGGACGTCGCATGGTCAAGGTGACCTTCCTTTTTCATCATGTTCTGCAATGTCTCTAGAACCCAATTCATCTGAAACTTGAGAATTCTGATGTCCTCTTTCAGCATTTCCTGAGCTTTCAAAAGTCCCTCCATTGTTGCCATTTTTCTTGGATATGTGCTAGGTATCCCCCTCTCTCTCTCTGATGCCAACAGAATACCGAATGAACCCAAAAAGACCAATGCAACGAAGTATGATATGTAAAATGTTGATGCAAGTGCAAAAATGCAACTGGTTTTACAAAACTCAGAAGTTTGACTAGGTTAAAACCCTCATTTTATTGATCGTTGAAAAAGTTACAACTTTTAAAAATACCAGAGATCGACTGAGTTTTACAAAACTAGTTGCGACATGATATGCTTATGGTGATATGATGTGATGATGCACACATAACACAAAGGCAAGTATTCACAAATGCATACACAAAGACCTCCTAGGCTCAAGATCAAAGCAAGGAGTCAAAGGTTTACCCATCCCCAAAGGTATGTACTATGGATTAATTTGTACCTGCCAAACGGGTTCTACAAAGTTCCCGGAGTCATTAACCCATCTTTCGGATATTATCAACTTCCCAAATCACTTGGTAATCGATAATATTCTCAAGAGAATCTCGTCCAAGTGTAGTATCACGTATCAACTACTTCGGAATTACTTCCTTATAGCCATCGCACTACGTCCTAATAAGGCCAAAGTGGGGTAAAGTGTATTCTAAAAGTCCACAGTGTCATGGGCTCCTTCGTTGAAAGTAGCATTGTTTTCACGAATACTCGATCAACAATACTAAAACTTTCAAGAGGGCCTACACTGAGCGGTGGTTTCTCAAGTTAGCTTGGTCGGGAATCAACTCCCTATAAGCCTTCTTGAATATACCATCATCCTATCAAAAGTGCACTCGAGTCCGGGTATAGGACCGTCTCACCACTCAAGTCACCCAATATCCAACAATTAGACAAATATATTGACAAATATACATGTTAATCAAATATTTACAAATATAGCATACAGTCAAACAAAATAGGCTAAACCCTCAAGTTAAATCCCCAGTGAAGTCGCCATTTCTGTTGCGGTGAGAATCGTGATACCAAGATATTGATTAACTTGAATCTTAATTCTTAAATACACAACCGGAATTTAATTTATCCAAAGTAAAGGTCTAAAGAAAGAAAGAACCTTTTGCGCGATGTAACAACAACGCTAAGAGATTCGGGGATCGGGGGTTGGTTATGCATAGGGTAGGTATTTCACATCCTAAACATCTGTAGTACTCTACAGGAACCGTTTGTTTATTGCATGCTAAGTTTGGTAAATGTTTTCTAGGGTTGGAATTGGGTAAAGGTGTAGGTAAAAACCTAAAGATAGTTTCTAAGTTTGCTCGCAAAGACATCGCGTCCTCTGCCTACGTATCCTAACTAGGATAGAATCAGAGCATTCGTAGTTCACCTCACAAGGGATGAAGAACACTTGATTATGATCAAGGTTCAAAGGGGAACAAACATATCCATGCTTGTGTAGAGTTTTACGAAACTCTCTAGATCTATGTTGAACTCTCAAGAAAGGGAAGTAAGTAATCATATCCATGATTCTTACATAGAGTTAACCAAACTCTATTCTAAGGTTCTACGTTGTGAGACCAATTGGTTCTATCCAGACCAAAAGGTGGGAGAAAGGGGGAAGGTTGCTCGTCAAGATATCGCATCTTGTGCCTACGTATTCTCATTCTCTAATGAGAAATCAGAGCGGTCGTAGTTCGGGGCCGAACTATAGAATAAGGATATATTGGTTCTTTCCAGACCAAAAGAGGGTGAAGGTTCTATCCAGACCTATGAGTTTAAATCCTATTGGTTCTATCCAGACCAAAAGGGGGAGAAGGTTCTATCCAGACCTATAAGTTTAGATCCTATTGGTTCTATCCAGACCAAAAGGGGGAGAAGGTTCTATCCATACCTATGAGTTTAAATCCTATTGGTTCTATCCAGACCAAAAGGGGGAGAAGGTTCTATCCAGACCTATGAGTTTAATGAGCTATCTATGACCCAAGGGTAAATAGAGAGACTTTCCTTTGGAAGGGAAAAGACGAGGCAACTTGGATGAGAACTAAAGAGTTTCATCACTTTGGGGAAATAAACTTAACAAAGCATAATCATAAAGCAAGAGGAATAAGATTACAATCAAGTAAGCATGCATATTACAATAAACAGATACTTCAAACACCAATGGTTACAACCGGTAATCAAATATCTTAACAAAGATAGAAGCATAGTCTTAATAAATATTGAAACATGATGAAGGTAATAACCATGTAAACAAATCACAATTTCAAAGTAAACATGTTATAAACTCAAGATGAAAGTGTAACAAAAATATGTATTTGATGACAATCAAACACAAGTAAATTAGTTTAACCTCATAATTTAGGAGGAGACATAGAAATGAAATCACTTAACCAAGTAAAGATGATGAAAGTATAAAGGTAACAACCAACAAAAGAGTATGTCATAAGTGAAAGTGTATGGATAACAATCAAGGCAAGTGGTCAAGTAAGGAACGCATCGACGGATCGCGCCTTAAAATAAACACAGATAAAAGGGATATTTTATGGTAACAACCAAATGAGAAAATCCTAACATGTTTACTAACATACGAGAGATGAGAATGAATAAATATCTTAACACAAATGATCATGGTGAAAAAGAAATTCATCTGCATACGGGAGATAACGATCTCGATACAAAAGCAACTTGCAAACAACCAAAAGGCATGAAAATTTGAACAAACATGGAATAAAAAAAAAACATGAAAGTAGACATCAAGACAAACACGATGCAAAAAGAATGGGTTCAAAATGATTAAAAATAAGTGAGTTATGAATTTTCAAAGATTGGATGAAAAATTACAAAAATAAATAAAAGGGTTGCCCTCCTTAGGGGTCGAACCCAGGTCATGCAGGTACAAGGCGTGTTTAAGGCATATGGTCTTACCACTGGGGTGGCTATACATCCATTGATGAAAGCCACCCCATAAATATATATGGGAAACTTAAACACCAGGCTGGGCAAAAACAAAAGAACAACATACTAACTTGCATTTTCACATGTAACTTCCTCAATTCCTAATGGATTTTCATGAAATTTAGGTCTAAACTGACTAGAATTTAATGAGGAACAAAATGGCATTTTTAGAATTTTGAAAATCCCTCCCCATTTTAAAACCCGATAGCAAGTGCTTGTGGATGTTTGAAATTGAAATTTGATGTGAACCCCCCCCCCCCATCCAAACAGTTTTGAATTCAAGTGATCATGCACACACAACATAACATTGATAATGAATACATTCAAATCAGAAAAAGGCTTCAGGACAGCTTGACATAACAATTGACAGGTGAGTTGCAAAAGTGACAATTTGAGGCAAACATGTGAAAATGCAAATCAAGTTCTAAGCATAGTTTTGGTGGATCAGTCACATACACACATCAAACATAGGTTATCAAGGGTGTTCAAACTTATTTTGAGGTTAAAGGCAGGTTGTAGCAAGATATGCCTCTTGAAATGCATTTTAGTAGTTTTACAAGGCATGAGCAAAGTCAAATCATGTTATAGACACATTCTAATCAAACCAATCATTCAAACAGTTCATACATGTGCAATGAAATGGATTCAAGTTGAAAAAAGAGTTCAAGGAGGCTTGTTATGGAAAATGATCTTTAAAATGCATTTGGTATTTAGTGAAGGGAAGTAGGATGTGCAGTTCAGGCATCATGCAAGAGTTGATCAAATAAAGCACACTTACACATCATATACATGGTAAGGAATGATATCAAACAGGTTTTGAAGCCACAAAGGGACTGTCACAAAAATTGGTATGTCAAGTTGCACATAACATGAAGGCAATGCATGATGATGTGAAAATCTAATTCTATGCACATTCTGATTCAAACAATCACACACACAACACTTATACATGATTTTGAGTGAGTTTGAACACAATTTGAGATCAAAAAGAAACTGTGGTGAGATATGGTTTTCAAAAATGCATTTTGGTGGCTTTGAGATGCAGTAGGGTATTCAATCTCAGTTCTAAGCATTTTCCTATTATTTCACACATGCACACACCTCATACTTATGGTATTGAATGGATCTAAGCACTAAAACAAGTTACAAAGGGACTGTTATGAAAAAAGAGTTCACAAACTGCCAGTTAACATGAATATGGGGCAGGACTGTTATGACAGAACAGTGGAACATACCAAAATGGTTGATTCAATGCACACACAAGTTTCAAATGAGTAGGAAAATGATTTTATGTACATAGATCAAATGAAAACCAGTTAAAACAGAATGTGATAGTTTGGCATCATGCAATCTTGGAAAATGCAAGTGAAGCATGACAAAACATTTTTAACAAGCAAAGGAATTCTGAGGTCATAGGCACATTACACATTTTCAAAACATGTTAACAAATGATTCTCCACTTTAGAAACAAATCACAACTGCTCCTAACCAAAAATGGTACATCTATCCAAACTTGACAGCAAAATCAACAATACCATGATAGGCCCTAAAAGCTACATTTCATGTTTCTCATTATTCAACCAACCCAAAACAAATGAACAAGATGTAAGCAATAGACAATGACTTAGGACCATGGCAAGCATAAAACACAATTCAATAGGGGTAAAGCTAGGATGACACAAAAAACATAAGTGTGAAACAAATGCCACAAATAGATTCAAACATGATCTAGGGCAGAGGGATCCTATGAGTAACTTACAAGTTATCCAAATCTTGCTAATGAAAAAAAGTTTGACAGTTCTAGGGCTAAACACACCATATTCCCATGTTGGATTCTCAAAAACACCATATAGGCCACAACCTCAAAAACAAGTTATACATGGTGTTAAAGTGAAATATTTGTAACACATCATCAACATATCATTCACAAATGAAAATACATTAATACAAGCAAATAACATAACCACAAAACCTAAGTTCTTGACCAAGAACTAGTATGGGACAAAAAATGGTATATTTCATAACAAGCATCTCAAGAATGATAAACATGACAAATGTATGATTCATAAAGAGTTTAGACATCACATACCTCTTGTAGACAAGTCTTGAGCAAGCTAAAAAGCTTAGAAACCCAGAGATCCTCTTCTTTGGCAAGGAATTGGAGCTTACTTCCTTTTGAAGTAACAAATCACTTTTCAAGACAGTTGGAGTTAAGGGTCTTCCATCTGATTTTTAATGCTTTAGACAACTATAATATGATTTATGGGAGGTGTGTGGATGGTTAGATCAACAAGGAAAGGCTTGGACCAAGATTTGGCAAGTTTTGGTGTTGTGGTCAAACTTTCTTAGTGTGAAAGTTGACTTTTGGAAATTTGATAGTTTTTGAAGATTTAAAGGTATGGACACCTTCTTTATGACATTTTGGGATTGTAGGTTTGATTTTTAGTGGTTTGAAAAGGGTGGAACTGGTCTTGAGCAGAATCTTGCTCAAGACAGTTTTTTGTGAAAATTGGGGCTTTTTGAGATTTTGGAATTTTTGATGAATGAGAAGAGAGTGAGAGCTGTGGTGTTATGATATTGCTCTGGTGTGTCTAGACTCATTGAAGAGTCCTCTATTTATAGTCAACCAAGAATGAGGGCAACCTTGGTCATTTACCACTTTTGGAGGGAGATTTGTGAGGTTTTTCAAATGAATCTTTGCAAAATCTCTATACATCAGTTCCATGGACCAAAGAAGATCAGAAAATCAAGTGGAGAGGTGGACATGAAGTGACTGAGGTGAGCTTAGGGTGTAGGGGACTGCAGCTTCTCACATCAACCAAAAGTTTCTCTTTCTTCCTTACATTTGAATATAATAATGCCAAGTTGCAACCTACCATCTCTCTCTCTCTCTCTCTCTCTCTCTCTCTCTCTCTCTCTCTCTCTCCGAATCTTACACTTTTTGCATTTCCTTTCCTCTACACATCTGAATATCATATTGGATCATGATCCAAGGGTTGAGGATGTCTCAAGTTGTGAAAATCTGAGTATCAGAATTCTTGACAAAGTGATTTCAAGTGTGACAGGCCCAACTTCTATGGTGCATAACTTTCTGCTCACACATGCTATTAAGGAGTTCTACCACAATTTGGAAAGCCCTTAAGTAGCTCTACAACTTTAATGTTTTGGGAATTTCCAAATTCTTGAGCATTCGTAAAGTTCTCCATCAGGATTTCCAGATTTGACTTCCTAGGTGGCTGTTGTGGAGCGGATTGCGCTCCTTTTTGAAATCCGGGTGGAATAGCAGATGTTGAGTTTGGTGGATGTAAAGCATTGTTATTCTTATATGAAAAGTTTGGGGGATTTCTCCAGCCA
Source organism: Lathyrus sativus (assembly GCA_963859935.3). Lineage (NCBI taxonomy): Eukaryota > Viridiplantae > Streptophyta > Magnoliopsida > Fabales > Fabaceae > Lathyrus > Lathyrus sativus. The sequence continues at coordinate 61,282,285 of OZ012741.1, forward strand.
GGATTGTAGGTGTTTGAATATGGGTTTCCTTGAGCGTAATTCACTTGGTCGGTTGGAGTAGCAGCCAACACTTGACATTCAGCATTTGTATGCCCAGGGTTTCCACAAATTTCACAATATGGAGTCACTGCAGCTACGGTAGCTGCTGGTGGTGCTATTGCTAAACATTCAATCTTTTGAGCAAAGGCGTCTACTTTAGCATTGACTCGGTCTATACCGTTTACTTCATGAATTCCTCCTTTCGGAGTTGGTATCTCTATACCAACGCGTTCACCTCCCCATTGGAAATGGTTTTGAGCCATAGTCTCTATGAGTTCATAAGCTTCTGCATACGCTTTATCCATTAGAGCACCTCCTGCGGCTGCACATAAGTCCATGGTGTGGGCCTATCCTTAACATGTCCTTGTATCTCTCCCAAGCATCGAATAAGGACTCGTTGTCTTTTTGCTTAAATCCGTTTATTTGAGCTTGCAGCATAGCTGTCTTGCTTGGTGGGAAATATCTAGCTAAGAAGACTTTCTTCAACTCGTCCCATGTTGTCACTGAATGGGATGGTAGAGACTGGAGCAAAGCTCTAGTCCTATCCCTCAATGAGAACGGAAAAATTCTTAGTATTATTGCTTCTTGACTGACTCCATTGGCTTTTACAGTGTCAACATATTGCACAAATATTGACAAATGAAGGTTCGGGTCATCCGTAGCATTACCTGAGAATTGGTTTTGTTGAACTGCTGAAATTAGTGAAGGCTTCAACTCGAAATCATTATGGTTAATAGTTGGGGAAACAATGTTGTTGTGTGGCTCTTCATGTGATGGAACACTGTAATACTTTAGAGGATGGCCTCTCGGTCCTTCAGCCATGTTTCAGGATGGTTCTGATTCGGTTTCCAAATCTGAATAAGGAATAATTGGTTTTGGGATGTTATGCCTATGAAGGAAATCGTTGATTCGGCATCTCAGAAGTACGTAAAGTTCAATTTTGTTGATTAGTTGTTCCAACTCTTCGCCTCGCAAGCGAGTGTCTGGCACACAATCGGCTAATCGAAATGGAAAATAAAATAAAAAGTTGCCTTAGTCTATACTGTGCAACTGAATTATCACAATAATGACTAAATTAGTCCCCGGCAACGGTGCCAAAAACTTGATCGCGACTTTGCGTATTCGTCGGATTACTACTGCAAGTATGTAGTCTATCGCGTAGTTTTAAAAGATTATTGAACCCATAAGGACTAATAATCAACCTAGAGTGATCAATTGTTGCGGTGCAAAGCTAAGGCTTGGTTTTTTGCCGTAAAAAGACTTAATTAAAACGAGATTTGAAAAAGATAAAGAAACTGGTCCGAAGAATGATCCACACGCTCCTAAGGGGATTTGCAGATCTCGGGTGCTAACAAAGAACTCAAAGTATTCTGTAGGAAAAACTGGTTTAAAGATTCGATCTCACACTCTCGTGCTATTGACCCAACCACACATGATGACCCCAAGATATTGCTCTCGCTCGCTCGGTAGTTAAGAGGCACGCTTTGAAAACTAGCAAGGCCTAACTGAGACCTTAAGCGCTCTCGCTGCATTCAGACTCAGTGCTCGGTGTCTACTATCCGGCGATCACCTCAAACTCTCGCTCTGTCAGACACGCCTTGGTGTGTTTCTCACTCTCGTGATAAAACACTGTTAAGCAGCCTCTCGCTCCCGCGACAAGACTGGATAAATTCTAGTTAGACACCAGAACCAGAATTTTAAAGATAACTAAGTTGAACACCGATGGTTCCTACAGAGTCCCGTCGGTTGACGGTACTCAAACTATGGACTTCGAATAAACTACTCAGACATTTTCATTTTTAAACCTAAGACATTTATCATGATGTAAACTAGAACGTGCATAGTTGCAAATAATACGGAATATCAAATACAGTAAAGCAATAAAAATTGAATTATAGATAACCTGAAATAAAATGAATTGAAATAACTTCGAACGTATTATAATGTTGATCCAAGCGTGCAAACAACGATTATAGGAAAGTAAAAGTACAACGAGAAATAATCACTCGATGTGAGGGATTACTGCTTTGGTTAGTAAGTATAGAAGAGAGGTCTGGCAGAATTTCAACAGCGCTTCGGCACAGGTTCTTAGATTCTAAGCTCTGACCTACCAGCCTCTATTTATAGAGGGGGGGGGGTTCCTAAATAATAGCACATGGAAACTACCTCAAAACCGCCCAACTATTCTGAAAAACACCTCCCGGGGCAAACGGTGACCGCCGTATGCTTAATGGCGACCACCATTAGCTTCGAATTTGGATTCCTTCCTTTTCTTCAATGGCGACCGCCTTCCTTAGGTAATGGGGAGCGCCATTGTCCTGAGGAGGCCAGAATGCTGCTTTTTAAGGGGCTTTCTCCACCGTTTAGCTCGCTTTCCGATCCTTTTCTTCTATGTTGTTGATTTCACACCTGTTAAGTAAAAATGAAATAAAACGTAAGTAATCAACAGCTAAAACAACAATGACTCGATAAAATGATGGATAAAGATGCACAAAACGAATCGAAAAATGTGATGCAAAGTCGAGTCATCAATAAACTAGATGAAGTGGTTTTCTAGAACCAGTTTGGGACTTGACCTTGTAGATAACTTTCGGAGAGATAAAAAAACTCTAAGTTTTTCATGTTTCTTAGGCATTTCCATGAGATGCTTCTGGTTTTTTTTTTAGATGGAAGGTTTATGATGTTAATCGCATTCTCATTCTCACCGTTTGAATAGATGAGCAAGCCTCTTGTTTGGAAGAATGAAGAGTTGAATCCAGAGACAAATTGAAGAGCCTTTGATATAAGACTCTGTTTTTTTCTGAAGGTTAGTTACTCCTCCAAATTTTTTTCTTTTTTTCGAACCCTGTCTTCTTCTAATATCAGTTTCAAATAAATTGTCTTCCCCTCTTGTATTGTTACCTTTTTCTTAGATAGTTTTTGTATCAGAAACTGAATTTGTCATGTTGTGTTGTTGATACATCATTTTCAATGATGCAATTTAATCAGGTTTTTTGTTTGCAAGTCATTGCTATAAAAGCAGTGCCGCAGTTTTTGGTTAGGAGTGCTTTTTTGTTGCAGGTTTCGGTTACTGCAGTCTTATGCAAGTTGCTTGGCTTTTTTCTTTGGTGTGGATGTAACAGGCTGGTCGTACGAAGGTTGTGTAGATGTACTGATGCCACAGAGTTTTGGCATGTTGCTGATGTTCTGTGCAAGTGGGATCATGGAGTCATGGAGTGTAGCAAATATAGAATTCTTTTTTTTTTTGGTTTTATTTTCTTATTGTACTAATGTAAAGTAATGGGCCTCATAAATAAAGGAGAATAGGCTTTTAAAAAAATTGGGATGAAATTTTGTAACTTGAATTAGAGTGAGCATGAGTTTGTAATGAGTTTATTTAACATTGGATCTTGGTATTGTTTCTAGATCATGAATTTTGAATCTTGACTAGAGCTTGAATGGATCTTGACATCTAATTGAAATTTTGAATTTGAAACCTTGATATCTAATTGAAAATGTGGATTGACATGAAAGACATGGAACTCGATGAATTGGAAAAAAATAAAAATTGAATCTTGGAACATGGACTTGAAACTTGAATAGATTTTTTTTAAAAAGTGGAATTTCTGAATTGATATAGACTTTGAAGTTTGAAAATTTTGAATGGAATTCACAATATTGAAAATAAACTTGAAACTTGAAAGATTTTTCAATTGAAATGAATTTGAATGAGATGACAGACTTGGAAAAAGTTTTCTATGAGTTTGAATTTTGGTGGTGAACTTGTAACGTGAATTGAAATGAAACATAGAATCTTGTACCGAAACTCGAATACTTTGAGAGGGACTTGAACTTACGCCCTCCATTTTATCATTGGATGATGCTTGAAAGTTAAACCCTGGGAGTTCTTGCCCTCAAATCCTTATTAAAAGCCACGACTCCGTACTTGAGTGAATTGCAGCCCCTTTGAATAAAAAATGAATCAATCCTTGAAATCATGATTTGAGATTAAGAACCAGACTGCCCAAAACACCAATTGCAAATATATTAAGATCTAATGATCTTCAGCAATGAAGCATCTGTACTTGCCACTACCTACTATCTTGACTCACACAAACAACTTAAATAAGTATACTCTCGAATTGGAAGCTCAGACCTACACTATTTGAATCATGCACCTCCTGGTGTTGTCGTTCTTTAAATGAAATCCTTGTCTGACTTTCAAATCACGTTGAAATTAATGAAACTCAACATACACTGATATCCTCCCTGACTCGACAAGCATCAGATGAAACTTGATTTGATTCAACTTCCCCCTTATGATAGAAACAACATTGGTTTTTGATATTCTAAATGATATTTGGTGGATAAATGTACAAATGAAAAGTATATTCAGATAGGACAAATTTAGGGTATGACAGCGGTTCAAAAGTCAGCATTGCTTTGAAGAAAATATAAAGAATATAAATATTGTCCATAAGGTCATTGATATTATAGTGTATAGGTGTTGAGCTAGACCTAAACATAGAACTCATAAAAGTAATTTGATGTTGCCTTAAGTAGTTGAGTCTTTTCCTTGGTGTCTTGGTTTTTTGGCTGGACCTTCAGATCACCTTCATGCTGTATTATTTTTTGGGGATTTAATAAAATTCTTTTATTCCAAAAAATAATCAAATGCTGTTTCTAGTCCCTTAAAATATTTTCTTCAAAAATGGTCGTCCTAAAATTTCATCCACACTTTTGGTCCTTTATGTAATTTAGCGACGATTTTTATAACTTAGCGACAGAGTTACGACAGTTTTAGCAACTGAATTATTGTCAGTTTTAGCGATACTTTTAATATTAGGGACAAAAGGTGTGGATGAAAAATTTAAGAAGGACCATTCTTTGAAAAAAATAATTTGAGGGACTAAAATTTAAATTTGAGATATTTAGGAGGAGCACAAACATATTTAACCCTTAATTTTTTTGTCATCTCATTAGAATTCATCTATTTTTTTAACGACAACTTCATTATTTTTATTATTATTACTCAAATTTCTTTCTTTCTTTTTTCATGTGTTTTATTTTGTTAAATTTTATTTATTATTTTGTTTGTAATAACTTAATTATTTTATAAATTATTTTGTTGTATTACATATCGATATATAGTTGTCGTATATAAGTTATATATTTTTAGAATTTACTTTTATAAATATTTTATAGGATTAGATGAAAGATGAGAAAACGGTTCATTTAATCATTGATCATATGATGATTCTATGATATTTATCAATATTTTATTTTTACTTTAATATATTTCAGAGTATTTGAAGTATTAAATATTTTGTGTTTTATTCTCTATGTTGTTTATGAATTGACAATTTTTTTGTGAATGTCATTTTGGTTTTATTTTATTTAGCATGAGTGTTATAGTATTTTAAAGGTAAAAAAGTAAATTAGTTTTAAAATCTCTCCACTTTTGTGAACCAAATATATATTTGATTAAAATTTTTCCTCCCCTTCCTTTTCCCTTATTTGTGCAGAACATATATTTAATTAAAACACATCCCTTAAGCTCTCCCTTTGTGATACCCTTAGTTGTTGGGGATGTTTTTGTAAACACTGACAATTAATTCAGGGACAACCTTAGGTATGAGTTTAGGGTATACAAAAGTGTGTATCTAAGACGAATTTGATCTTTAATTCTTATAGTAGGTTTATAAGGTAAGAGGTCCTAAAACATTCTTTAAGGACAAATTTTTTAGAGGATTTTATCTAAAACCCCAATTGTTATATCAAACACCCCACATCACTAACACTTTTACCATAATACCTTCATATTTAAAAATTATAACTTTCACTATTTAAATTTTCAATCTTCGGAATTTTTTAAAAAATTTAGACTTTTACCGCTTTTTTTTGAAATTTTTATAAAACATTTACAAGTACACACTTTTTCCCATTAAAGTTACGCATTTATACAATCATTTTTAAAATTATATTGGTTTTTTTTCATGAAAGTCGTGCTTTTTTTATCGACACTTTTGAAATCTCATGTAAAAACCAAAATTCCACATTAATTTTTACCAATATTTTTGAAAATTTTGGTACCCTAAATGTGTGTTTTATTTGCATTTTTAAAATTTCTAGTAAAAATGCATACATGCATATCGACAATTTAAAAAATGCTAGTAAATATACATATAGGGTACCACATTTATGAAAATGTGCTATCTTATATGTGTTTTTATCTGCATTTTTAAAATTATCAGTAAACATGCATACATGCATACTGACAATTTCAAAAATGCCAGTAAAAATACAAAGGAGGGGGGGGATACTGCATTTTCCGAAAATGCTGGTAAATTCTTGGTCATGACCGAATATTTCCGAAAATGCTGGTAAATTCTGGGAAATTTCATCTATGGCGATTGAGATATACTTGGGGATAACATTGGGGGTTGGTCTAAAATGAGTTTAAAGATAACAAGGGTGTTCACTACTTCCTATCTTGACTACATGATGTGTATAAGAGTCTGGGTAGACTGGACCCATCATTATCTCAAAGAAAGCATTGCAATCTTGGAATTCTAGGGTTCCCGTTGGTTCAAAACCATTATCCTTTAGGTTTTTGAAATCAACTATGGTTTCATAAAGAACCATTAATTCTTCGACCAGAGTGTTGAGAGTGATAGCAGCGTGATTTTCATCAGCAACAAAGTGACGAGGAGATTGTTGTTGTTAATTCTCAGCCATTGATGAAGTTGAAGGAGATGAAAAATTATAGAGAGTGTTTGAGGGTTTGAAGGAGAGAAAGTGTGGGAATAATGTGAGTGTAGTGTGAAATGCGAGTGAAGTGGGTTTATATAAATATTTTAGTAATGATTAAAAAAAAGCGCAAATATAAGGGAAAGGCATAAAGATTTAACCTAGTTCCAAGAATACGAAACCCAATGTGTCACACCGTCATCACGCATGTTTAGAAAGTGGGACAACTGTCACCACTAAGAACCACACACTATCAAATGAAATGACAACCATTAAATGATGTAACTGTTCAGAATTAAGAAGAAAAATCAATAGGATTGCTTTTGATTAGAACCTTTATGATTCATGAAACTTCCTCACTTTAGAAAGCTCATGTCTCAGAATCTAACAATCAAGCAACAAAAATTTCTCAGAACTTGATTAAGAACTCTGGAAGCTTAACATTCTGATAACATCTTTTCATTCTGGATAAAAGTCCATGTACACATTTTTCAGAATGAAAATGAATCTATCCTCAGCAATGGGTTTTGTAAAGATATCATTCCACTGATGGTCTGTATCATCAAATTTTAAATGGAAAATACCCTTATGAACATAGTCATGTAAGCAATGATGTTTAATATCAATATATTTCGTCCTAGAATTAAATCTAAGGTTCTTGGATAAATAAATAGCAGACGTATTACCATAGAGAATATGAATGTTACTCTCAAATATCTGATAATATTGTAGCTGACTCTTCATCCAGAGTATTTGAGTGCTGCATCCAGAAGATACAATATACTCACTTCAGCTGTTGAAAACATAATTGTTGATTGTCTCTTCCTAGACCACGAGATTATATTGTCTCCTAAAAATTGACAACTTTCAGAAGTACTTTCCCTTTCTATTTTGTCTCCAGCATAGTCAGTGTCAGAATAACCTACTAACTTATATTCACTTGATTTTCTATAAAACAAACCAAGATTTGTAGTACCTTTCAAATACCTAAAGATTCTCTTAACAACAGTTAAGTGATTATCCCTACTGTCTGATTGGAAGCTAGCATACAAACAAAAACTAAATAAAATATCAGGTCTATAAACAGTTAGATAAAGGAGAGAACTTATCATATCTCTGAATAGCTTATGATCTACCTTACTATTTACCTCTTCCTTCCCTAGAATGCATATAGGATGCATTGGAGTTTTTGCTTTCTTGCATTCTGATAAGTTAAACTTCTTCAGAAGTTCTCTTGTATACTTACTTTGGTGGATGTAAGTTCCTTCTGAATGTTGATCAATTTGAATCCCCAAAAAGAACCCTAGTTCTCCCAACCGACTCATTTCAAATTCTTCCTGCATTAACTTAGCAAAATTCTTGCATAACAAAGCATTAGCAGAACCAAATATTATATCATCAACATAAATTTGCACAACCTGAATATCTTTCTTAAGGGTTTTGCAAAAGAGTGTTGTGTCTACTTTCCTTCTAGTTAAATCCTTTTCCAAAAGGAAATTACTTAGTCTTTCATACCAAGCTTTGGGAGCTTGTTTCAGACTGTATAGCAAATTTTTAAGTTTGAAAACAAAATTTGGGTTTTCAGAACTCTCAAAACCAGGAGGTTGGTGCACATACACTTCTTCAGAAATGTACCCATTCAAGAATCCACTCTTAACATCCATATGATACTTAATGATGTCATGATTTATGCCAAATGAAACTAAAAGACGAATATACTTTAACCTAGAAATTGGAGAAAAGGTTTATGTATAGTCTATCCCCTCTTGCAAACTATAACCTTGTGCTACCAGTCAAGCCTTATTTCGGACAAATTTACCTTTCTCATTGAGCTTGTTTCTGAACACACATTTGATCTCAATGATATGGACACCTATTAGTTTCTGAACAAGATCCCAAAAGTCGTTTCTGGTAAATTTATTTAGTTCCTCTTACATATCTATAATATATTCATTATCCAGAAGAGCTTCATAAATAGATGTGGGCTATATCAAAGATACCAAGTTTAGAAGAGTTTCTTTAAAAAGTTTTAATGAAGATCAAGTTTTGTCAGGTGCATTTTTGTCTCCCATAATCAACTCTTCAGAATGACAAATTCTTGGTATACTCTTCTTCTGATGAGATCGACCAACAATAACTTCTGGTTGATTCGTTTCAGAGTCTTTTACTTCAACGTCCTTAGCTTTCCCTTCCGAGTCTTTATCTCCAAAATCTTTATCCTTGGATTCTGAGAAAATGATCTTTATATCTGCAAGTTTTTCAACTAGCTTTGTCTTTCTAGGGTCAAACTTATCATTGAATATAACATGAATTGACTCATCAACAATTTGTGTTTCAGTGTTAAAGACTTTGTATCCTTTTGAGCATTCAGAATAACCTAACGATAGACATTTATGTGCCTTAGAATCAAACCTGCCAAGATCTCCTTAGTGTTCAACATAAAGCAATCACAGGCAAAAGGATGGAAATAAGAAATGTTGGGCTTTCTATTCTTCCATAATTCATAAGGAGTCTTACCCATAATAGGTCTAATAGAAATCTTGTTCTAAATATAACACGTCGTGTTAACTGCCTCTGCCCAAAAATGCTTAGCCATATCAGTCTCTTGGATCATGGTGCGGGCCATCTCTTATAAAGTAATATTCTTCCTTTCTACAACCTCATTCTGCTGTGGAGTTCTAGGACAGGAGAAATCATGGGAAATTCCATAAGCACCAAAAAGATTCTCAAAATGCTTATTTTCAAATTCTCCACCATGATCACTTTTGACTCTGACTATTTTGCAATCCATCTCTATTTGCACTTGTGAGTAGAAGGTAGAGAACACAAAATGTGACTCATCCTTGTGTTTCAAGAAATTTATCCATGTTCAATGACTATAGTCATCAATGATGACCAATCCATACTTCTTACCACTGATAGAGGCAATTTTCACTAGCCCAAACAAATTAAAGTGTAGAAGCTCTAACGGTCTAGAAGTAGAAACACCATTTTTCGCTTTGAAAGAAGTTTTAGAAAAATTGCCATTCTGACATAATCTAAGCTTATTTAGGTGAGAAATCATTTTTATGCTAACATGGCCCAAATGTCTATGCCATACCCACTACTCCTCATTAATAGACATTAAAAATATTATGTTTTGGTCCTTAAGATTAGAAAATTTGTTCTTATAAATGTGTTCATCCTCTTTCCGTTAAAAAGGATTATGCCATATTTCTAACTAACAACCTTATGGGACTTTTGATTAAAAATGATATCATAACCATTATCCCTAAGTTGACTGATAGACCGTAAGTTATGCATCAAGACATTAACCAAAAGAACATTAGTAATAGAAGGGAGCTTACCATTACCAATAGTTCCAGAGCCAATGATCTTCCCTTTCAGGATTCCTCCAAAACCAACAAAGCCTTCAGGCTTGTTGGTTGGGATCACTGACTCTTGTATTTTCCTATCTTTTTCATTGGGGATTGTATATATCAACTCATTGTTATTCTTTTATCTATGAGCAGATCTTATTGGTGTTCGGTCTATTTCTAGTGTTCATTTATATAAAAACTAGAATCAAGGGGTAGATCGCCTTGGAAATATTCTGAAATTCTGGTATCAAATATCAGATGTCGAAGGCGATGTTACGACACTAATATCTATACAATTACCAATAAGAACAAAGACAAAAAGTTAACAATAGTAAAAAGACACAAGCTATTGTTAACCCAGTTCGGTGAAAACACACCTACGTTTGGGGGCTACCAAGCCAGGAAGGAAACCCACTAAGTAGAATTAGTTTGAATATACACAGTAGACTCTCTCTAGTTTACCATCTTCTCACCTAATATCTACCCTTACAATTTATACCTAGGACACTCCTAGATAAGAGACACCTCTCACTCCCCCTCAATCACAACAGTGATAACAACAAAATAATAAAACTTTAGAAGACACTCTTCAACGACAAAACTTGATCTTGCTTAAAAGCTTCAATCAAGTACAATACACTCTTGCTTACATGCTTTGAGTGAAGAACTTACAATATAAAACTTAGTCCAATTCACACATTAAAGTAATGAGTGAATGGCTCACAAACTAACACAAACACACGAATGCTAAAACTCTCTAATCCTTGCGCAATGCACTATATTAAACCTAGCTTCTCTGAGAAACAAAATAGGATTGAGAATCCTTTAAATAGTAACTCTTGGACGGGCTTGGGCTTGGGAAAAATAGTAACTGATCTTTTAGAAAATCAATTAAAATAATTAGCATCAATGAGTAAAACCAAAACAGATTTGATTTGATCCAATCAGCTCCAATCAAATCACTCTTCAGATCTTCAAGATTTCCTTCAGAAAAATAGCTCACACGATTTCATAATTACTCCATGAAATATGCATCAAAAACGCTTTTGAATAAGAACTAATTCCATGCAGATTTGAACCATAAAAGACAGATCATAGCAGCGCAAAGAGTTGCACAAAAAGTAACAGAAGAAAAACACATTCTCATAGAATGTTTTGTTCATAAATGTCAAGACATCATGCTTGAAGTCATGAACTAAACCCTACAACAACAATCATAGCTACCTGCAGAATATTAAGAACATATGTCAAGACATCATGTAGGATGTCTTATGATATCACCAAGTTTTACCAAAATGCCTGCCAATCAGGAACTAACATATTCAAACATGTTTGAATTTGCACTCGCATATTCATTTGCATAGCAGGTGTCTTGGTGGTTTTGTCCTCATCTCTGCCTGGTTTCTCTTCAGCAGGATTATAAGCTTTAGCTTTCACAGATATTCTACCAGAGGAAATCAACGAAGGGTGATGGAGTAAGTACAGGCTGAACTTCAAGAGGTCTGAACCCGCATGACTCAGTTCATGGAATTAATGCAAAATATGGCTTAGGGTCAGGAACAGTTAAGAACCTTGGTCCAACCTTTGATTGCTCGTGTGGATGAAAATGGTGTTGTTCATGGTGGTGATGGTGTGGTTCCTCCGCCTGTTGGTGGTGCTGGTCCTCAGGGTGGAAGTATTCCTACCGTTGTCATTCCTCTGGGCGGAGGTGCTGCTGGTGGGATTTCTGGAGCAGTTGCTGGTGGAAGAAGTGTGTATGCTTTACATGGAGCTACTATTACGGTGAGAATCGTGATACCAAGCTATTGATTATCTTGAATCTTAATTCTTTAAATTCACAATCGGACTTTGATTTATCCAAAAGAAAGGTTAAAGAAAGAAAAACCCTTTTACGCGATGTAACAACAACGCTAAGAGATCGGGGATCGGGGGTTGGTTATGCCTATGGTAGGTATTTCAAATTCTAAACATCGGTAGTAGTCTACAGGAACCTTTTGTATGTTTGTATGCTAAGTTGCTAATGGTTTACTATGGCTTGGAATTAGGGTACAAGTTTGGGTAAAGACCTAAGGATAGTTCTAAGTTTGCTTGCAAAGATATCGCATCTTCTGCGTACGTATCCTAACTAGGATAGAATCAGAGCAACTGTAGTTCACCTCACTAGGGATGGATGGACACTTTGATTATGATCAAGGTTCAAAGGGGAACAAACTTGATAGTGCTTGGGTAGATTTTAACAAAACTCTCTATTCTAAGTTGTACACTCAAGGGGAATTTACTTTTACAAAAGCCAAGGGGGAAGGTAAGCAATCATCACCATGATTCTTACATAGAGTTAACAAACTCTATCTTAAAGTTCTAGTGGAGGAGTACTCCTAACAAAGGGTAGGTCTTCTAGACTTAAAGCAAAGTCTAAAGGATGTAAGTTCTAACTTAACTAAGTTAGGGTTCAAGATGACTTAACAAAGTCAAAGAGGGGGTAAAGAGCTATCTATGACCCAAGGGTCAATAAAGAGACTTTCCTTTGGAATGGGAAAAGAGGAGGCAACTGGATGAGAACTAACAAGTTCCATCACTTGTGGGAATAACTTAACAAATTTAAAAGCATACATAAACATTCATTCAAACATGATGAACATATAGAGCATGGTAACAACCAAGGAAGAGATGCAAGTATGTAGCAACAACAAGCAAAGATTACAATCAAAGCAAATGGTTACAACCATATATATACAAAGATATTACAATATTTAGAGGGGAACATGGTAGAGGTTCTTACAAGACCAAGCATATAAGGTAAAGTTAATTTAAAGCATCTTAACAAAGATGAAGGGAAATGAGGTAATAACCGTCAAGATAAACAACAACATGCAATTCAAAAAGGTTTAAATACAAGCAAGTAACAACTTGAGGCAAGCATGTCATAGTGTTTAAATAATGTTAGATGTAATAACATGAGACCAACAATCAGGCATTGATGACAATCAAATACAAGTAAGCATACAAGAAGGGTTACAACAGTTCAAGTAAGAAGTTCAAAGTTTCATGGGGAAACATACAAGTTGATGGTAACAACCAAAATAAAGCAAGCCCTAACATATTAGAGTTCTAACAAGACATCTAAACAAGTAAAGTATACATGAAGAATACACTCAAGAGGTTACAACATCAAGAGGTAGCATGATTATAAACATAGATCACGATGTCAATCAATTAGATGCATCAAAAGCAAGGATTTGAACATGACAAGACCTTGAGCCAAGCAAAACTCAAACACACAAACAACTTAACAAACATGTGTGGATCAAGCATAAACAATCTCACAAGATAGCTAAAGAAGTATTTAAGAAACATTTCAACAAGAAACAACATAAAAACCCTAAAAGGCAACATGACTTTCAAGTGGGTTAAAGTATTTCTAGGATGAACATACTTGAATTATTTTCTCACTATGTGAAAGTAGACATAATTAAGAACATTTTATAAAAAGGATGAATTAAAAATGTTAAAACATGAAAATGTTATGAGGTTTTTAAGTTTGTGAATAAAGCATAAAAATCCAAGTGATAAAAAGTAAGGAATGCACATGGTAGGTGTTGAACCCACAATCCTTGGTTTACAAACCTAAAACTTTTCCAATTAAACTAGTGCGCGCGTGTGAATACTCAGTGGAAGAGAAACATCAAATATTAAAACAAGAAAAAAAATACAAATTTCCAAAAGAGTTGATATCCACACCGATCGAACTCAGGACACTATGGCAAGGCAAATACATGAGTGCGTAGGCCATGACCACTGGGGTGGTGATACATCCAATGTACCAAACCACCCTAGTACAAGATATACCTTCAAGTGTGAAAGTATGGGCAACCTCAAGCAATCCAATTAAGTGAAAAAAAACCAAAAACGTGAGCCCTCAAACTTGGGCAAAACAACATCAATTTTCACAAAACTTAGGTCTATCTCTTATGATTTTTAACAAGAAATATGATGGTACTCTAGGTTTTCTTAAATTATGTTCACAACTTAAAACCCGATGGTGACTACATAATGAAGTTTTTGAAATGCAATGTCAAAGTTTGAGTTCAACCCAACAAGTTTGGACCAATTTAAAAGTATGCTCACATTCTAAACATGCTATATACAAAAGTTCAAACACAGAGATACTTCAAAAATGCATTAGAACAGAATATGGTATGTGAACTGAAACATTGCATATGAATTGTAATTGCAAATCCAAGAATGGATAGTAGCAGGGGCAAACCAACAAAGATTTAATTAAGGCAAACACAACTTGAGTTTAAACAAAGGGGACTTCTAATCCAAACTGATAGTAAAAGACTTAAGAAGCATGAGGCTGCAATGTCATCCTTAAAACTGCTTGCAGCAGAAAACAACATTATAAATCCTATCAATACAAATACAATGCAAAATGTTTTGTGGATTTAGAAATTAAGGCCTAGGGCCTATGATAACAATCAAACAATAGCTCATAGCAGAACCTGACTCACCATCAACAAAACATAATTAGAACAAGACATAGGCATGTTATCGCAACTGCGAAAAACACCTGTCATAAAATAGAAGAGTCGCCATCTTTCGTTATTTATCCCAAAAGAGAGGGAAAGGAAACGATCGGAAAAACCTGACGGAAAAGGGAAAGACAAGGTCATCGCAACCAAGTCCTGGATTCGGGAGTCGGTTACACAAGGGGAAGGTATTAGCACCCCTCACGCCCGTCGTACTCGACAGAATCCACACTTTGTTGTCTATCTAGAAAGGGTGATCAATCTATCTATGCTAAAGGTCAAAGGGCAAAAGAAAAAGAAAAGAGACTTGGCAGAGCATCGCCGCTCTGTGCCTACGTACTCCCTCGTGCAATGGGAAAGTCAGAGTCAACGTAGTTCAGCTAACTACGGGTGAAAAGGGGGAAGGTTGCTCGCCAAGACATCGCGTCTTGTGCCTACATACTTTCATCAGGTATGAAAGATCCGAACAAACGTAGTTCGGGCTAAAAAGACCACAGGTTGGTTCAAAAGGTTTTAGGCCCGAGTAGGGTTAACAAGTAGTTCTAGCAGTTGGTGTATGCAGCTCGACCATTGGAGACTTAGGCATTACCGTTTACGGTAGAACTAAGAGTTAACGACACTCTTTTATCATGAAAATATTTTCCTGATTAAGATCCCGAAGGATGAAAAAGGTTTTGAAATGTTTTTGTGTTTTTTAGAGAAGAAGTGTTTTGAATTTGATTTGTAACTCATGTTGCACTAGAGACTATGACTTAGGAGCGAATGCGTCGCATATCACCCTAAGGGTGTATACTAAACACTCTAGGTAATTGAGAGGAAGCCACTCAATCACCATTTCCCAAGTAGCTTAAGGCTCGTAGCGTACAACATTTGTTATTCTTTATTATGTGTTTTATGAGTGTTTGAAGATGAGGAGAGAAAGGACACACTAAAGGGAGACTAACTTAATCCTAAAAGTTGTCATGTAAAGTGGACTTAGAGTTGAGATACAAAAGGGAACTACCTAATTTTATCATGCATGGTTTAGCACCTAATGTCTATCATAACCTCTCTTGAAGAAGAGAGATTAGATATCCTACGGGAAAGAAGACAAAAGAAGAAGAAGAAGAAAGAACATGAAAATGCAAACATGCAAACATAGGATGCACACATAGGATGAAAGTGAGGGAGGAAATATGTGTGGGGCAGTAGCCTCCACAAGCTCATCTCAACCTCAAGCATGCATATGAGAATGCAAAAGAAGAAGAGAGAAATAAATGCACAAGGTGAAATCAAACAACAAGAAGAAACCGCACAAAAATGTACCAAAATTGGGATGAAATGACCTAAGTCAAACAACATCAACCACAAGTGCTAAAAGCCAAATCAAAAGGAAGGAAAATAAACTCAAAACAAAAGTGAGGATGGGAGGCTATATGAGGACAGCAAGGAACTCATAATATGCACTCAACCATAAGAATCACAAGAAAGTGCAAAAGAAAGCACAAAGAAGTCCTCAAGGATTCATCATTTTAGGTATGCTTCAAGTATCTCCTAAGGAGGGACTAAGCCACCTTAAATGAGACTCCAAGGTCATGAGAGAAGAGTGCTCAAAAGAAAAGGCAATCAAACCAAAATAAAATGCAAGCATTTACACAAAAGAAAGCAAGCAAACCACATATGGAAACCCTAAATGGAAACTCAAAAAGAAACACAAGTTTGAACAAGCAAAACACAATATCATGACCTAAAATTGAGCAACCAGCAACCTTAACATGTTAGCAACATGAATCAAAAGGAATTTAAGACTCAAAGGATCCATCAAAGTCATATCCAAGACAAACTAGGTCAATGTGTGTGTATGAACCTCCCTTTGGGGTAACTTGACTTGCAACTTACCTCAAAATTAGGAAAATGATTCAAAAGGGACCAAATAAAATATAACAAGCTCATAAACATGTTGGAAAACAGAGGCCAAGAAATCATAACCAAAGTCTTCTCAAATCATCATCAAAGAAATTGATTCACATGGATGAACCAATTTAAGAGAGGGTTATCGAGGGTCAACAAAAGCAAGGTCAAAGTCAAACCAAAAGTCAACCAAACAAGGGAAAAATGGTCCTAAAAAATCAATCAACTCATCATGGATATGAGGATTAATTTTCATTCATTGGATCAAAAGGAAAAAGGAGAAACAAATCAAGAACAAAGGCATGTCAAGAATTAATCCAAACAAAACATCTCAAATTAATAATTCCTTTTTTAAATGAAAAATAATCCAAAAATAAAAAATAAAAAATCTAAAAATAAAAGGACATCCTAAAATGTCTAGAAAATATTGTTGATGAATTTTATTGATTGGAGAACTATTTTTGAATGAATTAATTTCAAACAGTCATGAAAATAAAATAATAGGACAATAAAAGGAAAATGGAAAAAGCAAGGTGCAAACAGTAATGAAATAACGTGCAAAACAATTGGGCTTGTGTGTAGGGGGGTGTGGCTAGAAAAGAAGAGCCCAGTCCATATAAATCAGTCAACCAACTAAGACTCATTCCCATCCATACGATACAATTACCAGTCAATCATCCAAGGACTATGGGGAGGACAGGCGTGCATCAGCTTTAAGACATAACATAAAATGAAATCCCAGCCACTCATCTCAAGTCCAGTCAAACAATCCAAGGGCTGTGATACAAGCTGCAATACGCAACATTTCATTAAAGCTTAGTCAACAAGATCCTGGCCTTACATTACAACTTGAGTCAAACTATCTTAGGGCTAACACGCTACCACGTGATCATCAGAATTTCAGCACAAAATGAAATTAAATCTCAGCCACCAGATTAAGTCCAAGTCAAGAGGTTTACACTAGATCCAAAGGTTATGAGCAAGACACGTCCTCATCATCGTTCAAACAAGAAAAGAGAGGGAGAATTGCAGGTGGCCGGAGCACGGTGGCTCCGGTCATCTTCTCCGACGATACAAAATACAGGTGGAACTCAACTTCACCAAAACACACAAAATCATAGTCCAAATTCATCCTCATGCAACGTAGAACACGGATCCATGGTTCATTTTCAACTTCAGTTTATAAAAATGCCAAATCGAAGCTAAGAAATTTGGAGCTCAAATCACAAATCAACATAAACAAGAACAAATACTATCCAGAAATGATCTACACAGTTCATAGATCATGATTATGCAAAAATGGCATTCAATTACATCATATTCAGGGAGAATTGGTGAATTGAGGCTTACCTAGTGGACTGCTTCCACTGAGCCTTCAAATGATGGTGAAGCTTGATGAAACTCTACAGATCCACTCAAGGAAGCTTGAGGAAGATGAATTTGACCTTGAATTGCTTTGAAAACTCCTTAATTATGATTCACGATTTTGGAATTTTGCTTGCTTACTCCAACTGTTCTTGAACTTTCTGAGCACGAATTAGCATGAATGAATGCTCAAAATTGATTTACACATTATATATGATGGGTTGGGAATCATTTGGAGGCCCAATTGTGGCTCAATTGCTTGCAATTCAAAAATGCCCAATTCTGATTTTTCATGATCATGCACACGTGAAAATGAAGCCAAATGCCTTATTTTTCATTCAAAATGCTTGCTGGGAATTCATTCTGATCATGTGGATGGGATTCATCCCTTGATTTGATCAAATGGCTGAGATTGGTTTGTCAAAATTTTAATTAAAGTTGCCATGAAATTACACGTGAAAACCATACCAAAACTCAAATATAATTCTTGTATCTTGTTTGTTACATCCTTGGCACTCAAAATATGTATAAACATGACTTGTTTGGTTCAAAATCAATTAATTGCAATTTCCCCCTTTTAATCTTTATTCATGGAAAAGTCTCACACCAATTCTCAAATCCATGCTTCATTATGTGGTATGAAACTTGCAATTTCCCTCCTAACTATGAAGGTCCATATGTGGTAAGAAAGGATTTCTCTGGCGGAGCCTTATTACTATCTACTATGGACGGTGAATATTTTTCGTCCCCTGGAATTAACCCCATCTGGAGCAAGTTTCATGTTAAGAAAATTTTCATTTGAAGTGTGCAAGATAGTGAAATGGACCTATAATGAAAATGACATGTAATCCTACTTTCCCATAATACCCTTGCCTTGTAAGCTTCATAACATGAGTTCTACAAATCAGATGAAGGAATTCTAGTACTCTCTGGAAAGCTAAGATCACGAGGAACAACTTTCATGTTTAGGTCAAAGTGAGGAGAACTATCCTTCTAGGTCAAAAATGTTTTGGAAATTGGTTGACTTTTGTTGACCAAAATCACATTCATCTGATGACCTGAAACTTGCCAGCATCATAACTTGAGTTCTAGAAATCATATGAAATACTTCTAGTACTCAAAAGAAAGCTAGAAATATTCTCTACAAGTTTCACGTTGGGGTCAAGATGATATGAAACTTGTATATTGAGATATGTGGTCTTGAAGTTGGACACTAAATAGGGGATTTTACCCTGAGAACCCTAATTTAGTAACTTCTCACACTCTTGATTCTTCTTGATTAGATCTTGAAATGATATATTAGACATCTCAACACAACATTCTATGATCACAAATACTTGGAATTAAGTTTTAATCTCCTTCAATTTCATAGTTAATTTAGGGTTGACCAGATGAAAACCCTAGATGCAACACTCTTGACTGTGGCTTCTTCCACATGACACAACAACTTGAATAAACTCCAAAATGGCTCTCAAAGCCTTCAATGAGCTTCCTCAACATCGTAAATCCATAATCATGAATTCACAATCCTCTGATGATCTTCAACTGGCCTCCAAGTTATGAGCTAATCCACATACACCCATCAACTCTCTCAAAGAACACTGACCACCTCTTGATGACTTGATGACCACTCATACTTGAGTAAAATCCCTTGCTTAGGCTCAAAGCTCTTGGTAACCTTCTCTTTCTATGCGCAACCTCTTGATCCCCTGCTAAATGAACAATGCTATGCAATGTAAATGCTAGAAGAACATGAAATGAAACATAAACCAAGTCAAGAAAAGGTTGGTCAAATTTTGGGGTGCAACACATGTCCAATACAACTTTAAATCAAAACAGAAAATTGATCTAAACTAAACTCAAATAGGAAGTGTCAAGCACATAAAGAGTAGTGTTAATCATACTCTATCAAGGTTCTTAAATGCAAACTGATCTATCACTAAATCTAAGCATGAACATCACACTTAGTCTAAACAGAACCAACAGCATGATTCACCAATGGAAAAGATCAACATTCAGATCTAGAATCACTCTCATGATAGTTTCAAGCACTTCTCCTTATGTTCATACATGACATAGGGCAACATTTAAGAGAGTCTCAAAGAACAACACATAGAAGCACAACATTGTATGATGACTAAAAGGGTGTTACACATATTGATGGGCAAAAACAAACAATCATGGCAGATTCATACATGAGTTGAACTTGCACTTAAACACATTATGACTAATGCACAATAATCATGTTCGTGACAGTTTATGAATAGGTAGTGACTACTAACCTCTTGTAGACCTCCAAGCAAGCTATTTAGTAGGGAATACCTTGAAGAGCTGCTCCAACTGATCTCAAATAAATCTTGGTGAACCAATAACTAGTGATGCAGAGGCTTTTTAATGTTTTGGACAGTTAGTGCACTTCAAACCAAATGTATTTGAAGTGTCAAGATGGTAGAAACAAGCTTGAGCAAAGAGTTATCTAGTTTTGTATGAAAAATCAAAGTTTACTAGGTTGAAGGTTGACTTTTTGATATATGGAGTCTTGGACTGGTTTAATGGCTTGAACACCTTCCAAAGGTCATTTGTGGGTTGTGTGGAAGGTTTGTGGTAAGTTTCAATGCTTGGAAATGGTTTTAGTAAGAAATCTGTCCAAGACAGATTCTGAAGGGTTTTAGTAAACTTGCTTAAATTTCAATAAAAGTGGAAAGCAGGGCTTTATGGTGAGTTTCTTCTGGTTTTATGAGCTTTTATTGTGTGTTTGATACATAGAGAAAGTCTTTACTTATAGAGGAAGTGAAAGCTTGACAGATTTGGGAGTTTTGGATTACTCTTTGTCTTTTGGATTCCTCTGCATTTCCACTCATCATACACCCTAGATATCATATAAAATGTTAAAAAATGGTTTAGAACCAATTGGATAATTGGTATGTTGGTTCATGTCAAGTTTGAAGTTATGCATTTCAAGTGCTTGGACCCCAACTTCCCTCCTTCGAAACTCCTAGCTCACAAATGCTATGGAGAAGTTCTTTACTTTTTCGAAAGCCCTTATCATTATCTATAACTTTCATGTTTTAATTGTTTTCAAATTCCAAATGGAACTAGGTCAAAAACCCTCTTGAAGTTGGTTGAAAACATGACTTAAAGAGTGCCAAAATCAAGAAATTTCACTAAGTGTTTTTCCCTCTTGACTTTTTTTTGACCATAACTCCAAATCTATTCATTTTTTGCACATAGATAAGTTTGGAACTTTTGTAGGACTCCTCAATACCTTTCCAACAAGCTTTGAAACACTCCATTTGGATGTGTGGTTAGGAAGTTATGGTCTTGCCCCTTTCAAAACCCTAATTTCCTGAATTTTCGATTACTCCTCAATTCTTGATCCAATGGTCACAAAACTTCATGAATAGATGTGATATAACATTAGGAACATAATTGCCTTAAATTTTGGGTCAAAAACCTGTTGGTCAATGAGTTGACTTTTCAGTCAAACGAACCGAACGATCGAAAAACTCCGATCGACTGTTGGTGTTTTGGGTCCCCTGAGGTCTTGAAACTTATTGAGTGGACTTCAATAAGTCATATAAGCTTCGTGAACCATGATTCCATCATTGGAGTACCATTTAAATCAAGAGTCAAACCACAGTTGACTTTTCCTAATTAGAAACCCTAATCGGGGGTCCTGGACTGCACTACTCTTATTCTTTGGGTGAAAACCTCAAATTGGATTCATACTTGATCCAATGTAGTATATTTGATGATATAGGGAGTTTCTTCATGGAAAATCAATCCAATACATTGACTGATCAAACCATAGAAACCCTGATTCCTTACTGTATGGAACCCTAATTTATCTGCATCTTGACAAAGACAAACATGAAAATAGGTTCAGGTTAGATAAACAATGTTGATGCTCCTAGAATGATGATGATGATTTAGGGGTCAAAATTTGGGGTATAACAGTTGCCCCTATTTAAATATCTTCACCAGATGGAAATGAGAGATAAGAATCCTCATAGAATCGTAGGGAAAGGTGTTTAAATATAGCAAACCGAAAATTTTGTCCCTTAGATACGATGGTATGCAAAATAACAAATGCTAAAATTCAATGAATTCTAAATGATGCTTTATGATGCTTAGATGCAAGAACATGCTGACACACAAGCAAAAATAAAAGGATGACAAGACAAAGAGTAACTACTCACAGGGGACCCGACACACTAGGGAACGACCCAAGCCATAACAAGCAATAGTTCATACATGACTAATGATGATAATTCAGGGGGATCTTCCACACAGGGAACTCTACTGGGAAAAAGGGAAAACTCCACTAGGGAAATGCAAACCTCCAACAGAGAAATGCATCAAAGGAGAAGCCACGCAGAGGGACAAGAGTCAAGAGACTCAGACTCCAACCGGGGAAGCAAAAATACCAGAGACACGATCCTTATTGGGGGCAAGCCAAATAAGGAACTTCCTATAGCGAAGAGTTCGAACAAGATCTTTAGGAAAAGACTAGAAACAAGACCAGACTCTCCGGGGATGCTACTAATCACTAGATCTCGGAGACTCGACTGGGAATACCAAGGCTTCGCTGGGAAAACTGGTGACAACCAGAATTTCCTGCCAATAATAATTGGTTTTAAGTGGTGCCAGTAACTACTGGACTTTCTGAGGGTGTTAGTAACGACTAGATTTTCAGGGGAGAATGGTGACAACCACAACAATGATACCAATAAAAATTGGGTTTATATGATGCCAGTAACTACTAGACTTCACAGGGGAATCGTAACGACCGAGTCAAGGTACCAATAACAATTGGATTTAAACAATTCCAGTAACCACTGGACTTCAGCTGGAGGGAGTTGGTAACAGCCGAACTTCATACCAATAACAATTGGATTTAAACGATGCCAGTACCCACTAGACTTACTGGGGAAGTTGGTAACAACCAAATCAAAGCACCAATAACAATTGGATTTTCAAGCAATGCTAGTAACTACTGGACTTTAGTTGGGGAATCGGTAACAACTGAGCCAAAGATACCAATAACAATTGGTTTTAAACGATACTAGTAACCACTAAACTTTCAAAGATTAGTGACGACCAACGCAAAGACACCAATAACAATTGGATTTTAACAATGCCAGTAACCACTGAACTTACAAATATTGGTGACAACCAAGTCAAGGTACCAATAACAATCAGTTTTAAGCGGTACCAGTAACTACTGGACTTAGAATGATTGGTGACAACCAAATCTAGGTACCAATAACAATTGGATTTAAAACAACAATGTCAGTGACCACTAGACTTAGAATGATAGGTGACCACCAAATCAAGGTACCAATAACAATTGGATTTTTTAAGCAACGCCAGTAACCACTGGACTTACATAGACGAATCGGTGACAACCGAGCCAAATACCAATAATAATTGAATTTCAAACAACGCTAGTAACCACTAGACTTTAGCTGGGGGAAGTTGGCGATAACCAAAACTTCATGCCAATAACAATTGGTTTTATGCGATGCCAGTAACCACTAGGCTTAGGAAGACTGGTGACAACCAAATCAAAGTACCAATAACAATTGGATTTTCAAATGATGCCAGCAACCACTGGACTTACTGGGGAAATTGGTAACAACCAACTCAAATACCAATAATAATTGGATTTCAACCAATGCTAGTAACTACTAGACTTCAACGAAGATTGGTAACAACCGAATCAAAGGTACCAATAACAATTTGATTTAAACAAATGCCAGTAACTACTGGACCTATGGGGAATCGATGATGATCGAGTCAAGGTACCAATAACAATTTGATTTAAACAATGCCAGTAACTACTGGACCTATGGAACAAGGTTTGGTGGTGACCTGATTCTCAGAGATAATCATTAGTAACAACTAATCATCTTAGTAAAAATCAAGTAGTATCAGATATCGCTAGTCATAACTAACCTCCTAGGGATATAAGCATTTATTATAATAATACTTAATCCAGGCATCTTGACAAAGTTGGGGTAACAACCGCAAAGCGAGGCCGTGGCAACAGGACGGAGCAAGAAGATTGGTAACGAACAAAGGATCTCAGAGGAAAACGCCAGACAACCAAGAACCAAAGCAATGCAAACAAATGTGTATGCTAATGGTATGATGCAAACGCTCATACAGACCGACCCACGAAGGAGAAGGAAAAAGCAAAGCAAGAACACAAGAAGGAAACCCATCACACTGAGTCCTGATGTCATTATTCTGGATGAAACTTCCTTCCAGGGGGAGAGGAACGACCTTCTAGAAGTAATCATTTCTCTTGCCAACCTGTGGAAGAAGAGTCTCGGCTTAGTAGCGGGGCCGCTTATAGGCGCAACTTTGGTCAGAGATGGCGACAAGCTTTTTACTGCTCTGAGAGTAGTGTAATACCATCATGTCACCTTTAGAGTTTTGACGTGTTTTGTTAAATTAGTTTTCTTAAACCAAAATTTTTAAATTTTCAAAACACTTCCCTTTTCAAAAATCATTATTAATGAATAAGTGAAACTTGCATAACAAAAACATAGATCATAACAATGATTGGTATGAAATCTGATTTCATTAATAGGCGAGGACTTTACAAATGGTAAAGCCTCGGGATTAAATACATTTTTGAAAAATGGCAAACAGAAAGGGTTACAAAATCCAACAATGATCCGGCCCTACTAACTAATAGTCTATATGTTTGCTGCTTCTGACGAGAATGGAGCATAGTGATCTCCTTCAACACTTTGATGAAGCCTTGCCCCTGCATTTTTCCGTATTGTTCTTTCAAACTTCTGACTCGCTGAGGCGCTCCTTTGGCTTGAGTCACTTTTCTAGGTTTCCCATTCAGGCGTAATACTTTCTCAGTGCATCTGAGTTGATGGGGTATTTGAGTTGTTCACTGTTGCGGTGAAAATTGGATAGCAAGCTATTAATTAACTTGAACCTTATTTCTTTTACAACCGATCTTTAATTTATCCAAAGGAAAGGTCTAAAGAAAGAAAACCCTTTTCGCGATGTAAACAACGCTAAGAGATTCGGGGATCGGGGGTTAGTTATATCTAGGGAAGGTATTAGCACCCTAAATATCTGTAGTACTCTACAGGAACCTTTTGTTTGATTGATTGCTAAGTTTGTGAATTGTACTATGGTTTGAGATAAGGAAATAAAATAAACAAAGGCCTAAGTGGTTTTCTAAATTTGCTCGCAAAGACATCGCATCTTCTGCCTACGTATCCTGACTAGGATAGAATCAGAGCAATCGTAGTTCACCTCACAAGGGAAAAGAACACTTGATGACGATCAAGGCTCCAAGGGGGAAACAAACATGACAATGTTTGTATGGAGTTTGACAAAACTCCCTAATCTAAGTTGTATTAAAAAGGGGAAAGTAAGAAATCATGACGATGATTCTTACACAGAGTTGACGAACTCTTTCCTAAGGTTCTAGTTGAAGAACGCTCCTAGTACGGGTGGGTCTTTTAGACTTAAGCAAAGTATGGGGCTTCTAATCTAAGGTTGAAAATGACTTAACAAAGTCAAGGGTGTGATTGAATAAGTTATCCATGACATCGAGGGTCAAATGGACAGACCTTCCTTTGGAGGAAAAACGGGGAGACGACTTGGACGAGAACTAATGAGTTTCGTCGCTTCGGGATAAAAGAAAATAGAATGCTAGACAAGATGACAATCAAGGTAAAGCATAATCATGGTTACAACCAATTAAATATTAAGAGATGGTGAGAATGAAATATGATGATAACCTTTAACAGATGAAAATAACGGGTACTGCGGCGGCAGTTCGCACTCGGTGAAATCATCAGATAAAAATGGTAAAAACTAAGAAATAAATCCTAGCATGTTAACTAACATGTATGTACATGGATTCAAATGAAAGGCAAGAAAAATATTATGAAGAACCACATAAACATTCATCTGCAACTACGTAAACGATCGCGAAAACGCGCACAACTTGCACATAAACAAACTTGATGATAAAATATGAAAACATAAAAAATTAAAACATGGCATGAAAGTAGATATTATTACGAACACAATGAAAAAAGAACGGGCGAAAAATGATAAAAAAACGAGTGAGATACGAATTTTTGAAGTTTACATGAAAAATAACAAAAAAGAATACAAGAGTTGCCCTCCTCAGGGGTCGAACTCAGGACAAGAGGGTACAAGGCGCATGGTCGTACCACTGGGGTGGCTATACATCCATTTGTATAAGCCACCCCTTTAATTAATAAGGGTAAAATGTGCACCAGGCTAGGCAAAACAACACATAAAAGTAATTTACGTTTTCTAGCGTAACTTCCTAACCGTTTA
Source organism: Lathyrus sativus (assembly GCA_963859935.3). Lineage (NCBI taxonomy): Eukaryota > Viridiplantae > Streptophyta > Magnoliopsida > Fabales > Fabaceae > Lathyrus > Lathyrus sativus. Next base: position 61,308,545 of record OZ012741.1, read on the forward strand.
TCGAAACGACATAAAATTTATATGCATCTGGGGTAGAATTAAACAAGGAACATGATGGTGGTGGTAGTTTTTGAAAATTCTTACTGTAATAAAAAAATCGATGGCTGCTGTATGTTGATGAAATGAGATGCATTTTGCTATGAAACTCAAGTTCTAAACAATTTCAAATCATGGAGATCATGTCCACACACCACATAAATGATAAGGAAAGAGTTTATGCAAAAGATGGGACCTATATCATGCTGTGATGAAAAAAGCTGTGTAAGTTGCAAAAATGTGCTTTTGTGAACATGTGTATTTTTGAAATGTGAATTTTCAAACAGCTTGCTTCTAAACCCAAATGATGGTGCTAACAACTTCTAAATGACTGTTATGAAGTGCTTGAAATTTGATTTTGGTAAAACAACAACTTATGCAAAAAATGGTAATTGAGTTGCTTGATGTGCTTTGATGTGCTCATAACTTCAAAAATGAACAAAAATGGTTAAAATGCCAAAATCATGAAAAATGACACAAAAGCCAATGGAGACAAGTTACATACCTCTTGATGATCCTTTTGAACAAGTTGAAACAATTGAGAAAACCAGAGACTTCCTCTTCACTTCTTTGCCTTTGAACCTTTCTTCAACTTTAAGCAACAATGCACTTATGAAGCCAAATGGAAAATTAGGAGTCTCTACTAGTTGCTAATGATTTTTACAGTTGAGAAACATCATTGATGAGGTGTTAGAGTGATTAGAATGCCAAGAATGTGCTTAGAACAAGGTTTGGTGATTTTTGTGGCTTTTGGTCAAAGTATGGTAGGTAGAAGTTTGACTTTTTGATTTTTGAAGTTTCTTGGTGGTTTAATGAATTACACACCTTCTATATGTTATTTAGAAGTTGTATGGAGGGTGTTTGAGGTGTTGGAAATGATAGAAATGAATTTGAGCAACTTTCACTTCATGACCATTTTTGGTGTTTTCATGGATTTTGGATTTTTGAGAATTTGAAGCAAGGTGGGGGAATTGTAATGACAGAGCTTCTCTATAGGTTTTATCAGATGAATTGTGTGTAAAATGAAGTGAATGAGACCTCCTTTTATAGGAAAAGAGATTGAGGTGCTTGCTAGGGACCTTTCTTCATCATGAAGCAAACTTGTGATATTTTGGAGCAAACCTTCAAGGGAGGGTTTTCATCATTGGTTCGGATACAAGGCTATTTTGTCAACATTTCCCACTGATTTTTGATGTTTGTAGCAGGCTAGAAACCATAGGGAAAGGCTGGTGCAGCTTCACTTTACACCTCATGGTTGGAATTGTCAAACTTGGCAACTTTGCCCACTTGTATGGCAATGAAGTCCAAGCTTTGATTTTGGGCTATTCCTCCACAATTTTCTCTTATTTCATGCTACACATATCTGATACATCACATACAACAAGTTGGATCAAGAAAATTTGGCAAAATTAGTGAAATAAGTCATTCTTGAAAATTGGCCAATGTGGGACTAAAGTGTGAAACCCTCAACTTTGCACCTATGTAACTTTCTGCTCATAACTCCTGTTGAGATGTTCTAGTACAATTTAGAGAGCCCTCACATAGCTCTAAAACATTCATGTTTTCATGAGTTTCAATTTCTCAAAGTAATTTGGCCAAAAAGCCCTCCAAAGTTGCTAAAAATGAGCTTAAAAAGTGAAAATTTCCTAAGTCTTTTTCCCTTCTTGAAATGAATTTGACCATAACTCAAAATCTATGCATTTTCTGATCATGGACCACTTAGGGGCTTTTGTAGGAATTGCCAAGAGCTTCTAAATGAGCTTTGAACAACTCAATTGGATGTGTGGTTAAGGAGTTATGGTTTAGCCCTTTTCAAAACCCTAATTTCCCGATTTCTTGATTACTCCTTCATCCTTGATCCAATGGTCATGAAAATTGATATGCAAGTCCAATATGACATAAAGAAAAACTTTTTTTCACAACTTGAAGTCCAATTCATAAAATTTGGAGAGTTGACTTTTCGGTCAACCGTACGACCGATCGGTGATTACTGAGTCGCCTGTTGACATTCTGGACCTCCTGAGACTTTGAAACTTCTCGGATGAACTTTAATAAGCTACATGAACTTCATGGACCTCAATCCCACCATTACAACACCTTCCAACATCAAAGTCAAACCACAGTTGACTTTTACTAGTTAAAAACCCTAATCGGGGCCTCCAGACTGCACTGTTCTTGATTCTGAAATGATTTCTTCAAATTGGATTCTCATTTGAAATTATGTAATATCCTTGACCTTGTTTCTTATTTGAATGAGCCCGAAACACTGACTAATCACAAACCCTGATGTTTTGATTTTGACTGCACGAAACCCTGATTCATCTGCAATTTGACAAAGACAATCTTGCACTGGATTAAGGTCAGACAGTTCATGAGTATGCTCCTAAAATGATAATGAGAATCTAAGGGGTCAAAATTTGGGGTGCAACAGTTGCCCCTATTTAAATATCTTCACTAGATGGAACTGAGAGATGACAATCCTCGTAGAATCGCGGTGAAAGGTATTTAAATATAGATAACCGAAAATTTTGTCCCTTAGATCTGATGTCATGATAAAGGGCAAGTTATGACATCCCATGGACTCTAAATGATGCTTTATGGTGCTTGAATGTAAACAACACAGACGCAAAGATAATAATAAAAGATACAGTAAAACAAACAATGACAAATGTGAGGACTCGACACTGGGGACTCGTACTGGGGAAAACTAAATTAACAGTTCAGACATGACTGATAATGTAAGAAGGAAAACTTCACATAGAGAATAGGCAAATCCAATAAAGATGACAATCTTTTTAGAAAAGAAGTATTTCACCGGGGAGAAGAATAGACTTTCACTAGCGAAGAGGAGATATTCTTACTGGGGAGATGGAGACTTAATTCCACTGGGGGGAAGGAGAAAAGCAGACTTCACCGGGGAAGCAAAAGACTGGATACAACCTCATTGGGGATGATCAGATGAGGAACTTCCTATAGCGAAGAGTTCAAATGGGATCTTCAAGAATGGACTAGAAACAAGACTAAGCACACTGGGGATACTAGTGACGACTAGATCTTCGGGACTTGACTGGGAACATGGATCACTGGGGATATATCCTCAGCTTCTGCAAATAGTTCACACAGTGCTGGTAATCAAGAAACGTCCTGGGGAAATTGGTAACGACCAGAATTCCAAGTAATGCCAGTGATGACTGGTCTTTTAATGGTGATTGGTGACGACCAAATCAGGGTATCAATGACAATTGGTTATGAAACAATGCCAGTTACGACTGGATTTTTTTAATGAAGATGGCGACTGTTGCACCCCAAAATTTGACCAACAATTATTTATCCATCTAGTGTTTGAAAGTTGATCTTCAGAGGAATTGGTTGGAACCAGGGTTGTGTGCTTCATAGCTTGAGAGTTGTGGGTGCCCCTCAGATGATTCTGAGACTTTGAGAATGAACTTGATGTTTGGAGAAAGCCTATGAGATGTCTTGATAGCCATCATGAAGCCCAGGGAGGTCATTATGCAAGGGTTCAGAAGATTCAACCATGAATGATAGAATTAGGGTTTTGACTGGGCCAACTCTAGATCAGCTGAAGATTTGGAGAAGGTTGAGACCTAATCCAAGGGCCATGAGATCATGGAATGATGTATAGAGATGTTATAGAGATTATTCCTAGGCCAACTCATCATGATTGAGGAGTTTGAGAAGTTTTGAGTTAGGGTTTCTGAGGATTGTCAGTGAAAAAACCCTAGTTTGATCCCTATCTTCCAGGCAGTTTTAGCTCTAGATGTGATTGATATCTCATCTTCCCCACAACATGAATGTTGTAGAGCTTGTTCTTAGCTTTAATTTGAGTGGTGGAAGTCCTTGATAGGAGTTACAGAGCTCAAGTTATGGTTTGGACAAATTACAGGTCAGCTGAGGTGTGTGAATCTGGGTCCTTGAAAGTCACCCAACTTGCAGACAACTTTTGCCCTAGTAGGATAACTCCTATGATTTCTTGGTCAACATGAATGTTGAAGGGCATCTTCTTAGATTTAATTTGAGTGGTATAAGTCCTTGATAGGATTTGTGGAACTCAACTTATGGTTTGAACAAGACAGGGGTATTTTGGTCATTTGTCAATTATAGGTCATTTTAGCCAATGCCTAAAACTCCTATTTCCAAGCCTCAAATGAAAAAACTCAAAACATGAAAGTTGTTCAAAATGTGATTTTAAGTCTAGAAAGAAGGTCATGAATTGTTGGAAAAGCTCATAGCATGGATTTTCATGATTGGTCAAAAATGAACTAAAAATGGCATATAAGTTTAAAAAGTTGGAATTGGAAATTGGTTTGGAAGATCTAGGAATCCAAATGGGGTCATCCAATATATCATTTTGATTGGAAAAACCATTTTAGAGACAATGGTTCAAGCACATTTTTGATTTTAATGGAAAAAATAAAAGTTACTTAAGGTTACTTATGATTAAAGAAACATAACAAATTGGATCAAGCTTGGAATGCAAGGGAAAGTGCAAGATGGTGCTGGAAACTTCCATTGAGTGCTATATAATCATGAAATGAACATTGAGCAAGGGTTGGATTCTCATTTTTTGGCAAATACTTCACAAATTCTCTCATTCTCTCTCATTGCATTTTGATCCCAATCTCACAAAACCTTCATCAATCATCACCAATACTGATTTCACCATATTCAACCATCATCATGGAGTAGAATTCACCCATGTTCTGATTGCAATTGGTCCAATTTCATGAACTTTCTTCATCAAGACACAAGTTGCAACTTCAAGTGGATCTCAAGATTCAAGCGTGCTACACTAAATCTCTTGCATACAGAAAGATCACCATCAGGCAGTTTCAAGCATTGAAGAGGAGTGTAACCATTGCTGCCATCATCAAGTTGCAGGTTTGCAAATTCATTCGATTCTCTCTGTTTGCATAGTTCTAGATCATGTGGTTAGGGTAATTATGACTAGCAACCATTAGGGATGGATCTTGAGAAGTCAGAGCTCATTCTGAGATGTTTGAGAATTTGACATCATACTTTGAAGATCAAGAACTAGCTGGTTATTGAGTTTTAATATGAATGCTTTAGTTTAGGTTGATCAGTGATGCATGAAGATTAGTTTAATACCAAGAAATTGAGGTTTCGTGAGGGTGAAAACCTTGAGCATTAATGGAGGATGAGCGTCGGGTTTCCAGTTTGAGGCTGTTTTAATGCAAGATGAGGGCATGGTTGTGTTTGGGGAGGAAAACTGAGCAAGTTTGCTCTTTACACGAGTGAGTTTGGCTGAGAGGCGAGAGAGAACAGAGAGCTTGAAGGACGTGCATGCATGGCTTCCATGGAGTTTCAAAACCCTAGATTTTGTCTTAAGGTTGAAGACGCATGTGCTCCATTGGATCAGGCTGGCCAGTGTTGACTAAAGACTCCATCGGACGGTTGTAGTTTAAACTCAGAAGTGGAGGGAAGCAAGAACCATCCAAACGACGTCGTTTGGTTTAGTGAAAGATTCTGGGCTTACTCGCGTCCTATCCGCACCCCCCCTTTCATATGGCCCAAGCGAAATGAACTGGTCTGACCTACTATTTCCACCCCCCTCCCTTTTATATTATTTTGAATTCTTTTTAATTCTTTTAATATTTTTGCCACCTTTAAAAATTCATAAGTAATTGATAAATAATGATTTTTTACTCATTATTTTTTCTATGTTTAGATAATAATGTGTAGAAAAATATAAAAATAAAAATGAAATTTTATTTTTAATGTGGAATTTTTGGTGATATTTCCTTTTAAATAGGGCATTTATTTTCTTTTGGTTGATACCTTATTTTGCAAGATTTGTTTTAGGACCTTCCTTTAGTCTTTTTAATTCATTCTTTTTTGTGTAATTAGATATTGAACCCTAGTTTCATGTAGGATTTATCTCTTGATTGTTAGATTAAAATTTGATGTAGTTTGATTGTTAGACATTTAGGTGCTCTAATTAGGGTTTTAAGTTGTATAGGTAGACTTGAACAAATTTGTTTTGGGGTTTATAGGCCAAATTAGTGTATGGGGAATATATGGGTTAAGGGTAAGTATGTATAGAATCCCCTAGAATTTTGTTAGAATATTGTATGGTGTTTTAGTATTTTTCATTGATTTTTGAATGTATGGATAGTATGTGTGTTGCTTAAAGGCATAAGTTGTATTGTTGTGTTTTCTTTCCTTCTCTGTTGAGTGTGTGAGCTTTGAAGATTGAGTCGAAGACCTTGTGGATCATCATTGAAGCTTTGAAGACCTTGCAGAGGAGTTTAGCATAGCTTCTGTTGTTTTGTTTATAGGTTTATAGATGCATAGGTAGAGCATTAGATAGAATACTTTGTTCAATAAACAAGGAGTGTCTTGTTCACCTCCTTCCTTCTCTGTGACATAGAGTCCCTTAAGGGTATTCATCCTCTCCTTTAGAGGGATTAGTGACCTTACCCTCTGAGGTAGAACTTTGAGAGTGCCTTTCCCTTTGATGTTAAGTCCTCAATGGCATCCTTTGGAAGTCAGTGAGTACTGTAACATCCTCACCTCATCTTGTTGACTGAATCTTATTTGCTGGAGCATTGGAGCCATTGAAGATAGAAGCTGAAGCTTTGAAGAGGATGATTCCTTGAAGATTATTGAAGTCTGAAGACTCTGTGAAGATCAAGTTGATGCCTGAAGATCCCTGAAGATAGTGAAGCCTGAAGGTAGAGCTGATCAAAGGAGCTGAAGCTCAAGGGAGAAAATGAGTTGATACTCATGTTGTAGGGTTGATACCTGGAAAGCAAGTGATCTCTGAAGTCTGAAGACTGGGTTGCTGCTGAAGGAGCTGAGGCTTTCTTCTGTTTTCTTTGATGTATTGTGTGTTTTGTCTGATTTGTCTGCTGCATTAGATTAAGCACATTTAGAATAAGTTCAGTCTAAGAGCATGAGTGCATCTGATTGTATTGTTATTGCTTGGCTTTGCTTGCGGGTATTCGGTAGAGCCCAGCTCCATTGCCCATGTGTTTATTTTGCTTGATAGCATTTCATTTCTCCTGTCTGTATGATTACAATTTACTGTTTGTGCTTGATAGCATGTTGTTTATTTCAGTATGATTACTGTTATTTCATGACTGGCTTGAGGTCGAGACGAGCTTGTGGAGGCTGAAGCCCCACACACATTTCCTCCCTCACTTGCATTGCATGCATTTTACTGTTAAAGCTGATGCTTTTGTCTGTTTTGGTGTATCATTGACATGATCCCTTAGGACTCTCATTTCCTCTGATGAGGATTTGATGATAGACTTTTAGGTTGAACCTATGCATGACAACATCTAGGAGTTCCCTGTTCAAACCTCAACCATAGGATGAATCCATGGCATGACAACAGTAGGACTTGACAGTCTCCCTCCTAGTTGGGCCTGTTCTCTTCTCATCTCAAAGGCAGTTTAAGATACAGTAATCATGAATGATTTCTTTCGTACGTTACGAGCCTTAAGCTATCTGAGAAAGGATTGTGGGAGAGTTTCTTTTCCACAGTCTGGATGTTTAGTATGGTACCCTTTGGGTGACATGCGACACATTCACTCTCAGGTCATAGTCTCTAGTGCGGTTGAAATCGCAAACACAATAAAAAACACTTCTTGTAGGAGATAACCCGTAGTTTCCCGAACTACGTTTGCTCTGATCTTTCATACCAGATGAAAGTACGTAGGCATAGGATGCGATATCCTAGCGAGCAACCTTCCCCAACCTTTCCCCGTAGTTAGCCGAACTACGTTGACTCTGATTTCTCGTTCCAGACGGGAATACGTAGGCATAAAGCGCGACGCTTTGCCGAGTCATTTTTCTTTTCTTTTTCAGCCAGCCTTGATAGGTAGATAGATTATAACCAACCCGCCCAAGTAAACAAACAAGCGAGGATCCCGTCGAGTACGACGGATGTGAGGGGTGCTAATACCTTCCCCTTGCGTAACCGACTCCCGAACCCAGACAATGGTTGCGATGACCTTGTCTTACCCTTTTTTCGTCAGGTTTTTCCGATCGTTTCCTTTCCCGCTCTGAGGGATAAATAACGAAAGGTGGCGACTCTTCTGTCATGCCGGCACCTTATTTTCGCGCAAGCGATAGCTGGCGACTCTGCTGGGGAATCCAACAGTTCCCTGCGAGTCAATCCTATCGTTTGTATGTTTACTTGTTGGGTTGCGTTTATTTATCGCATTTTTACTTCTCGCACTTTATTTCCCGCATTTTATTTTCAGTATAATATGATTATTTGTGCTGTTGTGGGATGGGAGTTCTGATTGAGTGAGAAGCCAGACCCAGGCTTGAGTGCACCATAGACTTAGAGTGGAAATTAGTGGGCGCGTGCTTGCTTTGCAGGCACTAGTGTCTCATGAAATCCACGCTCAGACGAGGTTCATCCGGTTGGCTTCACTTTCAACCCTTTGGGTTGAGACGGTTGCTGGTTTGGTGGATTGTCGACTCTGGGGACCGATCATTTGTGATTCAGCTAAGTGAGGCCTCTTTAGGACTTGATGATGCCACTCCTTCTGGGAATCGTATCATCAGTTTTGAAAGTCTGTGACGCTGATGAACGCATAGGATGCCGTACCTTGAGTCAGTCTAGGTTCATACCTGTGAGTGGGACTGGGTTTATTGCAGCAAACTTAGACCTCCAGACTACCTGGTTTTCTTGGCAGTAAATCAGTTATGTTGGGTTCTCAGTTACGGATATGCTTGTTCTTGACAGAGCCAGTTTTTGATCAGAGGATCTTGTCGCCGGGTGTTTGTCTGTTCTTGATAGAGCAGGCTTTGATCAGTGTGTTATCGTCAGTGGTTTGTTCTGGACGGAGCAGATTTGGAGTGAGGTCTGAAGACCTCATCGGCAGATGTTATTTGTTCTTGATAGGGCAGATTTTGAGTGAGGTCTGAAGATCTCATCAGCAGCTGTGTGTTTGTTCTTGATAGGGCAGATTTTGATTTGGGGTCTGAAGACTTCAACAGATGTTCCTTGATCTTGCGCCCGGGGTCCTTATTATCAGTCACTTACTCCTGTCAGAACAGAATTTTGGTCCTATCAGACGGTTATTCTCAGCAGATCAGATCAGTGGTTTTACACCGGGGTTTCGTCCTCATCAGTGACTGTTGATACCGAATCTCCACAGCAGCCACCTGGATATATTATTGCATACCTGCATTTTGCATTAGTTTACGCCTTCATCTGCATTCCATTAACGTGTGTCTGTGTTGCAGGTACCGTTTCCCCGATCCAGGATTTCCCGCCTCCTACTGTTATTATGGCCTCTCTCAGGAAGACTGTTGCATATAAGTTCCCGACCCCCGACGTGTCGAAGCTGACTGGTTTGATAGCCCTGGCAGGGGATTCTGTGAAGGATCGGTTCAGGAAGTCTTATGGCAAGTTGCTTGGTCTGGTTTGCAAACCTTCTACGTCCGAGTTGAATGGGTTACATGCTCTTCTGCAGTTTTATGACCCTCCCTTGAGGTGTTTCACTTTTCATGACTTTATTCTCGCGCCGACATTGGAAGAGTATGCTGATATGCTGGGTGTGCCTATCAAAAGGCAGATGCCTTTTGTCCACATGGATGCTGAGCCTGATCTGGTTAGCTTGGCTTCCTCACTCCATTTGAGCGCTTCTGAGTTAGTGGTAACGAGTTGGAACAAGGTCCCGGGGTTCTCTCTGCAGTTTCTGATAGCTAAGGCTCAGCAGTGTGCTAAGGACAAATGTTGGGACACCTTCAGCGCCATCCTTGCTTTATGCATATATGGCATCATCCTATTTCCCAGCATGCCTGATTTCGTAGACTTTGATGCATTCCATATCTTTGCCTCAGGGAATCCAGTCCCTACTCTGATCGGAGACGTCTACCATTCAGTGCATTACAAGAATGAGAACCGGAGAGGGAAGAATGTTTCATGCTGCGTATCGTTGTTGTACAAGTGGTTTGATAGTCATTTGCCCAAGAGGGGTTCTTCTGTCTTGTCTGCAGCCACAGCTGAGTGGCCTGAGCGTCTCATGGGTTTGTCAGCAGAAGACATTGTCTGGTTCGTTGACAGAGGCAGGTTAGACACCGAGATGATCTTCAGTTGTAATGGGTTTCCTAACGTACCGCTGATAGGTAGGAAGGGTTGCATCAACTACAACCCATCATTGCTAGTTCGTCAGTTTGCATATGCTTTGAGGACTCCACCGAAGGAAGAAGAGGTACGGGAATCTCTGTACCTCACAGGTATTCTAGAGGGGGATTTGTTGTCCAAGCTTCAGTATGCGTGGAACAATATCAGCACGAGAGGAAAGCCTTTGTTGGGGAAGAGCAACAACCAAGCTTACCCTCCTTATTCAGATTGGATCAGATCTAGAGCCAGCGCTATAGGGATGCCATTCCCTCATGCCAGACCAGAGAGTCCTCCACCAGTCGAAGAGCCTACCACTGTGTCCATTCATCAGCACAACCAGGTACTAGCCGAGCGGGATGAACTGAAGCGGGTGAATGCAGAATTAGAGAAGGAGTTAGCTCAGCTTCGAAGTGAGAGGAACGAAGCCGTGCATGCTCTCAAAAAGCAAACAGAGTCGGTGAGCCAGCTGAGTGCAGACTTGGCAAAGCAGATTGCTGATCGGGAACGTTTAGGTCAAGACTTCAGAGCTGCTAATGATGTGCTAGCTACGAAGAAGCAGCATTTGGAGGAAGCATACCGGAGAATATCTAAGTTCGATCAGCATTGGAAGACTTCCATGGCCACCAGGAAGGAGCGAGAAGACAAGCTGATGCTGCAGATTTCTAAGCTAGAGACTGAAGTGAAGGACAGTGAGCGGAGGTTTGATGAAGAGACCGCCCGCAGGTACTCCGCTGAAGCCCGTCTCAACAAAGCTATTGCTAGCCTGAAGGAGCATAAGCTGATGTTTGAGTCTAAGAAGCGGAAGCTGGAGGATTGCTTTGGCGAGGGCGCTTGGGAGAGTTCAGTTCAGGGGCTTCAGCATACTATCAGGCAGAGGGAACTACTCGTCGAGGGGTTGCTCACTTCGCCAGATCGTTCAGAGACAAAGGAGTTATTAGCAGAGTATCGCGCCCGTGGCCGTACTTGACTAGTTATATCCCTGTTGTTTTTGATCTTTGATGTATGCTGACCATCACCAGACTTGTTGGCTGAGGTCATGCTGTTGATTTGTACTCGCTGATACTGTGTACTGCCTTTACAGGCCTTTCCATATATATATGAGATTGATGTTTCCATGATTGGGCTCAGATTTCTTCTTCCTCTTATTATTATCAGCACTGGCACTAAGGCACTAGGATCGGGGGAAAATCTCCCACGCACACAGACACACGCATGCATCTGCATGAAGCATATTTGCATGGTGTATATCTTATTGTTTTTCCTAACCTTTATTGTTAACAGGTTTTTCAGGTTCCGAGCTGCTTTCGATCTCCAGGATTGATCAAAGACTCATCCACTGCTACTCAACTCGCACTAATCAGACAAGAATCATGGACCAGGTTCAAGAGCTCCGTGAGCGGATGGATCGTTTTATGGAGCTGATGCAGGTGGTCGCGAATGGTCAAGACCAGCTTCGTACTCTGGTTCAACCTCTGATCTCCAGGGTTGACAGTAATGGCATACTTCATGGAGGGGCCGTGCCTACTCCTCCTCTAGGGGATACTCCACAGAACGTTGTTCCCGCAACCGGGGGCAACGGCAGTGCTAACGGCAATCTGATGACTAATCTCGGACTCAGCGCGGCTGGCGCCGTAAATGGTGGTTTGGGAGCCAATGTTAACATAGGGCCGGTCAACGGCAATGCTGGTGCAGGAAATCTGGTGGTGCCTCAACCGTGGCTGGAGGACCATCAGGATGACATATTCTCCCAAAGAGGTGTAGAGGCGGAGTTGAATGCTGAAGCTCGACTCAGGTTTAAGGCGCTGGAAGACAAGATGAGAAGCATAGAAAATCAGAACACATTGGGCGTTGACATGTCCAAGCTCGGGTTGATTGCTGACTTTAAAGTACCTCACAAGTTCAAGGTGCCTACCTTTGAGAAGTATAAGGGCACTACTTGCCCCCGGGTCCACCTCCGATCTTATTATAGAAGGATGTCCGCTTATTCTGACGATGAGAAGCTGCTGATGCACTTCTTTCAGGATAGTCTTTCTGGCCCATCACTCGAATGGTATATGGGTTTGGAGCCCGCTACTGTGCGCACCTGGAAAGATCTTGCAGAAGCATTTGTTCTCCACTATCAATATAATAGCGACTTGGCTCCCAACCGAGTTCAGCTTCAGAACCTCTCACAGCGGAGCAATGAAAGCTTCAAAGAGTACGCCCAGCGGTGGCGTGAATTGGCTGCTCAGGTTCAACCGTTGATGGTTGAGCGTGAGTTGGTACAAATGTTCGTGGCTACCCTTCCCGGAATCTATTATGAAAAGCTGGTCAGTGGCATGTCTGGAACATTCTCGGCTCTTATCACTTTGGGCGAGCATGTTGAGAACGGTATAAAGATTGGAAAAATCCAGGGCGAATCATCCTCAGCTGGAGGAGGTAGCAAGAAACCCTATGCTGGCAAGCGTCGAGAGGGAGATGCCAGTGCTGTCACTAATGCTAGGAGAAAGGGCAAGGGTCCTCAGTCTCAGATCGCTAGCATAAATATCCCAGCTGCTCCGCAGCCGCAGCAGCAGCAGCAGAATAATCAGGGATACAAAAGATATCAGAATCGGGCTCCTCTGGCAAGCCGTCATTTCGATGCTCCACCTATGTCATATGCACAGCTTCTGCAAACGCTGCTTCAGCTCCAACTAGTTCAAAAGAGGACGTTGGCTCCCTTAACAGGGGCACCACCACCGGGGTATGATGCCAGCGCTACTTGTGAATTCCATACTGGGGCACCTGGCCATACGATTGAGAATTGTAAAGCTTTTAAGCACAAAGTCCAGGACCTGGTGGACGCCAAGGTTATCAACTTTTCTGACAACGTGCCCAACGTCACCAAAAATCCAATGCCTCATCATAAGGGGGGCGGAGTGAATGCTGTTATCACTGAGGAGAGTTCAGACTTGCTGACCGATGTCAAAGATTTGAAGACGCCGTTGAGTTTTGTCAAGGCTAAGCTGCTGAAGAAGGGCCTCTTTCCTGGATGTGGAGAGTTATGTATGGCTTGTGCTACGCTTCCTGATGGGTGTGAGCAGCTGATCGAAGGTATCCAAAGTCTGATGTCCGAGGGTATTTTGCAGTTCAGCCGGAGCGTTGAAAGTGCATCAGGGGAAGTTGTGCTGAAGCAGGCAGACGAAGTTGCTACCATTACCATTCCTCGCCACCCTATCACTATTTCTGCGCCCCGACCGCCTACTATCACCATCACCAGGGCCGGACCAATCCCATTCGAGAGTACCAATGCCGTTCCATGGCATTATGGCGCCGAAGTTTATTGCAATGGTCAGAAGATGGAGCTTGAGCCGTTCGGATCGACTGTGCAGAATCTTACCGAGGTCAGTGGTATCACTAGAAGCGGAAGAGTGTTCGCACCAGCAGAGGTTGCAGCAGAGAAAGTGGTCCGAGATGATGCTGTGGATAAGGGTAAAGGTAAAGCTGTTGAAGAGGTCCCTGCAGGGGCAGAGAAGGACTTGCTGGTTAAAGATGCTGAAGAGTTCATGCGACTAATCAAGAGGAGTGACTATAAAATTGTAGATCATCTTCATCAGACTCCGTCGAAGATCTCGATTCTTAACCTGTTGCTGTGTTCTGAAGCGCACCGCAATGCATTGCTGAAGGTATTGAATGCTGCATACGTGCCGCAGGAGATATCAGTAAATCAACTCGAGGAAGTAGTAGCCCATGTTAATGCTGGTAATGGGCTGGGATTTACAGATCTAGAGCTGACTCCTAAGGGAAGAGATCACAACAGCGCCTTGCACGTCTCAATAGAGTGCAGAGGCACGATTATGTCACATGTCCTGGTGGATACGGGTTCCTCGCTTAACGTGCTTCCAAAAAAGGCACTGATGAAGTTGGATACCCGTGGATTGCTGTGCACGCCCAGTGATCTGGTCGTGAAAGCCTTTGATGGGACCAAGCTTCACGTCTTCGGAGAATTGACTCTGCCAATTCAAGTTGGTCCAGAGACGTTCAATGCGGTTTTCTATATCATGGATATCATGCCCGCCTATAGTTGCCTCTTAGGTCGGCCATGGATCCATTCTGCCGGTGCCGTGACGTCCACGCTGCATCAGAAGCTTAAATATGCTGTCGGGGGCAGCATAGTGACAGTCTGTGGAGAGGAGGACATCATGGTAAGCCACCTGTCGTCCTTTAAATACGTGGAAATGGATGGTGAGATCCATGAGACTCTTTGCCAGGCATTTGAAACCGTCAGGGTGAAGGAGGTGGCTCCTGTCGTCGCAGAGAAGCAAGAGTTGAACCTCTCCTCGTTTAAGGAAGCTAGGGCCGTTGTCGAAGCCGGCTCCACCCCAGGCTGGGGGCATGTCTTGGATATACCAATCAAACAGGATAGGTTTGGATTGGGGTATTCCCCTGGAGCTGAAGCTTCATCTTCTTCTGGCAGCTCGTCTCGTGGGAAAGGGCCGATCTTATTCACCAAGGGGGGGGGGGTAATTTTCGAGAGCATCAACGCTGCGTCGGAGGATAGCGGAGACAGTGATTGCGATCTTGACGCCTGGATTCAACCGAGCAAGCCAGGCGAGCGCCTCCACAATTGGACCATCAAGGAGATTATCAAGCTGACAAGTGAAGAGTAATGATTTGCTTTTTACAATCTTTGTACAACCCTATGTCCTGCCCGGGGCATAGTGGTTTTATTGTCAGGGCCTTGTTGGATTATGTGTATGCATTTTGTTAATAAATAAAAGGCGTTTTCTTCGTAATCAAATATTGTGTTCCCTGTTATTCCTATTTTATGTTTATTTCGAAAAAACAGCAAAATGGCAACGAGGTTCGTGCTAACCTGCATATTCCTGCTTTAAACTTAACCCTTGTTATTGCAGGATCCACGTAACAGATGACATCGACTCTGGACCCTCTACGGCTCACTACGACTTTGATTTCCCTATCTATCAAGCCGAGGATGAGATTGATGAAGACGAAGACCTTCCGGAAGAATTGGCTCGCTTGTTGAGACAAGAGGAGAAGGTTGTTCTACCTCATGAGGAGGATATTGAGATCATAAATCTGGGTTCTGAGGAGCTCGTCAGAAATGTCAGAGTTGGGGCTGCGCTGCAGAATGATGTCAAGCATAGACTGGTCGAGATGCTTCGAGAGTATAGTGACGTCTTTGCTTGGTCATATGAGGATATGCCCGGACTTGACACTGATATCGTGGTTCATCGCTTGCCGTTGCGGGAAGATTGCCCTCCAGTCAAGCAAAAGCTCAGGAGGACGAGACCAGACATGGCTGTAAAAATCAAAGAAGAGGTCCAGAAGCAGTTGGACGCAGGATTTCTAGCCGTTACCACTTACCCTCCGTGGGTCGCCAACATAGTGCCTGTACCGAAAAAGGACGGTAAGGTACGCATGTGCGTCGATTATCGGGATTTGAATAGGGCGAGCCCTAAGGATGATTTCCCGTTGCCTCATATCGATGTGTTGGTCGACAATACAGCCCAGTTTTCTGTGTTTTCGTTCATGGATGGCTTCTCCGGTTACAATCAGATTAAGATGGCACCGGAGGACATGGAGAAAACGACGTTCATCACCCCCTGGGGAACATTCTGCTATAAGGTAATGCCCTTCGGTCTGAAGAACGCAGGGGCCACTTACCAGCGGGCAATGGTAACTTTGTTTCATGATATGATTCATCATGAGATCGAGGTCTATGTTGATGACATGATTGCAAAGTCCCAAACGGAGGAAGAGCATCTGGTCAATTTGTTGAAGCTGTTTGAAAGGCTTAGGAAGTTCAGGCTGAGGCTGAATCCTAACAAATGCACTTTTGGAGTGCAGTCCGGAAAGTTATTGGGGTTTATCGTTAGCGAACGAGGTATTGAAGTTGATCCTGTGAAAATAAAAGTTATCCAAGAAATGCCAGCGCCGAAAACAGAAAAAGAAGTTCGTGGTTTCCTGGGCCGAATAAACTACATTGCAAGGTTTATCTCTCAGCTCACGGCCACTTGTGAACCGATGTTCAAGCTTTTAAAGAAAGATCAGGCGGTTACTTGGAATGAGGATTGCCAAAAGGCGTTCGACAAAATAAAGCAGTATCTTCAAGAACCTCCAATCTTGATACCCCGAGTGGCTGGACGGCCATTAATCATGTACCTGACGGTTCTGGAGAATAGTATGGGGTGTGTTCTCGGTCAGCACGACGAGACGGGCAGAAAGGAGCATGCCATTTATTACTTGAGTAAAAAGTTCACTGAGTGTGAATCTCGATACTCGATGCTGGAGAAGACGTGTTGTGCATTAGCTTGGGCTGCCAAACGTCTACGACAGTATATGCTCAACCACACCACTATGCTGATTTCGAAGATGGATCCGATCAAGTACGTCTTCGAGAAGCAGGCTCTTTCGGGCAGGATTGCCAGGTGGCAAATGGTGTTAACAGAATATGATATTCAGTACGTCTCTCAGAAAGCCATTAAGGGAAGCGTATTGTCTGATTATCTTGCCGATCAGCCAATCGAGGACTACCAGCCTATGAAGTTCGAATTCCCTGACGAGGACATTATGTTTCTCAAGGCGAAGGATTGCGATGAGCCATTGCCCGATGAGGGGCCAGATAGGAAGTCTCAGTGGAAGTTGATATTCGACGGAGCGGTTAATTCCTATGGAAGTGGTATCGGGGCTATCATTACGACTCCTCACGGATCCCACATCCCGTTTACTGCGAGACTGACGTTTCCAGTTACCAACAATGAAGCAGAATATGAAGCATGCATTATGGGTCTAGAGGAGGCAGTTGATTTGAGAATAAAAAATCTAGACGTATATGGTGACTCAACGCTTGTAATCAATCAGATTAAAGGGGAATGGGAAACTCGTCAAGCGAATTTAGTGTCGTACATGAATTATGCCAGGAGGCTGCTCCCGTTCTTCGATCGAGTGGAACTTCATCATGTACCCAGGGCTGAAAATCAAATGGCTGATGCTTTAGCTACGTTGGCTTCGATGTATAAGGTCAATCTTTGGAATGAAGCTCCGAGCATTGTTCTTTCGCGTCTTGACAGACCAGCATATGTGTTTGCAATCGAGGATGCCACCGACGGCAAGCCATGGTTCCACGATATCCAGACCTTCCTTATGACTAAGGAGTATCCAGCGGGTGCGTCAACCCAGGATAAGAAGACTTTGAGGAGGCTATCTGGAAACTTTTATCTCAATCCTGATGGAGTGTTGTATAAGAGAAACCACGATCTCGTGCTACTCAGATGTGTGGACGAAAAAGAAGCGAGTACTCTCATGGAAGAAGTCCATGAGGGCACATTTGGTACGCACGCCGGCGGGCATGCCATGACGAGAAAGATCCTGAGAGCAGGGTATTACTGGCTGACTATGGAGTCGGATTGCTTCAGATTCGCGAAGAAATGTCATAAATGCCAGATTTATGCTGATAAAGTTCATGTGCCGCCATGCCCTTTGAATGTCATGTCCTCCCCTTGGCCGTTCTCCATGTGGGGCATCGACATGATAGGCAAGATCGAGCCCACTGCATCCAATGGTCATCGTTTCATTCTGGTAGCTATCGACTACTTCACCAAATGGGTGGAGGCAGCCTCGTACGCTAATGTGACCAAGCAGGTGGTGGCTAAGTTCATAAAGAGGGACATCATCTGTCGCTATGGAATTCCCGAGCGGATCATTATTGATAATGGTTCGAATTTGAATAACAAGATGATGAAGGAGCTGTGCCAGAGCTTCAAGATTGAACACCACAACTCATCTCCTTACCGGCCGAAGATGAATGGCGCTGTTGAAGCGGCCAACAAAAACATCAAGAAGATTGTTCAGAAGATGGTTGTGACGTACAAAGATTGGCACGAGATGCTGCCGTTTGCCTTGCACGGTTATCGTACGACGGTGCGTACGTCGACCGGGGCAACTCCTTTCTCCTTGGTGTACGGTATGGAGGCTGTCCTACCGCTAGAAGTGGAGATTCCCTCTTTGCGAGTTTTGGTTGATGTGAAACTCGACGAGGCAGAATGGGTCACGAATCGCTTGAACCAACTCAGCCTGATGGACGAGAAGAGGTTAGCATCGATTGCATTTGGTCGCCTGTACCAAAGTTGAATGAAGAAAGCTTACGATAAGAAGGTGCGTCCTAGAAGCTTTCAGACGGGTGATCTCGTCCTGAAGAAGATCCTTCCGCCACACTCCGATCACCGGGGCAAATGGACTCCGAATTACGAAGGGCCGTATGTCGTCAGCAAGGTCTTCTCAGGAGGAGCTTTGTTGTTATCCACGATGGATGGTGAAGATTTTGCATCCCCGGTGAACGCGGACGCAGTTAAAAAATACTTTGCTTGAAAGAGACCCGCTGGACAAAAAAGAAAGAGTCCAGGCAAAAAAGGGGCATCCCGGCGAACCAAAAACAGAATAAAAGGTTCGGGCAAAAATTAGGGATATATTGAAAAAATGTACACCCGCGAAGTCGAAAACCTACACTGGGCGGCTTCGGCAAAAAAGGGTATCCCGGTGAACTGAAAACCCGAAAGGGCGGTTCGCGCAAAAGTTAGGGATTTGAATAAGCAAATGACTGCGTTCCGCGTGTGGACTTTCATTGTTTAGTGGTTCGGAAGACCTGAGAGCCGTTTATCTGAATCAATCTCTTCCAAAGCTGAAGCGTCGGAGAAGTATCAAAGTCGAGTGGGTCTTAGAGGGATCAACTCATGGTGTTCGTCTACGCCTCATTGCCGACATTTGTATATACTGATGTATATTTATGTTTTCTTTTGCGCGGCTTCCTCATTCCAGGAGCTTGCCTCTGTTGTAAAACATTTTTGCCCGTTCAGGGGTTCATCATCAATAAAATGCACATTATTCAGCAATTCTACTTGTCTGTTTAGCATCTATCTGTTTTGTTTGCGAATGAAAACGCCGATGTTTTTTGATAAAATGCGCACGCATAAACTTACGGGCCTAGGCCCATTGATTGTTGAAACAATTAGTTAACTGAATATTGTCACGAGATAATAACCTGGATAGGACCCTTTGAGGAGGGAATCTTGTCTTGTTTGCTTGTGTTGTTGCAGGTGTAGCACCTTCCAGAGGATATGCCGTGCGCATCCCCGAAGCAGGATGAGTCCTCCTTCTCCAGCAGAGTTCAGTAGTCTCTCCTCCGCAGAATCTGAACGCAGGATAGTGAGCATTGATATGTCTCCCCACGCAGAGATGATTCTCTTCCCCAAGCAGACGCATCCTGAAGGAGCGTCACCTCATCAGCTGAGTCAAGCACCGAAGAATGATATCTTCCCCAGCACCGGGTCACAAGTGCAGATTTCATAGAAGTGTTCGGGTGCCGGAGCTCGTGTTTCCCCAGTAAAGTCTCCAGCGGAATCGAGATTCCCCGCCAGAGTCATGTTCTCTCCCGAAGTTGGATGATTCCCTCTTCCCCAGTAGAGTGTTGGAACAGCTGATGTTGTAGTCCCCGGCAGAGTCGTACTCTCTTCCCCGAAGTCAGATGATTCTTTCTTCCCCGGCGAAATTGAGTTTCCTCATCGGAGTTGCACTCTCCAGTGAAGTAGAATGATTTCTCTCCCCGGCTGAGTCCGCAGAAAGCAGAGTCCTTGGAAGTTGATCAGATCGTGATCGATTTTCCCCAGCAGAGCGTGTGGCAGCTGATGATATACTTCCCCAGAGTCGCACTCTCTCCAATGGAGCAGAATGACTTCTCCTTCCCCAGCCGAGTTTGCAGATATCCACGAGAGCCGAGTCCTTGGAAGTTGATCAAACCATGTTTTCCCCAGTGGAGTGTTGAGCAGCTGAAGTTGTTTCCCCACAGAGTTATCCTCCCCAGAAGAGTAGCCGAGACGGCCGCGCGGTTTATTCTCGCGATGGATACCCGCAGGCCCGAGTTCTCGTAGAGCTTCGTCCCCCCGCAACAGATCAACTGAAGTTGTTTTCCCTGCAGCAGTCAGTGGAAGATCATTTCCCCAGACAGAGCCTGATTAATATTGGCGTGTCCACGTTCGCCTCAGTAGGATGATTCCTCTACCGGAGTAGTGCTTGTATCCTTGACAGAAGGATTTCCTCCTCCCAGCATTTATTTTGCTGACGGGATCGTATCATTGTACATGACTGCATAGCATTCAACACTGCATAGCATTTAACGCTGCATAGCATTGTGCATGATTGCACAGCATTCAGCATAAACGCATATCATTCCCACTGTGTGGGGCATAGCGCAGAAGCATATGCATCATCAACATGATCTAGGTCATTATCATTCTTGTCTTACAGGTAATCCACCAAAAGACCAGTTGCTCAGGATGATTCGTGACTTTCTCTCCAACGAGGTCACTTTCTTAGGATGATTCTTAAGACCCCGGTGTAATCCCCACAGTCGCTCGCTCAAGATGATTTTTGAGATCCCCAGCGAAGTCTTCAGTTCAAGATGATTCTTGAATTCCTCAGCAGGGCCGTTTGCTTAAGATGATTCTTAAGACCTCAGCGCAGCTTCCCGAGTTGTTTGCTTAGGATGATTCTTGAGCTCCCCAGTAGCGTCCCCCAGCAAGAGTTGCCCAGGAAGATTCCTGGGACACCCGGCAGGAGGAAGTATCCAGAATGGTTATCAGTTCAGGATAATTCTTGAAGGTGCCCGACGGAGCTGTTTGTTCAAGATGATTCTTGAAGTCCTTAGCAGCGTGATATGTCTGCTCCAACAGTGATGTCTAATCTGAAGATTGATTCAGCAAACACCTGAGGGCGATATCAGAAGGTTCTTGTGAGCTCAGATGTCCTTGTTGATGAATCAACGTTTGTCTGAAGACAGAGGTCAAAAGGTTGTAGATGCAGCTTTTGTAACAAAGTGATCCGTGTTGGCCTGAAGACCAAGTCAGTTGTCCTGAGGAGATGATTGATGGCGATCAAGTGGATAGTTTTTCTCCTGATTGAAGTCGAAGATGTTTCTCCAGCTGAAGCGGAGTTTTGCCTGAAGGCAAAGTGTTTGAATCCCCGTAGAGTCATGAACGGCTCAGGATACCATTTCTTTGACTGAAGTCACAGATTTCCCAAGCTGAAGCAAAGGTTCCTAAGGGCAAGGTTATCCCCAAGGTCATGAATGACCTATGATTCATTTTTCGGACTGAAGGTCGAAGTATATCCCTGACTGAAGTCTCGGATGCTCTATAGCAGAGGCGGAGTTGCCTGAAGGCAGATCCATGTATCCTTGAAGGCCAAGGACCATTTCTTTAGACTGAAGTCGAAGATACCTCCTGCAGAGTTGCCGACGGGCAAAGTTTACATCCTTGAAGGCCAAGGATGTTCTTTCTAGCTGAAGCTGGAATAGCCAACGGGCAGGGTTTCATCTATCTTCAGAAATACTTGAAGATTCTCCAGCGGATCTGGAATGGCCAACGGGCAGGGTTCCATCTATATCCGGAAATACTTGAATATTTTTTCCAGCGGATCTGGAGTGGCCAGGGGTCAGGGTTTTATATGTCTTTAATGTTGAAGTTCTACGGCGGGCAGTGTGCAGTAGTATTCCGATGTTCGTTATGGTTCTGAGGGTGAACCCCAGATCAGAGTGTGCTCGGTTAAGTCTCCCATTCCCAGCGGAGTAGTTTCAAATACGCGAGTGTACCTTTTATTCCATTTACCAGGGGTGAACCCCAGGTCAGAGCATGTTTGTTTTCGACGGCGAGGTTGAATGTTGTCTGACGGCGGGGTCAGATTATGATTTGTTCGACGGCGAGGTTGAACGTTTTGATTTGACGGTGAGGTCAGATCATCATTTGTCCGACGGCGAGGTTGGATGTTTGTTCGACGGCGAGGTTGAACGTTTGGACTTGACGACAAGATCAGATTATATTTTCTCCAGCGGCGAGGTTGGATGTTTGTTCGACGGCGAGGTTGAACGCTTGGATTTGACGGCGAGGTCAGATCATCATTTATCCGGCGGCGAGGTTGGATGTTTGTTCGACGGCGAGGTTGAACGTTTGGATTCGACGGCGATGTCAGACTCTTTAAACCCCTATCAGAGATGATGTTTGTACGACGGCGATGTCGAGTGTCTCTAAGAGGATGTTTGTTTCAGACGGCGATAGCAGATTCAGTTTTCCAGCGGCAATGCGGGGTATTCTGTCAGATGTGTTTCTCCAGCGGCGACGTTGGGTGTTGTGGTTGTCTGAAGGCAATATCAGAAGAAGTTAACAAGGATAACTGGCGGCGATGTCAGATCAGTATCTCTCCAGCTAGCGGCCGTGCAGCTAGCATTGCAATATTCGAAGATTTGTTCCCCGCAGAGTACCGTGTGCTCGTGCAGTTGGCAAATTTTCGGGTTTACCGGTATTCAATCGTCTCGCACCTTGATTGGGTGAGAGCCGTTCGCTTCTCACCCAGTCAGGTTCAAGCCGTTTGAATAGGGGCAGCTGTTGCACCCCAAAATTTTACCAACAATTATTTATCCATCTAGTGTTTGAAAGTTGATCTTCAGAGGAATTGGTTGGAACCAGGGTTGTGTGCTTCATAGCTTGAGAGTTGTGGGTGCCCCTCAGATGATTCTGAGACTTTGAGAATGAACTTGATGTTTGGAGAAAGCCTATGAGATGTCTTGATAGCCATCATGAAGCCCAGGGAGGTCATTATGCAAGGGTTCAGAAGATTCAACCATGAATGATAGAATTAGGGTTTTGACTGGGCCAACTCTAGATCAGCTGAAGATTTGGAGAAGGTTGAGACCTAATCCAAGGGCCATGAGATCATGGAATGATGTATAGAGATGTTATAGAGATGATTCCTAGGCCAACTCATCATGATTGAGGAGTTTGAGAAGTTTTGAGTTAGGGTTTCTGAGGATTGTCAGTGAAAAAACCCTAGTTTGATCCCTATCTTCCAGGCCGTTTTATCTCTAGATGTGATTGATATCTCATCTTCCCCACAACATGAATGTTGTAGAGCTTGTTCTTAGCTTTAATTTTAGTGGTGGAAGTCCTTGATAGGAGTTACAGAGCTCAAGTTATGGTTTGGACAAATTATAGGTCAGCTGATGTGTGTGAATCTGGGTCCTTGAAAGTCACCCAACTTGCAGACAACTTTTGCCCTAGTAGGATAACTCCTATGATTTCTTGGTCAACATGAATGTTGAAGGGCATCTTATTAGCTTTAATTTGAGTGGTAGAAGTCCTTGATAGGATTTGTGGAACTCAACTTATGGTTTGAACAAGACAGGGGTATTTTGGTCATTTGTCAGTTATAGGTCATTTTAGCCAATGCCTAAAACTCCTATTTCCAAGCCTCAAATGAAAAAACTCAAAACATGAAAGTTGTTCAAAATGTGATTTTAAGTCTAGAAAGAAGGTCATGAATTGTTGGAAAAGCTCATAGCATGGATTTGCATGATTGGTCAAAAATGAACTAATAATGGCATATAAGTTTAAAAAGTTGGATCTGGAAATTGGTTTGGAAGATCTAGGAATCCAAATGGGGTCATCCAATATATCATTTTGATTGGAAAAACCATTTTAGAGACAATGGTTCAAGCACATTTTTGAGTTTAATGGAAAAAATAAAAGTTACTTAAGGTTACTTATGATTAAAGAAACATAACAAATTGGATCAAGCTTGGAATGCAAGGGAAAGTGCAAGATGGTGCTGGAAACTTCCATTGAGTGCTATATAATCATGAAATGAACATTGAGCAAGGGTTGGATTCTCATTTTTTGGCAAATACTTCACAAATTCTCTCATTCTCTCTCATTGCATTTTGATCCCAATCTCACAAAACCTTCATCAATCATCACCAATACTGATTTCACCATATTCAACCATCATCATGGAGTAGAATTCACCCATGTTCTGATTGCAATTGGTCCAATTTCATGCACTTTCTTCATCAAGACACAAGTTGCAACTTCAAGTGGATCTCAAGATTCAAGCGTGCTACACTAAATCTCTTGCATACAGAAAGATCACCATCAAGAAAAGAGTGATTTTGGGCAGTTTCAAGCATTGAAGAGGAGTGTAACCATTGCTGCCATCATCAAGTTGCAGGTTTGCAAATTCATTCGATTCTCTCTGTTTGCATAGTTCTAGATCATGTGGTTAGGGTAATTATGACTAGCAACCATTAGGGATGGATCTTGAGAAGTCAGAGCTCATTCTGAGATGTTTGAGAATTTGACATCATACTTTGAAGATCAAGAACTAGCTGGTTATTGAGTTTTAATATGAATGCTTTAGTTTAGGTTGATCAGTGATGCATGAAGATTAATTTAATACCAAGAAATTGAGGTTTCGTGAGGGTGAAAACCTTGAGCATTAATGGAGGATGAGCGTCGGGTTTCCAGTTTGAGGCTGTTTTAATGCAAGATGAGGGCATGGTTGTGTTTGGGGAGGAAAACTGAGCAAGTTTGCTCTTTACACGAGTGAGTTTGGCTGAGAGGCGAGAGAGAACAGAGAGCTTGAAGGACGTGCATGCATGGCTTCCATGGAGTTTCAAAACCCTAGATTTTGTCTTAAGGTTGAAGACGCATGTGCTCCATTGGATCAGGCTGGCCAGTGTTGACTAAAGACTCCATCGGACGGTTGTAGTTTAAACTCAGAAGTGGAGGGAAGCAAGAACCAGCCAAACGACGTCGTTTGGTTTAGTGAAAGATTCTGGGCTTACTCGCGTCCTATCCGCACCCCCCCTTTCATATGGCCCAAGCGAAATGAACTGGTCTGACCTACTATTTCCACCCCCCCTCCCTTTTATATTATTTTGAATTCTTTTTAATTCTTTTAATATTTTTGCCACCTTTAAAAATTCATAAGTAATTGATAAATAATGATTTTTTACTCATTATTTTTTCTATGTTTAGATAATAATGTGTAGAAAAATATAAAAATAAAAATGAAATTTTATTTTTAATGTGGAATTTTTGGTGATATTTCCTTTTAAATAGGGCATTTATTTTCTTTTGGTTGATACCTTATTTTGCAAGATTTGTTTTAGGACCTTCCTTTAGTCTTTTTAATTCATTCTTTTTTGTGTAATTAGATATTGAACCCTAGTTTCATGTAGGATTTATCTCTTGATTGTTAGATTAAAATTTGATGTAGTTTGATTGTTAGACATTTAGGTGCTCTAATTAGGGTTTTAAGTTGTATAGGTAGACTTGAACAAATTTGTTTTGGGGTTTATAGGCCAAATTAGTGTATGGGGAATATATGGGTTAAGGGTAAGTATGTATAGAATCCCCTAGAATTTTGTTAGAATATTGTATGGTGTTTTAGTATTTTTCATTGATTTTTGAATGTATGGATAGTATGTGTGTTGCTTAAAGGCATAAGTTGTATTGTTGTGTTTTCTTTCCTTCTCTGTTGAGTGTGTGAGCTTTGAAGATTGAGTCGAAGACCTTGTGGATCATCATTGAAGCTTTGAAGACCTTGCAGAGGAGTTTAGCATAGCTTCTGTTGTTTTGTTTATAGGTTTATAGATGCATAGGTAGAGCATTAGATAGAATACTTTGTTCAATAAACAAGGAGTGTCTTGTTCACCTCCTTCCTTCTCTGTGACATAGAGTCCCTTAAGGGTATTCACCTCTCTCCTTTGGAGGGATTAGTGACCTTACCCTCTGAGGTAGAACTTTGAGAGTGCCTTTCCCTTTGATGTTAAGTCCTCAATGGCATCCTTTGGAAGTCAGTGAGTACTGTAACATCCTCACCTCATCTTGTTGACTGAATCTTATTTGCTGGAGCATTGGAGCCATTGAAGATAGAAGCTGAAGCTTTGAAGAGGATGATTCCTTGAAGATTATTGAAGTCTGAAGACTCTGTGAAGATCAAGTTGATGCCTGAAGATCCCTGAAGATAGTGAAGCCTGAAGGTAGAGCTGATCAAAGGAGCTGAAGCTCAAGGGAGAAAATGAGTTGATACTCATGTTGTAGGGTTGATACCTGGAAAGCAAGTGATCTCTGAAGTCTGAAGACTGGGTTGCTGCTGAAGGAGCTGAGGCTTTCTTCTGTTTTCTTTGATGTATTGTGTGTTTTGTCTGATTTGTCTGCTGCATTAGATTAAGCACATTTAGAATAAGTTCAGTCTAAGAGCATGAGTGCATCTGATTGTATTGTTATTGCTTGGCTTTGCTTGCGGGTATTCGGTAGAGCCCAGCTCCCTTGCCCATGTGTTTATTTTGCTTGATAGCATTTCATTTCTCCTGTCTGTATGATTACAGTTTACTGTTTGTGCTTGATAGCATGTTGTTTATTTCAGTATGATTACTGTTATTTCATGACTGGCTTGAGGTCGAGACGAGCTTGTGGAGGCTGAAGCCCCACACACATTTCCTCCCTCACTTGCATTGCATGCATTTTACTGTTAAAGCTGATGCTTTTGTCTGTTTTGGTGTATCATTGACATGATCCCTTAGGACTCTCATTTCCTCTGATGAGGATTTGATGATAGACTTTTAGGTTGAACCTATGCATGACAACATCTAGGAGTTCCCTGTTCAAACCTCAACCATAGGATGAATCCATGGCATGACAACAGTAGGACTTGACAGTCTCCCTCCTAGTTGGGCCTGTTCTCTTCTCATCTCAAAGGCAGTTTAAGATACAGTAATCATGAATGATTTCTTTCGTACGTTACGAGCCTTAAGCTATCTGAGAAAGGATTGTGGGAGAGTTTCTTTTCCACAGTCTGGATGTTTAGTATGGTACCCTTTGGGTGACATGCGACACATTCACTCTCAGGTCATAGTCTCTAGTGCGGTTGAAATCGCAAACACAATAAAAAACACTTCTTGTAGGAGATAACCCGTAGTTTCCCGAACTACGTTTGCTCTGATCTTTCATACCAGATGAAAGTACGTAGGCATAGGATGCGATATCCTAGCGAGCAACCTTCCCCAACCTTTCCCCGTAGTTAGCCGAACTACGTTGACTCTGATTTCTCGTTCCAGACGGGAATACGTAGGCATAAAGCGCGACGCTTTGTCGAGTCATTTTTCTTTTCTTTTTCAGCCAGCCTTGATAGGTAGATAGATTATAACCAACCCGTCCAAGTAAACAAACAAGCGAGGATCCCGTCGAGTACGACGGACGTGAGGGGTGCTAATACCTTCCCCTTGCGTAACCGACTCCCGAACCCAGACAATGGTTGCGATGACCTTGTCTTACCCTTTTTTCGTCAGGTTTTTCCGATCGTTTCCTTTCCCGCTCTGAGGGATAAATAACGAAAGGTGGCGACTCTTCTGTCATGCCGGCACCTTATTTTCGCGCAAGCGACAGCGACGACCATGCTGGGGAATACCAATGACAATTGGTTACGAGGATGCTAGTGATTACTAGATCTTAGCTAGGGTGTTGGTAACGACCAAACGAAATAGATTCCAATAACGATTGGACTCTAGATGATGATACCAGTTACGACTGGGTTTCAAAGGGAGAAATTGGTGACAACCAACAAGATACCAATGACGATTGGATTTAGGCAGTGCCAGTGACGACTGGACTTCATGGGGAGAGTTAGTAACATCTAACAAGATACCAATAATAATTGGAACAATACCAGTGACGACTGGATTCCCCGGGGAAAGGTTGGTAACGACCAAACCAAGAGGCGCCAATGACCATTGGACTTTTAAACAGTGCCAGTGACGACTGGACTTATACATGGATTTGTTAGTGATGACTAACGAGCTACCAATGACAATTGGATTTAGACAATGCCAGTGACGACTGGGCTTAAAAGGAAATAGATGGTGACGACCAAATGAATGCCAACGAAAATTGGTTTGAACAAAATGCCAGTTACAACTGGACTCATACTTGGAAATGAAGCAAGTAATAACTTAGACTTCACTGGGATTGATAGATGTCACCGAATCGGGGAACAAACGAATCACACTAATCCCATGATGAGGGGTGTACGTAGACTTGGAAATAAACCCGAAGACCTACTGGGGAATAGAGCCTGTAGGTAGATTTTGCTGAGGTGAATTCAAACAGATGTCTAGAAATACTTCGTTGGGGAAAGAACCTTCATATCATCACAAGAAATCCTGAGGGATAATCTTCAATCTTGGTAACCATACATGGCCAAAGGACTCTTCGTCGCTCAACTTGCTAGCATTTCATTGGGGAACGTAAATTCTGACTGTGTATCAAGAGTCCTGCTACCCTGAAGTTTCGGGGAAGTATGATTTTCCTCGAGTCTTTCCACAAGTTAAAACATTATGTTAAATCTTTCCAAGTTATTTTCAAAAAATTTGGACTTTAATGCTTTCAAAAACAATCGTTGACTAACGAACGGTATTTTGCATAACAAAGAAAATAAGGAACTGATAATTTGCACAAGAAAGAAAGGCTCAAAAGGTTGATTTTATTTAAAGGATGAAATCTTGCCAATGACAATATTCCATGGAAATTTTTACAAGTAAAATGGCAAAAGTGGATAAGGTTACATTGAATCCTGTGACCTAACTATCCCTAAAGACTAGAATTCTCCAAGATCCTTGCTTCTGACGAGAGCTATTGAGATGAATCTTTGTTGAGTCTGCAGTGTTGATGACTTCGTCTGATGCAGCAAAACGCCTTTGTCCCTAATTTTTGCCTGGATCGCCCTTTTGGGTTTTCAATCCACCGGGACGCTCATTTTTGCCTAAGCCGCCCTTTCGAGTTTTCAACTTAGCGAGCTTTTTGATTTCTTTTCTCTTTTTTCTTTTCTTCTCTTTTTTCTTTTTTTTACCCTAACTTTTGCATAAACCGTTCTTTTGGATTTTCCGGTTTATCGGGTACTTTTTAGGCGTAATATTTCCGAACTGCGTCAGAGTTTATCGGGTGTGTCAGTTGTTCTCTGTCCATGGTAGTAAGGATCAGTGAACCTCCGGAGAATACTGTCTTCACAATAAAGGGGCCATCGTAATTAGGCATCCACTTCCCTCTCGCGTCTTTGTGAACTGGTAAGATCTTCTTGAGCACAAGTTCTCCTTCGCGGAACTCTCTAATACGGACCTTTTTATCGAACGCTCTCTTGATTCTTTTTTGGTACAACTAGCCGTGACACATCGCAGACATGCGCTTTTCATCGATGAGATTAAGCTGATCAAATCTTTCTTTAATCCATTCTGCCTCTTCTAACTTGGTTTCCATGATGACTCTGAGGGATGGTATCTCGACCTCGATGGGAAGAACTGCGTCCATTCCATATACCAGAGAAAAGGGAGTTGCCCCTGTGGAAGTGCGGACAGAGGTTCTGTATCCATGCAGGGCAAATGGTAGCATTTTATGCCAATCTTTGTAGGTTTTAACCATTTTCTGCAAGATCTTCTTGATGTTTTTATTTGCAGCTTCCACAGCTCCATTCATCTTTGGACGGTAAGGGGAAGATTTGTGGTGTTCGATTTTGAAACCATCAGATAAAACTTTCATGACTTTGTTGTTCAAATTGGTACCGTTGTCTGTTATAATTCTGCTTGGGATCCCGTAACGACAGATGATCTCCTTTTTAATGAAACGAGCCACCACTTGACGTGTGACATTGGTGTAAGATACAGCTTCAACCCATTTTGTGAAATAGTCGATGGCAACCAGAATGAAACGGTGTCCATTTGAAGCTTTTGGCTCAATTGCCCCAATCATGTCAATCCCCCACATAGAGAAAGGCCATGGTGACGACAGTACATTCAACAGTGTTGGAGGCACATGCATTTTGTCCGTGTAGATCTGACATTTGTGACATTTTCTGGCGTACTGAATGCAGTCGGTTTCTAAAGTTAACCAATAATAACCAGCTCTCAAGATCTTTTTGGACATGGCGTATCCGTTGGCGTGAGTACCAAACATTCCTTCATGAACATCTTTCATTAACAAGTCCGCTTCTCTTTTGTCAACACATCTGAGTAAGACCATATCATGATTTCTTTTGTAAAGTACACCATTGCTGAGGAAGAATTTGGATGCTAATCGTCTCAGTGTTTTCTTGTCAAGTGTTGTAGCATCTGCGGGATATTCTTGTTTCAACAGATAATTCTTTATATCATGATACCAGGGTTTGCCATCGGTTTCTTCTTCAATCATTTGACAGTACGCAGGCTCTGTCTTGCGTTCAATTTTGATAAGTGTGCCATCATTGACATCTCTAGTTTTCCACATCGAGGCCAGCATGGCTAAGGCGTCGGCGATGTGATTCTCTGCTCTTGGAACATGTTTAAAGGTGATTTCGTCAAAATACTTGATCGTTTCAACGATATAAGCTCTGCAAGGGATCAGGTTTTCATGTCTTGTCTCCCATTCACCTGTGACTTGGTAGATAACTAAAGCTGAGTCTCCACTGACTTTGAGATTTTTGATTTGGAGATCAATGGCTGCTTCGAGACCAAGGATACACGCTTTGTATTCAGCAATGTTGTTTGTACAATCAAAGTCTAGTCTGGCTGTAAATGGAGTGTAACCACCTTCGGGATTCATCAGAACTGCACCTACACCATGTCCGCTATAATTGGAGGAACCGTCGAACATCATCTTCCACCAAATATCTGTCTGTTGAACTTTGTTAGAACTTGTTTCTTCACAATCTTTCACTAACATGATATCTTCATCCGGAAAATCAAACTTCAGAGGTTCATAATCTTCGACAGGTTGATCTGCAAGATATTCTGATAACACACTGCCCTTGATAGATTTCTGAGCCACATATTGAATAACATATTCTGATAGTAGCATATGCCACCGGGCGAGTCTTCCGGTTTGTGCAGGTTTCTCAAAGATGTACTTTATTGGATCCATTTTCAAGATCAACAAAGTGGTGTGACAAATCATATACTGCCTCAAACGCTTAGCGGCCCATGCTAAAGGACAACAAGTCTTTTCTAGGAGTGAGTATCTGCTTTCACAATCAGTAAATTTCTTGCTCAGATAATAAATGGCATGCTTCTTCCGTCTGGATTCGTCTTGCTGGCCCAGAACGCAACCCATTGAATTTTCAAGTACTGTCAAATACATAAAGAGAGGCTTTCCCGGAACAGGTGGTATCAAAATTGGAGGTTCTTAGAGATAACCTTTGATCTTATCGAACGCTGTTTGACAATCAGAATTCCATACGACTGTTTGATCCTTTCGTAACAACTTGAAGATCGGTTCGCAGGTAGGGGTCATATTGGAAATGAACCTGGATATGTAATTTAACCTGCTAAGAAAACTTCTAACCTGATTTTCGGTCTGCGGAGCTGGCATGTCTTGAATGGCACGGACTTTGTCTGGATCCACTTCAATCCCCTTGTGGCTGATAATAAAATCGAGTAATTTTCCTGATCTGACTCCGAAAGTGCACTTTGCAGGATTCAATCTCAACTGATATTTCCGGAGTCTTTTGAATAACTTCAACAAATGTTCTAGATGGTATTTTTCGTTTTGAGACTTGGCGATCATATCATCAACATATACTTCTATTTCTTTGTGCATCATGTCGTGGAACAAAGCCACCATAGCTCTTTGATAAGTTGCGCCTGCATTCTTTAGACCGAATGGCATAACCTTATAACAATAGGTGCCCCATGGAGTAATGAAGGTTGTTTTTTCCATATCGTCTGGGTCCATCTTGATTTGGTTGTAACCTGAGAAACCATCCATAAATGAAAACACTGCAAACCGAGCTGTATTGTCTACCAAGGTATCAATATGTGGCAGAGGAAAATCATTTTTTGGACTGGCTTTGTTTAGATCTCGATAATCCACACACATCCTAACCTTTCCGTCTTTCTTTGGTACAGGAACAATATTGGCTACCCATTCTGGATATTTGGAGACTGCAAGAAACCCTGCATCAATCTGCTTTTTTACCTCATCTCTGATTTTGAGAGCCATGTCGGGTCTGGTTCTTCTGAGTTTCTGTTTGACCGGCGGACATTCAGGTCGGAGTGGTAACTTGTGAACCACTATGTCTGTATCCAAACCCGGCATATCCTGATAAGACCAAGCAAACACATCTACGTATTCTCTTAAGAGTTCCTTTAACTGCTGCTTTACTTCTGCCCCTAGGGCTGCCCCAATTTTGACTTCCTTCACATCTTCTTCAGTGCCCAGATTAATAACTTCCAAATGTTCCTTGTGCGGCTGAAACTCGGTGTACTCAGACTGTGCCCATCTTACCAGTTCCTCAGGGACTTCAAAATCTTCATCCTCGTCTTCGGCTTGGTATATTGAGGAATCCAAGTCTGGAGGAAATGCAAGGTTACAGGATTCAATGGGGTTATGGTCATCACTGCATGTTTGAAGGGTTTACTTTATTAAAACACACAACAACAAATGCAACACATACAGAGAAAGAGAAAATTGTTTTTGTTTTGGTTTTTTTGTATTGCCATTTTTCTTTCAAATTAAAAGCAAAAAGACGGTAAAGAAACAACACGAGGAATTTTAACAAAATAGTCCATTCTCATTGATATTTCTTTGAAAGCATGGGGCCCTTACAAAACATTCCTATAGCCTTGGGCACGGCTATGGAGATTTTAAAACAACAAAGAAAGAAAACAACCAATTACTTTAACTCGGGAAAAACTACAGGAACTTCGACAGCTTCCCAGTTGTTCAAAGCAGCTTTGTAATGATACACTAGTTGTCCTATGTCTTCATCTTCAAGATTTCCTTCCACGAGGTTGATTTGAAAACCGCCACTGACGAATATTTCTTGAATAGCCTTTGGCCGGCTGTTGTCATGCATCGGTTCTTCACCTTGAGTTGGTTTGTAACCCAACCCCTGGCGGTTCATCTTCGGCTTTACCTTAATGACTTCTCCCCACCCTGTGGGAGTACCTTCTTCCAACGTAGCTTTGGCGCCTTGAGCAGATGCGAAAGTTGGACCACTTTTTGCCACCGTCTCCTCTATCATCACTGCGTTGGCTATTTCTAGTCCCTGGAATGAGGTTTCTAGCACGTCTGCTTCAATGTACCGGATCGATGAAAGATTACTGACCATTAATTCCTCCTCACCATGAACAATTACTAGCTTATCATTTACCACAAACTTCATTCTTTGGTGCAGGGTAGAAGTTACTGCCCCTGCTTCATGGATCCAGGGACGTCCCAGTAGGCAGCTGTAAGCTGGATTTATGTCCATCACCTGAAACACAATGTTAAATTCATGGGGTCCCACCAAAATCGGCAATTCTACTTCTCCGATGACCGTTCTTCTTGAGCCGTCAAAAGCTTTTACAATTAATGAGGTTGGTTTCATCTCTGCCCCAGTATAGGCTAATCTGGACAGTGATCTTGCGGGTAGTACATTCAACGAGGATCCTGTGTCGACCAGTACACGGGCTAGGGTATCCTCTTGACATTTGATGGATATATGCAGTGCATGGTTATGATTGCGCTTTTCTTTTGGTAACTCAGCATCACTGAAACTTAAAGTGTTGCACGCCGTGATGTTAGCCACTACTGAATCAAACTGTCCGAGTGAAATATCCTTGGTTACGTGTGCTTGTCTCAATACTTTCTGTAATGCCTCTCGGTGAGCTGGCAAATTGATTAAAAGTGACAAAATTGAGATTTTTGCTGGCGGCTGATGAAGCTGATCTACCACCTTGTAATCACTTCTTCGGATAATCCTCAAAAATTCATCATTTTCTTCTTCTGTGCTCGGAGCTTCTTTTTCTTTGATTACCACAGCAGGAATAACTTCTTTTGGAATAGCTACTGATACTTTCGGCTGATAGATGCGACCGCTGCGGGTCATCTTGCTAGTGCCGGCAATGTTGGTCACATCTTTCTGATTATCTGTCTGAACGACCTTTCTCGTTTCTTTGTCCACCACGGTCACATTGTACCTTCATGGAACAGCTCTTGTATTGTCATAATGGAATGGTCTTGGTTTTAGAACTACGATTGGTCGTGGTTGACCAATAGTAGCTCTGTTGAAAACTGGCCTTGCACCCCTGTTAAACACTGGAACTTTCTCTCTTTTCCTGGACAGGTTGAAAACTGGCTCTATTACAGAAACCTCTTCTTTCCTTACCTTACCACATACTTGTAACATCCCCTCATTTATCAATCTTTGTATATCTTCCTGCATCACATCACATCCACTGGAACTAATAGTACATTTTTCACAATTGTTATGAACACTTCCCAACAACCCTGCTTCTGTCAACTTATCATGCAATGTCTTCAATGGCGTTCTAATTTTTGACACATCATTAATTATCTCTTCATCTTACTTTTCAATGGCATTGACCCCTCCATGGTTTGGCAGTGGGTTACTTTTGACGTTAGGTGGTACATCATCAAAGGACAGGATTTTCTTCTCCATCAATTCTCTTACCAGATGTTTTAAGGCAAAGCAACCTTCTAAGTCGTGGCCGGCAGCACCTTCATGGAAAGCACAATGGGCATTTGGGTTATAATGTGGAGATGTGGTATCCGGATTAAGCGGTCTTGTTGTGATCAAACCCTGATGGACTAAAGAGGGATATAGCTGAGTATATGTCATTGGTATTTGTGGAAGTGGAGGTTTTGTGGTCGGCCTCCGATTCTGGTATTGTTGTCTGGGCTGTGGCATCCTCTGCGGCTGATTCTGTTGAAAGGGCGGAGCATTGGGCGCTCGTTGATGCCCTTGCTGGTTTTGCTGATACATGGGCGTTGGTCGCCCTGACTGATAGTTTGAAACGGAATGGTTGAATGTTGGGGTCACAGCTGCCACATATTGCTGCGGGGCATACTGTACCGGGTACACGGGTCTTTGTTGATGAAACTGTTGAACATAGTTAGGTTGGATTGGCTGGAGGAAACTTTGTTGAGGCGGCTGATATTGCTGATATGGAGGTCTCACGGTACGATTTCTTCTTCCCATTACGGCATTTGTTTCACCTTCTTTCTTTTTGTGAAACCCACTGCTGACTTTCTTAATACTGCTGTTGTTAGAACTGCTGGAGCTGCTGGCTACCTTTTCACTTTTCATTCCCAATTCTACCCTCACTCCCACGACCACAATGTCTGAAAAACTTGCAGACACGCTGCTGATCATTTTCTCGTAGAATCCTGGTCTTACTGTGTCAACAAACCAGTCTGTCAGTTCTTTCTCACTTAGAGGTGGTTCTACCTGGGACGCTGTTTCTCTCCACTGCTGAGCGTACTCTTTGAATGATTCTATGCTTTTCTGGGACATGCTCAACAACTGCCTTCGGTCAGGCACCATATCCATATTATATTTGTAATGTTTCATGAATGCATCAGCCAAATCTTGAAAACTGTGGATTCTTGACTGATCTAGACTTAGATACCATTTTGCTGGAGCTCCTTTCAGACTGTCTTGGAAGCAATGGATCATCAGTTTATCGTCTTCGACGTGTGCTGCCATTCTTCTATAGTACATGATTAAGTGAGTTCGTGGACAAGTAGCTCCTGAGTACTGATCGAAATTTGGGATTTTGAACTTTGGCGGTATTACTAGTCCAGATACCAAACACATTTCTCTGGCGTCAGTGCCAAAGGTATCGTTTCCTTCCATCGCTCGGATCTTTCTCCCTATAGTTTCAACACTTTCCCTTAACTTCTCATGTGACTCATTCTCCTCTTCATACCCCTCAAGACCTTCGTATACTGGTGGAGGATTGTGGAACACAGGGCGTGCCTGAATCTGTACAGCAGCTGGAGTATATGTAGGAATTGCCTGGGGGACTTCTCCCCCTAGGGAAACTGTCTGCTGAGTGACTCTTGGTGGAGGTAAAAAGCCTGGAGGTAACCCATAGGTTGGCACATTTGCAATAGTAACAGCCGTCGGGATTAGATCCGCAATGATTTCAGAGACAATGGTGGCCTGAGTGTCCAGCATTGCACGAATGACTTGTAAGGCTTCCCTGATCTGTCCCATGCCTCCTCAGAGCTCTCCGAGTTCATTGTCGATTCTGTCTACATCTAAGTTCTGTTCTTCCATCCTTAAGCGAGCTTGGGCTCGTGTGTTGTACTAATGGCGAGGTCTCAGTGTGATTCTGAAGACAAGACAGAGGAATGAGACATGACTCAGGAACATGCGTATGCGATGCTTATGAAATGCGGACATGCAAATGTAGATTTAAACATTCAAGGAGATAAAAGCTCTATTTGAAAATATTATAACAATGGGGAAACAGACAAATCTTCATTGATGATAACTGGAGAGTTTACAACATAAAACTTGAAATGGAAATACAAGCTTCTTGCTTACAAAATACAGAAAACAACATCAAAAGATTCTAGATCCTTCTGCTGGATGGTCCTTCATCTTCAGACTGATTCTTTCTTCCACTTTGACGTACCACTCCTTGAAGTTCTTCCTTTTCTTTGCATTGCCATGAAATACTTACTTCTCCAGTCTTTCCCTTCTTCCTCGGCTTTGGCTAGAGCAGCCTTCAATTCTTATATTAGGGTGACCTTTGTTGGATGAGGCTCGAAACTAGTAAAGAACATCTTCAATGCTGCTTCTTTTACCCATGCCAAGTAAGTTTCAGAAACAATGACGTCAGGGTAATCCAATGCAGTCATCCCTCTAGTGTTGACACGGTGCCAAGCATGTATAATCTGAGCTTTGAAAACTCGATCCTTTCCCTCTTCAATATAAAAGCTTCTTAGGAGAGTGAAGTCCGGTTCGTCTTTCATCGGGTAACCCAGCTGACGGCGAGCTAAGATGGGATTGTAGCTGATGCAGCCTTCGGTGCTGATGAGTGGGACCTTCGGGAAATCTCCACAACTCTGAATCATAGGTATCCCTCCACAGATGGGGTCATACCAATTGATGTCGGTGTGTTTGAGTAATAACAGCCTTTCAGTCCAGGAGAGCCCATTCCGTTGATCCCAAATGGCAGGTAACCTCGGCAAGTGTGAAATAAACCACTTGTAGAGAAGAGTAGCGCAGCATACAACTCGTGCACCTCCACGACGACTACTACGATGAATGGAGAAATATGTATCAGCTAACAGTGTAGGTACTGGATTTCTGAGCTCAAAAAGAGTGACTGCGTTTGCTTCCACAAAGTTGTTGATAGTTGGGAACAAGAAGAGTCCGTAGATCAATAAAGCCAGAATGGCTTCAAATGCTTCCATCCTCTTTGCCTCTGCATAGATCTGGGCTTTTTCAAACAAGAACATTGCTGGTAAACCGTACATGCTCCCTCGGGTAGTTAAATGAGAACGCACTTCAGCCACTTCTAGGTTTAAGAGATCTGCAATGGTTCCTTCATTTGGAGTTCTTTCTCGTCCGAAGAACGGTCTAGGAGTAACACTCACCCCCATCAGGGCGGAGTATTCTTCCAAGGTTGGGAGTAGTTGGTAATCTGGGAAAGTGAAACAGTGATAGGTTGTGTCGTAGAACTGTACGAGTGCTGATAACATTTCTTCGTCGACTTGGATCTCTAGTAGAGGCAACACATTCCCATATCTTTCTTTGAATGCTTCAGAATCTTCTACCAACCCTGCTAGTCTTTTAAGATTTCCCAGATCTGGGATTTGGAACATACCTCCTGTGGTTGTTTTCTTTCCCGAATTCATTGTGATAATATCTGCAAAATAAACTTTATTTCCTTGAATGTTTAAATAATGAGAATGCAAATGTAAATGCAAAAGTTTTATGGAACTCAAATTTACCAAAATATCATTTCATTTCATTGATTTTTCAAAGGGGTATTACAAAAGATTTTAGTACATCTTACAAAAGCCCTAACATTACAACTCAATATGCTCTAAAAGAAAGTCCTCTCTCTTCTTGATTCTTATGAGCTCTTCTTTCACCTGTGCTTTCTCAAGGATGAGTTTGTCTACCATAGCCTTCCAAGGAGTTGATTGATGGTTGGAATAAAATGCATCTTCCTGTGCCTTCCTCTTCTTGCTTGCAACTGCTTCCTCTTCTTTCAACTGAAGTTGTTTGCGGAGTTCCTCGTTCTCTTCCATAGCCACCTGATATTTGTACTTCCAGGATACCTCAGTCTACTGTGACTTCCTCAGAGCAATCTTCAGCTTCTATTCCTCAGACATGAAAATCAACGGCTGTTCTTCTATTAAGACCATAGGCTTTTGTGGAGGATAAGGCATTTTCAACTGAATGGCCCTCTTTCGGACCCATTGGAGATAAGGTTCGAAAGAGATGCAGTTAGGTTTTCCCAAGTCCTCTTTTCCTTTCCTGTGTATATGCCCCCATGCTTTGAGAATTTCATCTTTTAATTCTGAAACTCCTATGAAGAAAATACCTTCTACGTGAGCACTGCAGGGTTTGTCTTTCAGCGGATAACCAAGTTGTCGACGAGCAAGCACGGGGTTATAGTTGATTCCCCCATTTGTACCAAGGAGAGGTATATTCCCGAAGCTTCTACAACTATCAATTATTTTGATTCCATCGTAACTACGGTTGTACCAGTTAATATCGGAGTGAGTAAGAGCCATAATCTTTTCAGACCACCATCCTTTTCTCCAAAAAGTATGGGCTTTGGGTAGGTGAGAAACAAACCATTTATACAACAACGGAACACAACAGACGATCATCCCTCCTTTGTGAAGATTTCTTAGATGAACAGAGTGGTAAGCTTCAGCTAGTAGAGTAGGTACTGGATTCTTCTTCAAGAATATTTTGATGGCATTGAGATCCACAAAGTTGTCAAAGCTCGGAAACAGAAAGATCCCATAAATAAGCAAGGCTAGAATAGCCTCAAAAGCATCCATACTCAAGTGATCGGCATAACACTGAGCAATACCAAGCTTTTAAGATCTTGTCTTTCGGCTCTTGGTTATCCTTCTCTTCCTTGAAGAAAATACTTTCCACATGAACACTGTTGGGCTTGTCCTTCAAAGGATATCCTAATTGTCGACAAGCAAGGACTAGGTTGTAACTGATTCCTCCATTAGTACCAAGAAGAGGTACATTACAAAAATATCCACATCTTTCAATGATCATTATTCCATCATAGTCACGATTGTATCAATCAATGTCAGAGTGAGTGAGAGCCATGATCTTCTGTGACCACCAACCTTTCTTCAGATCCCAAAAAACTTTAGCCTTAGGCAAGTGTGAAATAAACCACTTGTATAGCAAAGGAGCACAGCAAGTGATCATCCCTCCATTGTGTAAATTCCTCATATGAACATAATGATAAGCATCCACTAGCAAAGTAGGCACAAGGTTGTTTTTCAAGAAGATTTTAATGGTGTCGAGGTCCACAAAATTTTCAAAGCTAGGGAACAAAAAAATACCATAAATGAGCAAGGCAAGGATAGCCTCGAAGGCGTCCATGCAAGGCAATTACAAAGTAATCTTCTTCCTCTCTACTTCCATCTACAAAGAAACACAGGACCAGAAT
This sequence comes from Lathyrus sativus, assembly GCA_963859935.3. Lineage (NCBI taxonomy): Eukaryota > Viridiplantae > Streptophyta > Magnoliopsida > Fabales > Fabaceae > Lathyrus > Lathyrus sativus. Next base: position 61,347,988 of record OZ012741.1, read on the forward strand.
CTAAGGAGACATGAGAAACCTGAAACACATACACATGCAATGTAAAGATGAGAATGACTATGCAAATGCAGACAAGGATCAAGGCATCAAAAAGCTATCGTGTTACTAACTAAATTAGACCAAAGTTCTGCTCCAATAAGAAAACCAGAAATCCAGAATACCAAGGTGATAGAATACCACAACAGCCAAGATTATAAGTCCGTACTGACAAGAAAACCAGAAAACCTGGTTGGTTGGAGGTCATAGTTTCCTGCAAAACCCCTCCTCACAGGTTCTAGTCTTGAAAAGTACGACATTCTATGCAGGTCATAAATATCATGGACTCTCAGGTCGAGTAACGATGATGCGTTCAACATTTCTAGTTTGACATCATGTTCAATCAAAGAGGACTCAACTGACTTCCCAAAGAACGGTATCCAAAGTCATTAGTATTCTAATTCAACATCCCCTCAACTGCCCTAAATGTGCAGGATAGGATGTCTTCAAAGAAAACCTCGTCTAGACGTGAATTTCGTGCGAAATCTTGTGTGACTAAATGCCAAACAAGTCCACACTACTCTCCACACTAATCCTATGTGTGTACATAAGCCTGGGTATTGGGCTTATCTTTCATGGCACAACCCACCCAACAACACAACAACAACAACAACATAATAGGATAACAATAAAGATGCAAAAAACAAAATTCAAATGTAATAATATACAATAGTAAATATACACATACAACATACATATGCATAAAAATAAACACCCCAAAGACAAAACACAGACAAGCGCTTGGATTGACTCGCATAGGGAACCAGAGTCGCCAGTTGTCGCAACTGCAAAAAGGGTCGGTGGAAACAAATAAAAGATTCTCCATTGAACATTATTTATCCCAAAGAGAGGGAAAGGAAACGATCAAAGAAAACCTAAAAGGATGGGAAAAGACAAGGTCATCGCAACCCAAATCTTAGGTTCGGGAGTCAGTTACGCAAAGGGAAGGTATGAGCACCCCTCACCTCCGTTGTACTCAATGGGATCTACGCTTGTTGTTTAATCAAAGGGTTAGTTATCTAAAAGCTACTTTTAAACGGGGAATGGAAAAGAAAAAGGAGACTTGATAGGACATCGGCACCCTATGCCTATGCATTCCCTCGTGCAATTGGAAAGTCAGAGTCAACGTAGTTCGAAAAACTACGGGTGATGGGGGGAAGGTTGCTCGCCAAGACATCGTCGTCTTGTGCCTACGTATCCTCATCTGGTATGAGAAATCAGAGCAAACATAGTTTGGGAACTAGACCACTGTTTGGTTAAGTGTTTTTTTATGAGTGACGTTAAGTTCTCATTCCAGCAGTTAGGGTCGATGCCTGTTTGCGGTAGAACAGAAAACTAACGTACTCTTTTCTGAAAATGATTTAAGAACAATCCCTAAGGATAAAAAGGTTTAAATTTGGTTCAAGAGTTTTAGAGAAGTGAATTGAAATGGTCTGAGATTCACGTTGCACTAAAGACTATGATATAGGAGTGAATGTGTCGCATATCACCCAAGGGGCATACACTAAACACTCTGGATAAGTGAGGAGAAAACCCCACTCATCGTTTCCCACATACTTAAGGCTCGTGGCGCACAATGTTCATCATTTTTTATTAAGTTTCTTAAAGTTGTTTGAGGTGAGAAGAGAAGACACAAAAGAAAACACTAAAGGGAAACTAAAAACCCTAATGTCGTCATACAAAATGGTCCTAAGGTTAGGATGAAAAGGAAGTCTGCCTAATGTTATCATACAAATGATGGACCTAAAGTTGAGGTAAAATGGACTATCCTAATTGTTATCATGCAAAGGATTGAAAGCCTAATGTCTCTCCTACTCCCATCTTAATCAGAAATTAAGAGGGACTAGGAATCCTAAGGGACCATGTGAGCAAATACAAGTAAACACTAAATAATCCAATCACAAATGAAAACAAGAATGAAATTTAAACAAGTTCCAAAAAGAGAAGAAAGATGAAGAAGGAAGAAGGAATGCAAGATGAAGAACATACATGAAAGTTCAAAGGAAAAGCATCAAGAAAACATCAATTAATGATCACACATGGTAAACATCAATAACATGTCAAAGAAACAAGAATGAGCTTACACCATGTCAAAAGATCGGTGGCCTGGTGTGTGATTTATGAGAAAAATATTGGCCCATGAGCCCATCGAACCAATCAAACAACACTTAAGAGTCAAACACACTCTGTCAAAGCAAATGCCAGCATCAACATCAAGGGTTATTTTTCTTTTTTGTATTTGTTTTTAAACGGAAAACAAGTTCCAATACCAAGGTCATACTTTATTTCCTAAGCTTACAACATCAAATGTTAAAGCATTAAAAACAAAATAAGAAACGGTAATGGCTATGGAAACGTCTCAGGGAAAAGCGAAACCGTGATTGGCCACAAAAGCAAACACCAAGAAAGGTAAAAATCTGGCTGAACACAAAGCCACATTATCATCTTGCTTTCTTTAAAAGAGAAAGTCAACACAGCAGCAAATCATAAACCAAACAACCATGGAAATCGGTCGCCGCTTAAATCACAAAACCACAAGTGAAGGTGAAACCAGATCGAACTTGGTTGAAGCCAATCGCGCCTACCTTCAAAACGGTTCGCTCCAGGTCTGTTAATTCGACGCAACTTCTTTCAATCTCGTTCTTTCAGATCTTACTTTTTTTCTCAGATTTTTCGTTCTATTTTGACTTGGGTCTTGGTTTCGTTTAAGACTTTCTTCTCCTACTCAATCATGACTTCAATCATGTTTTCAATTTTGTGGTAGTTTTTGACTTCTGAAAATGGTTTTGGGTTTTAAGGTTTTTTTGGAGATTTGTGGGTTTTCTGGTGGAAGATGAAGAGGTTTTTAGTATGGGATTTGAAGTTGAGATTTGGTGAAGAGTTCGTAAAAACTGAAGAATACGACTTGTCTCTCCTTTTATCCCCCCCCCCAAAGGTGCGGTTATGAAGAGTGATTTTTGGAGAGGAATCGTTAAGGGGGTTTGGGTCTGTGTGGTTACTATGGAGGTAAGGGCGAGATAGCAAGCCGAGAGAAACATGAGCTGGAAGTTGGTATGTACGTGACACATCTTGTACGTTTTTTTTTTGTTTTTTATGGTGTTTGTTTATGCAGGATTACATGGCCCTGTAGTTATTTGCTGACAGTTTTTGGTGATGGTATTTGTTATGCAGTGTGATGGTTCGTACCGTTTTCACAGGTCATAGCGAGGATTTGGTGCATTGCATTTTTGAGAGTTTCGTATGTGATACGTGTTGTTTTGTGGTCCTCAAACCTTGGCACGAAATTTGTCGTGTGCGATCAACGATTTCTTTGTGAAAAAATGTATTTTGCAAGCTTGTGTTGTAAATGATGAGGGCTTGTGCAAGACCGCCTCGTGGAATGTTTTTTCTGTTGTATTATTTTGGGACATGGTGATAACAATTGAATATGGGCCATGGTGTTAGAGAATGAAAATTATTATTTATGAATTTTTCTTTGTGAATTGTACTAACTTGGAGATAGCCCTTTATTTTACAAACTCTCCCGTTTTATAATGTAAGTTAAAAGGACATGGGCTCTCCCATTATTTCCCTTATGAATCTTCTTGTTATAGTGGGCTTTGTAGAATTTAAACAAAAAATTTAGAGCTTTGATGATGGATATGGGTACTCGAGCTTTGATTAATTTTTAAAATTTGACTAATCCTCGAATCAAAAAATGATCTTGAATAAATGATGCCATGTTGAATTCTCTTGAACTGAAATGCATACCCTGAATTCTTTCGAGCAATACCATGAATCAAATGAACATGTTTTGAAACCAGAGAATCAAGACTCAAAATATGCACTATATGGCTTAGAACCTTAACTGGAAAATGAATTGGTTCCGTATAATTCTCAACCATAAAAAATATAAATTTGCCACCGCCTGATAGCTTGATCCACAAATGATTTAAATTAGCACAAAACCCTAATTGAGATTCAACTGGCCATGATGTCTAACCACCTTGAAGCAATTGCCTTTGCCACAGCCTGATATCTGAACCACAAACAGATGATTTGAGCCCAAATCCTAATGGAAGCCTGAAGCACACGTCTTGGACCATATATACCCTAACCTTATTATAAAGCGCTCTTCTTGCCTGACAAACTAGATAAATCCAAACCATGAATGAACCTCAGAACAAAATGCATATCCTTCCTGACTAGGGAAACGCAAACTTGATTCAATTTTAAGTCAATCCTCCTGGTAGAAACAACATTTTTTTTTGAGATTTTCTTAACAACAATTGGTGGATGGATGTACAAAATGAAAGCTATACACGGTAGGAAAAATTTGGGGTATGACACATACAATCTGTCATCCTCCATGATGGCTTCTTCGATTGATGGAAAAATACACGTCAGCCAACAAAGTGGGTACATGATTCTTGATCAAGAACATGTTGATTGCACTCTTATCAACAAAATCATCATTAGTTGGAAATAAAAAAGTCTATAAATTAACAAGACCAAGATGGCCTCGAATGCTTTAGAATTCTTCGAATCAGCATATAACTGAGCCTTTTCAAATAGGAACACAGTTGGCAATCCAAAAAAACCTCCCTTAACAGTCATGTGAGATCGTACTTCAGTCATCTCCAGATGCATAGCCTCTGCAATTACCCTTTCACTATGAGTCTCTTCTCTTTCAGAAAATGGTTTAGGAGTGATGCCTAATCCCATCAGCATGGAGTATTCTTCCAAAGTTGGCAGCAATTGGTAATCTGGAAACGTGAAACAGTGATGGATCGGATCGTAGAACTGCATGAGCGCTGACAACATCTCTTCATCCACTTGAAGTTTTAGTAAAGATAGTATATTCCCATACTTCTCTCTGAATGCCTCAGGGTCTTATACTAAACCTCCCAGCTTCCTCAGATTCTCCAAATTTGGGCTTTGGAACACATACTCTACAGTTGTCCTTTTTCCGAAATCCATTCTATAATATCTGCAAAAAAAAACTTTAGTTCCTTGAAGTGTTAATAAATGTGAATGCAAATGCACAAAGTTTCATGGAACTCAGATATTTGCAAACATCAAAAAGCGTTATAGACTTAACTTTATTGCTCAACAAGATTGAATTACAAAATATCATTACGTCTTACAAAATTCTTAAACAGAAAGCTAAATAAAAGCTAACAAAAGTCCTAAGAAGATTCTCCTAACAGCCACATGTTGAGCTTCTTGATCTCTTCTTCCATCTGAGTCTTCTCGAGAATGAGCTTATCCATAATCAACTTCCATGGAGTCGACTGAGGGCTAGAAGAAAATAATTCCTCTTGCGCGTTCCTCTTCTTGCAAGAAAGTACTTCTTCATTCTTCAACTACAGTTGTTTCTGGAGTTCTGCATTTTCTTCGACAACCACTTGATACTTGTGCTTCCAAGCGTCTTCTGTTTGTTGCACTTTACTCAAATTGATTCTTAGCTTCTCCTCCTCATACATGAAGATCAAAGTGCGCTCCTCCTTCAAAGCCATAGGTTCTTGCTGAGAATAAGGCATCTTCAACTCGATAGCTCTCTTTCGGACCCAATAAAGATATGGTTCCAAAGCAACGCAGTTAGGTTTTCCTGGGTCCTTCTTCCCTTTCTTATGCAAATGACTCCAAGCTTTTAAGATCTTGTCTTTCACCATTTCTGGTTTGACATCATGTTCAATCAAAGAGGACTCAACTGACTTCCCAATGAACGGTATCCAAAGTCATTAGTATTCTAATTCAACATCCCCTCAACTGCCCTAAATGTGCAGGATAGGATGTCTTCAAAGAAAACCTCGTCTAGACGTGAATTTCGTGCGAAATCTTGTGTGACTAAATGCCAAACAAGTCCACACTACTCTCCACACTAATTCTATGTGTGTACACAAGCCTGGGTATTGGGCTTATCTTTCATGGCACAACCCACCCAACAACACAACAACAACAACATAATAGGATAACAATAAAGATGCAAAATACAAAATTTAAATGCAATAATATACAATAGTAAATATACACATACAACATACATATGCATAAAAATAAACACCCCAAAGACAAAACACAGACAAGCGCTAGGATTGACTCGCATAGGGAACCAGAGTCGCCAGTTGTCGCAACTGTAAAAAGGGTCGGTGGAAACAAATAAAAGATTCTCCATTGAACATTATTTATACCAAAGTGAGGGAAAGGAAACGATCAAAGAAAACCTAAAAGGATGGGAAAAGACAAGGTCATCGCAACCCAAATCTTAGGTTCGGGAGTCAGTTACGCAAAGGGAAGGTATGAGCACCCCTCACATCCGTTATACTCAATGGGATCTACGCTTGTTGTTTAATCAAAGGGTTAGTTATCTAAAAGCTACTTTCAAACGGGGAAGGGAAAAGAAAAAGGAGACTTGATAGGACATCGGCACCCTATGCCTACGTATTCCCTCGTGCAATTGGAAAGTCAGAGTCAACGTAGTTCGAAAAACTACGGGTGATGCGGGGAAGGTTGCTCGCCAAGACATCGTCGTCTTGTGCCTACGTATCCTCATCTGGTATGAGAAATCAGAGCAAACATAGTTTGGGAACTAGACCACTGTTTGGTTAAGTGTTTTTTTATGAGTGACGTTAAGTTCTCATTCCAGCAGTTAGGGTCGATGCCTGTTTGCGGTAGAACAGAAAACTAACGTACTCTTTTCTGAAAATGATTTAAGAACAATCCCTAAGGATAAAAAGGTTTAAATTTGGTTCAAGAGTTTTAGAGAAGTGAATTGAAATGGTCTGAGATTCACGTTGCACTAAAGACTATGATATAGGAGTGAATGTGTCGCATATCACCCAAGGGGCATACACTAAACACTCTGGACAAGTGAGGAGAAAACCCCACTCATCGTTTCCCACATACTTAAGGCTCGTGGCGCACAATGTTCATCATTTTTTATTAAGTTTCTTAAAGTTGTTTGAGGTGAGAAGAGAAGACATAAAAGAAAACACTAAAGGGAAACTAAAAACCCTAATGTCGTCATACAAAATGGTCCTAAGGTTAGGATGAAAAGGAAGTCTGCCTAATGTTATCATACAAATGATGGACCTAAAGTTGAGGTAAAATGTACTATCCTAATTGTTATCATGCAAAGGATTGAAAGCCTAATGTCTCTCCTACTCCCATCTTAATCAGAAATTAAGAGGTACTAGGAATCCTAAGGGACCATGTGAGCAAATACAAGTAAACACTAAATAATCCAATCACAAATGAAAACAAGAATGAAATTTAAACAAGTTCCAAAAAGAGAAGAAAGATGAAGAAGGAAGAAGGAATGCAAGATGAAGAACATACATGAAAGTTCAAAGGAAAAGCATCAAGAAAACATCAATTAATGATCACACATGGTAAACATCAATAACATGTCAAAGCAACAAGAATGAGCTTACACCATGTCAAAAGATCGGTGGCCTGGTGTGTGATTTATGAGAAAAACATTGCCCCATGAGCCCATCGAACCAATCAAACAACACTTAAGAGTCAAACACACTCTGTCAAAGCAAATGCCAGCATCAACATCAAGGTTTTTTTCCCTTTTGTATTTGTTTTTAAACGGAAAACAAGTTCCAATACAAAGGTCATACTTTATTTCCTAAGCTCACAACATCAAATGTTAAAGCATTAAAAACAAAAGAAGAAACGGTAATGGCTATGGAAACGTCTCAGGGAAAAGCGAAACCGTGATTGGCCACAAAAGCAAACACCAAGAAAGGTAAAAATCTGGCTGAACACAAAGCCACATTATCATCTTGCTTTCTTTAAAAGAGAAAGTCAACACAGCAGCAAATCATAAACCAAACAACCATGGAAATCGGTTGCCGCTTAAATCACAAAACCACAAGTGAAGATGAAACCAGATCGAACTTGGTCGAAGCCAATCACGCCTACCTTCAAAACGGTTCGCTCCAGGTCTGTTGATTCGACGCAACTTCTTTCGATCTCGTTCTTTCAGATCTTACTTTTTTTCTCAGATTTTTCGTTCTATTTTGACTTGGGTCTTGGTTTCGTTTAAGTCTTTTAGAGACAAAAAATGACCTATAATGTTCTGATAAAATTCAAGGCCTTCCATAGGTTTTTGGCACTTTAACATTGAACCAAAGTTATACGGGACATCTTCTTGTTCATTTTAGAAAAATAATGGGTTCCAAATGATAAAAATTGACCAAGTTATGACCTTTTGAAATTGAAAAGAACAACCTTCCAAGACTCAAAATGATCTATAATGTCATCAAACTTTTGATGAATTTCCAAGCATAATTAGATATTTCCTTGGAAATAAAACTTGTTGGGGATTATGAGAAGAGTTCATTAGAAAAGTAATCACGTCAATATGTTGAAAATTGAAGGATTTATGCCCATTTTATCATAGCATCCACAATTTTCTAAATTAGGTCAACCACCTTGAACTAAACTTGAATCTCTTGATCAATTCTTACAAACTAAGCCATGGTGAAACACATATGATCTTGAAATGATGTTGCCTTGAATCACACTTGAGGATGAGGGGCTTTGGGGCTTGAGAATGCCATAAAAACAAGAAGAAACCTTAATTGAAGTTGAAGAAACAAGTTCCTCCTTCTTGAGAAACAAACCACGATACCTTGATCCTTTGTCTAGAACCATCCTATGCAAAAATGAATATGAAAATGCAATGAAATATAAGCCAAAACACAAGAGGAGATATGGGCAAATTTTGGGATGATACATGTGGGTCCTTGTATGAAGCCCAAGAGAAGTCTAGAGAATTTAGATTGTCCAAGTCTTAAGAAGAGTTTTTCAAGAAAGGTTTCACCGGGAAATAATACTTTCTTTGTTAAACTGTTCCAAGATTAAAGAGGTTAAAGAAGAGGTTTCACCGGGAAATAATCCTCTCTTTATTTAAGTTTTTCAAGGTTGAATCAATTGAACAAAACCTAAGAGGAGGCTGACTCTATTAGGAAGAGGAAATCCTATGTACAGGGGGGAAATAGTTGTTTGAACTAAGTTATACTTTTGACAAGGATCCTATGGTTTGAACAAGTATAAACTAAGGATGATTTAAATTCTAAGAGAAAATTAACAATATATGAATAATCATATATACATATATATGAATAAGCATATAAACAAGTATGGGTTGAATTGAGAAAAGTAGTGGGTCTTATACTTTGGATAGAGGCTCAAGTGTATTGTGATTGATTAGATGTTTTCTTCAAGACTGAGTTAATGGTTTTGAGAAATTGAATAAGGTTTTGACTTTGAAGATGACTTGTTCATGATCAATATACAATAAAGCACATACATATTTCACAAAGTTCAAGTTCTTATGCACTTACCTCTTGAGCCCCACTTTCTAACCTTCAAGATACTTGTGACATAAGTAAATAAATTCCTTAGACACTTCTAATAGATCCCTTGAAAGCTTTTAGGATGATCAAAATCCAAAGAAAACCTCTGGAACATAATCTAGCTCTTTCTTGCAAAATTGGCAAAAGTGACCAAAATGGCAACTCCACTAAATGATGTTATAGTTGAGAAACTATGCTTGGAACATATTAAGGATATATATATTAGAGTGTGTTTAAGGTGTTTTTTGGTTTTGAAATGGACTGAATCAAGATATGGCTTGGAAAATGCAGAAAAGTCAAAATACGAGGTTTTGATGGTTGACTTTCTGATTTTTGGTGATTTGAAATGAAGATGGGGGTTTTGACACCTCCAATGGATGATTTGTGATGTGTTTGGATGGTTATTTGAGTGGTTTAGGCTCTGGTTTGGAGAATTCCAAGTTTGCTTTTTAAAACTTTTAAATTTGAAGTAAGAGAAGAAACGTGAGAAAACAAGTCCTTTGTATTGTTTTGGTGTCTATCAAATGATCAGAAATGACTCCTATTTTCAGGAGAGCCAGTTTGTTTTAGGATGAATAGTGAATGGATGACGGAGCATGCTATTATCCAATGGGTTTTGTCATGTAGCATGACTTGAAATCTAAGGTACTATAAGTCTCCTCTAGCATAACTATATCTTTACTCAAATTCAACTTTTGCAGGTTTGAACACTAATGGCTTTAGAATGAGTCTTGGCTGATTTGTGCTTGCTTCATGCCAATTCAATGTACCACATTAATGCACCTTAGCAAAACTTAAGTTCCATAGTTTGTCATCATGATTCTCACATGTGAAAGGATAGGATTCTTGACTTGGTATAATTTTAAATATATCAAGTGATTCATCAAGGTTCCTTCTGGTCTTGGAAGAGGACAAAGCTTGTAAGATGACAAAATTGAAGATTAAAATCGTGTGGCACAAGTAATGCACAAAATTTGTCTTGAAAAATCAACTTGATCATGTCATATTGTGGGGATCATAACTTCTTGCTCAAGTTGAATCAATTGATGTTCTTGTACTCTTTGGAAAGCTTGTATATCATACTTCAACTTTGATGTTTACATTAGGTCTTGATTCCTCTCGGATCATAATGGAAAATGCCTCCAAAGTTGGAAAAACTATGAGGCATTCTAAGTGTCAAAGTTCAAAATCCCATGAAACCCTAATTTTAATGCTTCATATCTCCAAATCTATGCATTTTTTGGGGGTACTTCTGCTTTGAAATCTTGTTGTATGTAATAAGGTCTATCATTTTAGATTTGGATGGGAAAATGTTTGCTTGGATCACAAGTTATGGCCTTGCAAAGTTGGGTAAAAACCATGTTCCTTCCATAACTTAGTGAAATTTTAAGTTTCTCAAGGTTGCCCTTTTTGCAAGTAACCTCACTTTTATTGATTTTTTTTTATTGACCATGATCCAAATCACAAGTTAACATTATTCTTGACTTAAAGAGGCCATATTTTCCAAAAAATCCCAAACGTCAAACTTGGTTTTGATCATAGTTGACTTTTTACATTAGATGAAACTTGAACTTTGTGATCCTCTATGAAACCAAATCCTTGGGATAAATTGAACCTAATTGATGGATCCAATATGTGTTTTTGAGTGTCTTGAATCATGTCCCAAGGTTTGAGGTCATGTATTGGTCAAAAGCCAAAGATATGGTTGACTTTTTCTCAAGAACCCTAGTTTGTGGTCCAGATGAATTTGAATCCTTGTATTGCTTATGAGTCAAGTTATTTGAATCAATCCAATCTTGTAAATGGATAAATATGATTTATTTGAGGTCCATAAAGCATATCTCAGGAACCTATGGATTGAATTAGGTCAAAACCCTAATTCCTGATTTTTGGTAGATGCAACCCCTGAGGCTACTTTGAATTTATGAATGGAATCATGAGGTTCTTTTGAGCTTCTTGAATCATATATTGAAGTATTGTTTCATGCCCAGACGAAAATTTCTATTTTGACACCTTGGTCGATCAAAACCCTAATTTGGTGACACTGATGGTCTTGAGGCTTGATTAATTTGGAATGGTGCAATCTTGTGTTAGATTCTTGATGAGGGAAACCTCTTGATCCTTCATGGATGCTTGAGAGGTTTGACATGTTAAAGATCATGTCAATTCTTGATTGATCCTTTTCCTGAATGCTCTAAGAGGGCTTAAAACCCTAATCCTTGGTTAAGGTGAATACTCAATAATCTTTGAAAAGATTAATGAGGTATGAAAATACATCCATATTTTGGTGATGATTTGCACAATGATGTGAAGTATTGTGGTCAAAATTTAGGGTATGACAAGATGTTTGAAGCGTGAGTAGAAGAGTAGATCACTAGGACTTCAGAGTCTTAAGTCTTCAAAACTTGTTCACCAGAACCTTGTCTTCAGAATATTTAGCACTTAGTCTTCAGAACCCTTGGTCTTCAGAAACGTAAGTCTTCAGAGTCTTTTGAACTTTGTTCAGCAGAACCTTGTCTTCAGAGTCTTCAGCACTCGGTCTTTAGAAACTTAAGTCTTTAGTACTTGTTCAGCAGAACCTTGTCTCTAGAGTCTTCAGCACTTAGTCTTCAGAAGATAATGACTTCAGAATCTAAAAAGCCTTCATAAGTAAATCATCAGAGTCACACTAAGAGGAAGAATCCAAGAGAGCATTGCAGCAACAACATATTGTCTTCTTAGAATCTTTTTGATTATGAATTTGAGCAGAAACGATTTAGATCAATATATTCAGAAACTTGTAATGTTTCTCGTTCAGGAGTTAGAATCAAAGTTGTTTGCTAAAGATACACAATAATAAACGGTTAGGGTACCAATGCAGGACTGAATTTTGTTCTAACAATCTCCCCCTTCTTGATGATGACAAAACATTGTATTTTGATGAACAATTTTTGTCGGGTAATCACCGAAACATAAATCAGAAGGAAGTACAAAGCTCCCCCCTGAGATGAGCAATTCTAAAAATATAATCAGAATGAAATAAGACTTCCCTGATCAACCTTTTTGTTGGAGTAGATGAACCTTCTGTTCAAAAGAACTAGTTTATCTTTCAGAAGTTTCTTTAACTTGTTCTTACTGTTGTTAAACATTTTAACGAGGATTTAACACACAACAGCACATATCATCTTCTGATGAGTTTTACTTTTGATCCTGGATAATTTTTGAAATCTTTTCTCACTCAAGATGATTCATAGCTTTTAAGAAGCTAGCATATCTTCAGAGTTTGGGTTTCATACGTTCTGATTTTTTAGGTGTTTCTAATATATTGTAAGGTTTTCCTGAAATAAAAAAACTAACATAATATTCTCTTAAAACAAGAGTTAGTAAAAACATTTGAAATGTTTGAGTTTGATTTAAGAGAAAATAGGTATATCAAACTCAACAATTTCTCTCCCTTTTTGTCAGCAATCAAAAAGAAAATATGTGATAAAATGCAATCAGATGCAACAAAAAGATAATATGTGGGTCTAAAGAACCTGGGACATAGTGTATCATAAGCCACATCAATCATAAATAATCAAAAAGGAATTCATTCAAGATTAACAAAGTTAAACTGAGTTACAAGGACATGATCATACAAAAGACAAACAAGACACACAATAAGATGGTTAATAAAACACATAAACTGAGAGCACAGATTTTGATACACCAACAAGAACACTCGCCCAACAAGCATCAAAAATCTTGCACCTTATCAACTCTTTCACATCTTTCTTCAAATGCAGCATTGTCTGGTCCAAGCCTTTTGGCTAATCCAATGGTTTCAGCCTTGAAGAACAACTCATATAGAATTCTTCCATAAGGAATGCAAAACTTATGCTGAATTCTGGAAACTCCAATATAATACTTCAAATGATTGAAGATAATTTGAGGCAGGTTGACCCGGACGTTGTACATCAGAAAGTAGATAAAGAGTCTATCATCACGAGACAAGGCATCTTTGGCCACTCCTCGAGGACGAAAGCTGGTTAGCAGGAGTTCAAATCACACTTTAGCAATGGGAAGGAGCCCTTCAGGATTGTTGGGTTCATATTTGGGAAGAGAATCATCATGAATGATAATGTGTTTCTCAACAAATGAGTAGTTCAAATGAAAATCGTCTATGGTGACTCTAGATTGGACACAGTTGATAGCTTCAGCAATGGAGGAAGGTGTTATGATGAAATGAACTCCATGAAAAGAAAACCATATAATGTTGTCATCTTTGTCAACCCTTGCATATTTTCAAAACTCCTTCATATAGTTAGGATAGATGGGTCTGTGCAAGATTGCATAGTAACCAGACCATCCTTGAATTTGCATGCTTCTAGTTATGTTCAAACCCGAGTCTCTAAGTCTAGGAAAGTTAGGCTTTTTCTCAGTGATTACTTCCAAGACCTCTTCATTTTCATAAAAAGTTTTGAGAGACATAGTGTCAAAAATAGGATAAGGAAGATTTGAGAGACTGAGGAAGAGAAGTAAAAAGAAACTTGATATATATATATATATATATATATATATATATATATATATATATATATATATATATATATATATATATATATATATATATATATATATATATATATATATATATATATATATATATATATATATATATATATATATATATATATATATATATATATATATATATATATATATATATATATATATAGAAGTAATGGATCAACAATAAATGACAATAAATATTAGATGAACTAAAAAATTCATCATTTCCCAGACAAGTGACGTAGGACATAAGAGGAGTAAGAGACAAAGATATCAAAGAATGGGAAAGGAGTGTAGAAGTCTCTTATTAAAGGGAAAATCCAAAAGGTCACAAAATAAGTATACGTTATTTAAGTCTTGACATCATTCAATAAATACGAACATGTATGCTTAAAAGTGGAAAAAGAAATCTGACATGGACATTAAGAAGGTTATGAAACCCAATGCGTTAAATCATGATTATGCATGTTCATCAAATAGGACAGTTGTCACCACTAGCGTTCACACGTTCTCAAATGAAAAGAAAACAATTAATGTTGTAACTGTTCACAATCCAAAAGATAAATCAAAGGATTTCCTTCTAAAAAGAAACTTTCTAATTCATAAACATCCTTTAAAAAGCTCATGTTTCAGAATCAAACGAGAAATAAATAAACAGATAAATAAATAAATTCATCAGAATCTTATTTCAGAAATTATGGTGACTTGACACATCAAAATTTCATCTACTCATTCTGGACTCGGTTTTATAAATAAAATTTTTAGAATGAATACGAATTTATCCTCAACAAGAGGTTTTGTGAAAATATCAACCCTTTGGTGGTATTTATCCATAAATTTTAAATGAAAAATGCCCTTCTTAACACAGTCACGGATAAAATGATGTTTTATTTCAATATATTTATCCCTAGAATGCAAAATAGGATTCTTGGATAGACAAATAGTAGAAGTATTATCAGAGAAGATAGAAATGTTACTCTAAGAAATCTGATAATCTTCTAATTGACTTTTCATCCAAAGAATCTGTGTGCTACATTTGAAAGCGGCAAGATATTTAGCTTCGGCAGTTGATAAATCAATTGTGAATTGTCTTAAGTTCGTTGATCAATTTGAATTCCCAGAAAGAACTTCAGTTCTCCCATCAAGCTCATTTCAAATTCATCCTGCATTAACTTAGAAAATTCCTTGCACAAGGAAGTATTAGCAGAACCAAATATAATATCATCAACGTAAATTTGCACAACCAGAATGTCATTTTTATAGGTTTTGCAAAAGAGCGTTGTATCCACTTTTCCTCTAGTAAAGGTATTTTCCAAAAGAAAGTTACTTAGCCTATCATACCAAGCTCTAGAAGCCTGTTTCAGACCATATAACGATTTTTTAAGTTTGAAAATGAAATATGTGTTTTCAGAACTTTCCAAACCCGGAGGTTGGTGCGCATACACTTCTTCAGAAATATACCTGTTTAAAAATGAACTCTTTACATCTATTTGATATAAAGCGATGACATGATTTACACCAAAGGAAACTAAGAGACGAATAGATTCTAACCTGTTAACTGGTGCAAAGGTTTCTGTATAGTCTGTTCCTTTTTGCTAACTATAAACTTGTACTACCAGTCGTGCTTTATTTCTCACGAACTCACCTTTTTTATTTAACTTGTTTCTGAATACCCATCTGGTTCCAATAACGTGGAAACCTTTTGGTTTCTGAACAAGATCCCAAACATTATTTCTGGTGAACTGGTTTAGTTCTTCTTCTATAGCCAGAATCCAGTCATTGTCTTGAAGAGCTTCATCTATAGAGGTTGGTTCGATGAGAGAGACTAAGCCAAGAAGAGTTTTTTCAGAAGGTTTGAATGAATATCTAGTTCTGACTGGTGCATCTTTATCTTCTAGAATCAATTCTTCAGAATGAGAAGTTCTTGGTCTACTTTTCTTTTGATGAGATGGACCAACAACAGTTTCTGATTGAGTTGTTTATGAGTCTTTAGTTTCAGCAGATGTGTCTTTATATACAGAGTCTTTATCCTTAGGTTCTGAGAAGGTGATTTCTAAATCTGCAATTTTCTCAAATAGCTTTGACTTTTTGGGGTCAAGTTTATCATCGAATCTAACATGAATTGATTCTTCAACAGTTCTTATTTCTGTGTTATAGATTCTATAGCCTTTTGAACATTCAGAATATCCTAACAACAAACACTTTTGAGCCTTAGAATCAAACTTTCCAAGATTCTCCTTAGTGTTTAACATAAAACATGTACAACCAAAAGGATGAAAGTAAGATATGTTGGGCTTTCTGTTCTTCCACAGTTCATAAGGAGTCTTACCCAAAATATGTCTAATAAAAACTCTGTTCTGAATGTAGCATGTTGTGTTTACTACCTCTTCCCAGAAATGCTTAGCCATATCAGTTTCTTGGATCATGGTACAAGCCATTTCTTACAAATTCCTATTCTTCCTTTCTATAACTCCATTTTGTTGTGGAGTTCTAGGACAGGAGAAATCATGAGAAATGCCAAGAGAATCAAATAGATCCTCATAGTAATTATTCTAAAATTCTCCGTCATGATCACTTCTAACTTTGAATATTATGCAATTCTTTTTTGTTTGCACTTGAGAGAAAAAGATAGAGAACACATAATGCGACTCATCCTTGTGTTTCAAGAAGTTTACCCATGCCCAACGACTATAGTCATCAATGATAACTGATCCATACTTCTTTCCATTGATTGAAGCATTTTTCACTGGTCCAAACAAATCTATGTGTAGAAGTTCTAACGGTCTAGAGGTGGAAACAACATTTTTTAGAGAACTTGACTTTCTGACAAGCTTCACAAAGAGCATCTGAAGCAAACTTTGGATTTGGTAAGCCTTTAACTAGTTCAAGCTTATTTAGCCGAGAAATGCTCATCATGCTAACATGGCCCAAACGTCTATGCCATACCCGTTGCTCTCCATTAACAAACATTAAGCATTTGACATTCTGTTCACTGAGATCAGAAAGTCTAATCTTGTAAATGTTGTTTTTCCTCTTTTTGGTAAAAAGGATTGAGCCATCTTCCTGACTGACAGCCTTATAAGACTTTTGATTAAAGATGATATCATAACCAGTGTCACTAAGTTGACTAATAGAAAATTAGTTATGAATCAAACCATCGACCAGAAAAACATCAGTAATAGAGGGAAGTTTACCATTATCGATAATTCCACAGCCAATGATTTTTCCTTTTTGGTTTCCTCCGAAACCAATGACGCCTCTAGACTTAAGTTCCAAACTTTGGAACATATGCCTTCTTCCCGTCATGTGTCATGAGCAACCATTGTCCAAGTACCATGATTGGTGTTTGAATTGAGTTGCTAAGGATGTCTGCAATATAAACTATCTTTTCCTTAGGTACCCATTTTCTGGGTCCTTTTTTGTTAGTTTTCCCTGAGTATTTAACAACCTTGGGTTAATGTGTAACAAGATAGTCAAGTGGAATTTGTTCATGATATATACATTTAGAAATAGATTTCTGTGTCGGTGGAGGTTTCTGCGCAAGCTAAAAATAAACAGGTTTTGTATCAGCAAGTACAAAGTGTTTGTAGAGAGGTTTTGGTTTTAACATGATACTTTCATTAATCTTAGAAGTATATGTACAAGCTAAACCTTTCTTTCCATTTCTACTAACTCCATAAATTAAGGAAGCAAATTTTCTTCTATCTATGCTTTTAGTCAGAAAGTGCTGAAAAGCTCTGTCATATCTAAATACACAGTTGGTACCGGAGGCATCAAGACTTATTTCTTCTTCTAACTTTTAGATTTTAATTTTCAAATTAGAGTTTGTACTTTCTAAAGAAAATATTTTTTAATTTAAAGAAGAAATATTCTCTTCATGCTTCTCACAAGCTTCAAAAGCAATTACTTGGACTTGTTTAAGGTCTTTGTATTTTCTTTGAAGACTTTGATACTTCTCCAGTATTTCAGAGAGACGTGATTCTAAAATAGAATGATAGAGATTATAAAATACCTCTTTAGAATCATGATCAGATTCTGCTTCTCAGTCTGATGATAGTTTGTCTTCGGGTTCTCCAGATACTTTAGCATCAAAAGTTGTTGCCATCAATGCACCATTAGCTTGTTCTTCTTCTGAATCAGAGTCGTCCCAGGTAGCCATGAGTCCTTTCTGGCCTTTGACAGAATTCTTCTTATGCTCTCTATCTTTCTTGAGCATGTGACATCCATTCTTGTAATGACTTGGCTCTTTACGTTCATAGGAAATAACTTCTTTTTCAGAACTCGACTTCCTTTGTCCAAATGTTGAGTCAAAACGGCCGACAATCCTTCTAGCTCCTTTAAACTTTCCTTGACCCTTTTTTCTGTTCTTCTAGAGTATGTTGACCCTTCTGGAAATTAATGAAAGTTCATCATCTTTTGAGTCTTCATCAGAATATTTTAAGATTTCCTCATCTTGATAAGCTGTTGACTTTGTAGAATTGGATTTCAAATCAACTAACTTTCCTTTCCTTTGAGATTTATCTCCCTCAAGTTCTATCTCATGACTTCTTAAAGAACTAACAATTTCTTGAAGAATGATACTATTAAGATCTTTAGATAGTTTCAAGGCATTTACCATAGGTCTCCACTTCTTAGGAAGGCTTCTGATGATCTTTTTGACATGGTCAGCAGTTGAGTATCCTTTGTCCAGAACTTTAACTCCAGCAACTAGCATTTGAAACCTTGAAAACATAGTTTCAACTATTTCATCATCCTCCATTCTGAATGCCTCATATTTCTGGATTAGGGAAAGCGTCTTTGTCTCTTTAACTTGAGCGTTTCCTTTATGAGCCATTCTTAGAGAAACAAAAATGGACTTGGGAGTATCTTTGTTTGTTATCTTCTCATATTCAATATAAGAGATAACATTTAGTAGTATAGTTCTTGCCTTATGATGATTCTTATAATCTTTCTTTTGTTGATCAATCATAGCACTTCTTCACACTTTTAATCCTGCGGCATTAATAGGATGATTGTAGGCATCAACAATAAGATCCTAAATATATACATCATAGCGAAGAAAGAAACTTTCAATTCTGTCTTTCCAATAGTCAAACTTTTCAATATCAAAGACTGGTGGTTTGGCATTGTAGTGATCTTTCTCTACTGGAATAGTGGCAGCTACCATTATTTCTCTCACACACTAGATATATACTGAACACAGTTAAATGTTTGATAAAATTTTATCACAATCAGAACCGGAGCTCTGATGTCAATTGAAGGAGTGAGTAAAACACAAGAAATAGGGGTTTGAATTGGGTTTTTAAAAATTGAAATCATTTTATGAACTCAAAAAGAAATCCCAAAGAAATTAATCAAGAGAGAGAGACACACACATGTTATATCCTGGTTCACTTGAAAACTATGAAGCTAATCCAGTCCATCCACCAAGGTGATTTTGCCTTATACACAAGGACTCTATCCACTATAATCAACTGATTTCAATTTGCACTAGCAACTGCTGGTGACTAACAACCACTAAGACTAACTGTCTAAGTCTTCTTAAGGATTCTAACATAACTGGTCCCTTAAGGAATTACAAACAAAAATTTATGAAAAATAAATGCTTACAAAGAAATGCTTCTACACAAGCAAATATAAACACTATGAATTTCAAATATGACTTAAAGAAGATTTGCACACAGTATGAATTTTCGTTATTGTTCTTCACTATTTGCTTGCTTTCTTGCTTTCAATTTTCTTCAAGTTTTCAAGTCCTTATATATCCAGTAAAAGATCCATTAGAGGGCACATCAGGAATATCCTTGATGGAGATGGCGACTTGAAAGAATGACGTTACGAGGATGAAAATCATACACAAAAGTTGTCTGGTAATCTCTCAAGAACAAACCTGCAGAGGAAGGCAAGGGAACCCAAGCTTGCGATCTTGTTTGTGGAATGAGACGCAAATGATATGTGGGATCTTAGGGGTAATAATTAGGGTATTACACAACAACTGTGAAAGACCTAAAATAACAGTTGAACAACTGTTATTTGGTAGGGTGTGGTTGTAAGTGGGTTATTTACAATCACAGTTTTTTTTCCATGGTTGTAAACTAGATAACGTGCTACATACAACCACGATTTTATTAAACAATTATTGCTGTACTTCTTTTCATAAAATAAAATAAAAATCAACAGTAGAACAACAAGAATAACAACAAGAACAACAATTAGAACAACAAAAATAAGAACAACAACAACAATAATAATTAAAACAACGTGAAGAACAAGAAGAACGAGAAGAAGAACAACAACACAACAACAAGAACAACAATAATAACAACAACAATAATAATAAAAAATAACAATAATAATAACAAGAACAACAACAAGAACCACAATGATAACAACAACAACAACAACAACAACAACAACGGTAACAATAACAAAAAAGAACGAAAAGAACAACTACAACTATCATTGCTAACTTGAATCCATACTTTCTTGTCTCATTCAAGTTGGAGAAGAGATGATGGAGTTCTGAAATTTGTTAATGAAATAAATGAAGTTTTCAAGTATTGTTTATGGAAGAAATGATATTTTTGAGCTTGGTTTAATGGATAAATAGAGTGTCGTAAATGAAAGATGACGTTTGATGGTAGAAGATCAAGTTCATCTAAGTTGGAAGTTCATTTAAGTTTTAGGTTTCACGCGGATCACTAATGGTAGGTTTTTGAGCGTTGATACTCACTAAATAGACGATAAAGATTTGTTTAAGGACAATGAAGAAACTCAATAAACACACTTATATTTTCCCATAACCCTGAGTGACTTCTAAACACGCTACATACAATAACAATTGTATTAAACAATCGTTGTTGTATGTTGTTTAATAAAATATAAAAAATACTGCAGTAAAACAACAACAACAACAACATCAAGATTTAAACTCATGACCATACGCTACATATAACAACAATTGTGTTAAACAATTGTGTTAAACAATTGTGTTAAACAACTGTTTTTGTGCGTCGTTTAGTAAAATATAAAAAATGCAGTAGTAGAACAACAACGATAGGGAGACCCTCTCTCCCCAATTCTTTTTGTCATCATTATGAAATACCTGCATAGATCTTTTAGGAAGCTTTCATTTATCTAATTTTTAACTATCACTCTAATTTTGAGAAGTTAAACATAGTTTATCTTTGTTTTGCAAATGATCTGTTGGTTTTTACTAGAGGGGATACAGTCTCTGTTCAGTTGGCTATGAAGGTGTTCAATGAATTCTCTACTGCTACTGGTTTAGTAGTAAACCCCTAGAAGTGCAATATTTACTTTGGAAATATTGATGAAGAAAAAAAGTCTGAGATCCTTAACATAACAGGTTTTAGTGAGAGAAATCTTCTATTTAGACACCTGGGAATTCCCTTATCTAGTAAGAAGTTAAATGTGGCTCAGTGTAACATTCTTGTGGAAAATATTGTTGCTCTTATCAAACATTGGACATTTCATTTTCTCAGTTTTGCAGGAAGAATGTGTAACACCTTTCTAAATTCCGCAGAATATATAAATAATCAGAGTAAATTATCATGCATCTCAAATAAGGGTGTCACATATAATTAAAAAAATTACACATATACTTGTCATGCTCAATAACACTTAAAATAAATCCATGTTTTTCATATACTTTCACATAACATGTAGCAGCAGAATTACTTCAATCATAAATTAACATAATGAAAACCCCATGATCAACTCATTCATAATCATCACTTAGGCATAAAAGTCGATACTCCACATAATTCAAATAAAAATATCAAAATAAAGTAGAGTATATAAAGTATCTCTCAAAATATGAATAGAAACGTTCCCATTGTTACATGATCAGAGCACGACTCAATCCAAAATAAATAGATAAACTAAAACAAGCTACTCCAACAGCTACCTTGCGCTAGAAGCAGCACTACTTCTCAGCATCTGAGCGATGTCGTATAAAACATCATTCCAACAGAAGGGTGAGAATTTACATAATTACCGAAATCATAAGATAATATATAATTTATGGCATACAAACATAACATAATTATTCTCACACTCGAAAAGCTTCATCAACATATCATCACTCAAATGATCATACTATTCACAAGTACATACTCATAATTCCATAATTCGTCAATTCATCAATTTCACATATTTTGGATAATCTCATATTACAAACATATACATGACGTGACTCAGTGTAAGACTCTAATGCAACTCATGCATGTGGTATCAATCAGTTGTTATTATTTTTTTATTTTTACATTAAATTGAGTCCGTTCCCTAGACCAATAACACACAAAAAACTTATTTCCTAAGCTTTCAAACCCCGCTCTAGGGTTAAAACAAGTTACTAGTTCCCACAAAACTAATAAGCATTGTCTCTTGACAACAAATGATGCATGTGCAAGTTTAACCAACATATTCAATTAAGACCATTCTCTAATCTTAACATCCATGCATATCTTCAATAATTTATTATAATTGAATTACCATACAATTACACATACTTGCACATTTTTATGAATCATCCGCACACAATTCACTTTCAAATGGTATACAACATATTTTACAATACAATCACAACTGTATTATCATTACAAAAAGAAATAACTATTATGAATTTCATGTTGTCACACCTAAAATAAACTTATACAAGCACCAACACAAGTATTCAATAAATTATCCACAAATAATTTCACAACCGGCAGCAAACAGTACAAGAATTCATTAATAGAACATATACACAATCGACTTCCCAAACATATTAGATATAAAAGTACTAGGAAACTAATTCTCTTATCTGTACTATGTTATAGCTTTATTCATTAGCTTTCTGACGCTTCGAACAGGGACCAAAACGGACTTACAGACCAAAAGTTATGACCAAAACGATTTCGACCGAAAACATGAACATAGTGACGAACAACATGCAGAATTTTCTGCGTTTTTCACTGTTAGAGGCCTTCCGGACCTCCAATTTCGATTCCGTAAAAACTCAAACTCACGGAAAATTACAACCCATCCAATATTGTAATATCTCAAGTAAAATTATAATTTTAACACACTTAAACGATCTAATCGTTTTTTTAAGAT
This sequence comes from Lathyrus sativus, assembly GCA_963859935.3. Lineage (NCBI taxonomy): Eukaryota > Viridiplantae > Streptophyta > Magnoliopsida > Fabales > Fabaceae > Lathyrus > Lathyrus sativus. Next base: position 61,371,024 of record OZ012741.1, read on the forward strand.
TATGCCTAAATTTTTTGAAACTGGTGGATATAGGTTCAATCCTCTCAAAAAGAAAAAGAATACGCACATATAAGGCATACAAATTCATCATATAATTATCCTATAATAACCATCATGAAAATTAGGAATTTTTATCCTAAATATGGTACTAACCATCATACACTATCATACAATTCCATAACCATGTAAAGACCCACCCTTACCTTGATTCCTTGGATTCTAGAGCTCTTGTTCTTTGGATTTTCTCCTCCTTTTTTCCACTTCTTTCTTTGTCTGTTTTCATATTTTCTATCTTTCTAACACTATTCTCTCTTTCTCTTATTTTATCAAATCCCATAATTTCTCATTATTCTAATGGGCTTACTTAACTCACTCTCCCACTTATTATTCACACTCTCAATCTAGGCCCAATTACTCATTTCTACCATTTTCACATATTATTCCATCAAATAAAATAAATCAATTAATTGAATTAAATCAAATAAATCTATTATTCCCAAAATTACTCAATTAATTAGTTAATATAATATAAATAAATAAATAATTACTAAAATTGGGGTGTTACAGGATGCAACTGATAAAAAGTATTGTTTTTGCTGTGACATACTTCTGGTTGTAGGTTATTCCCCTTCCTAAAAAAAGTGATTAAACAAGTGGAAGCTATCTGTCATTCATTCTTTTGGTCAGGCAATGGTGAGATCAACAAAAACAAAAAGAACAACAATAAGAACAATAACAAGAACAATAAAAATAAGAACAACAACAACAATAATAATAACAAAAACAACGAGAAGAACAAGAAGAACAATAACAAGAACAATAAAAATAAGAACAACAACAATAATAATAACAAAAACAACGAGAAGAACAAGAAGAACAAGAAGAAGAATAACAACAACAATAACAACAACAAGAACATCAACAAAAACAACAACAAGAACAACAATAATAACAAGAACAACAACAACGACAACAATAACAAAAAACAACAATAACAAGAACAAGAACAACAATGATAACAACAAGAACAACGACAACAACAATAACCAAAAAAAGAACAACAAGAACAATAACAACTAACATTGCTAAATTGAATCCATACTTTCCTTGTCTCATTCATGTTGGATAAGAGATGATGAAGTTCTGAAATTTATTAAAGAAAGAAATTATGTTTTCGAGTATTGTTTATGGAAGAAATGATATTTTCGAACTTGGTTTAATGGAGAAATAGAATGTTGTAAATGAAAGATGACGTTTGAAGGTAGAAAATGAAGTTCATCTAAGTTGGAAGTTCGTCTAAGTTTTAGGTTTCACGCGGATCACTAATTGTAGGTTCTTGAACGTTGATACTCACTAAGTGGACGGTAAAGATTTGTTTAAGGACGATGAAGAAACTCAATAAATACACTTATATTTCCCCATGACCCTGAGTGACTTTTAAACACGCTACATACAACAACGGTTGTATTAAACAACTGTTGTTGTATGTATTTTAATAAAATATTAAAAAAATGCAGCAGTAAAACAACAATAACAAAAAAATTCGAACTCATAAACATGCGCTTCATACAATAACAATTGTATTAAACAACTGTTGTTGTATGTATTTTAATAAAATATAAAAAATACAGAAGTAGAACAACAATGACAACAAAATTCGAATTATGACCATACGCCATTTTTTACCACGGTTGAAACTTTCAACCGTGGTGAAGAGTGGCTTAAAATGAAAAAAAATGCCTAATTGAATAAATTTTATCACGGTGGATCCTTGGGACGTGGTAACGTGGGTGTTGTGGTATATCCTTTTTGTAGTAGTGCACAATCGAAACCAAATGATTTGAAAAAAATCTTCATGTGTTATTAGTGATGATTATGAACTAATATACGATGACCTTCGTGATACTCCTAATGTTGGCGATGTACATGCAATCACTCTGACAATTAAGTGAATAATGATCCTAAGTGAGAGTTTAAGGTTTAAAATAATGTGTACCTAAGACCAAATTGTTCTTTAGTCTTTATAGTATGTTTCTAGGTTTATAGGCCATGAAATTTTCTTTTAGACAAACTTGTCTCAAGGGAAAGATGCCCAATAGATCGTGAGACCTTTTGTATTTGATGGTTTATAATAGTTTGTGAGTCTTAGTACACTTCTAGTACGAATGTATCATCTAGTACTCTCTTTATCACATAACTTCGAATTATTCAATTTTTAAGGGAAGGGTCTCGGCCTAGACTCAAACAAAGACAAAATGTGATGACGGAAAATATTATAGAAAGTTAAAATGAACTAAATTTTTGGTTGGGAGTATATATATATTTTTTTAAAGAATATATAAACACTTAAAACATGTTGTTTAAATTGAATAACATTTGGCACAACTATAAACACTAATATCTAGAATATTATAAAATCTAAATAGATGAAAAATTCTCTTATAGAGTTTTAATTATGTTTTATATCCAAACTTGAAGTTCATATTAATTCATCTCACCTAAGCATTTTTAAGGGTGTGTTCGATTCGTGGTAAATGGTATAGAGGGGAGGGGAGGAGAGGGAATATTACTTATCAAATATAATTGATTCAAATTTTAAGAGGGGAACAAAACCCATCCAAAACACTTTCTTTGCGCCTCCCTACATTGAAAGAGTTTTGGAGGGGAGAGGAGGGAATGTGAAGTTTGATAATTAAAAAATTATTATATTTATTAAAATATTTTCAATTTTATTTTAATATTTTAAAATTATTTATTTTCTTTTGTGTTACTATTTCTCTTTTGTGTGACTTTTTTCTATTACTTGTATCAAGTTATTATAATTATTCTCTTCTTTTAAATTATTTTTCATATGTTTGTATTTAATATAAATTATAATTACAGAGATTTCAGGATTCAAACTTGAAATTTGAGAGAATCATACTTTCAAGATCCAAGCCTCTACCACTAAACTAACCATTAGGAGTTTAAAAATTGAAATATATAACATCGAGAAGTAGAAAAAAATAATAATAAAGACCTTGTACCAAATGGTACTCTCTATATATATAGCTTCGTAACATAAACGCACCGATAATTATCTATAACATAGGCCAAAAAAATAATGGCTTTGTTTGGCGTTGTAGAAATTCTTTTGGCGATTATTCTTTTCACTGCAATCCATTACTGGAAGCTAAACATAAACGCACCGATAACAAAGTGGCCTGTGATGGGAATGCTACCTGGTCTCTTATACAACATATCCAATATCCATGATTACATAAACTCAATTCTAAAACAGAATGGAGGAACTTTCATTTTTGAAGGACCGTGGCTAACAAACATGAACATCGTTTTCACTTGCGATCCCATGAACGTGCAGCACATTACAAGCACAAAGTTTGAAAACTATGGCAAAGGAAATGATTTCAGAGAGATCTTTGAGGTTCTTGGAGATGGAATTTTCCGGTCTGACTCTCACATTTGGAAGTACAACAGAACCCTACTTCATTCAATTTTCAAGCAAGAAAGCTTTCAGGTATTTATTCAAAAAACTATTGAGAAAAAAGTTTATAGTCATCTTCTTGTGTTTCTTGATCATGCTTGTAAAAAAGGGGTGCAAGTGGATTTGCAAGATGTTTTTCAAAGGTTAACTTTTGATAATATATGTTGTATAGTTTTAGGGTTTGATCCTATTTGTCTTTCTATTGATCTCCCTGAAATTGCATTCGAGAGAGCCTTTAGTCAAGCAGAAGACACATTGTTCCATAGACATTTTAGACCAAAATTCTGGTGGAAGTTGCAGAAATGGCTTCGAGTTGGTGAAGAGAAAAAGTTTATTGAGTATCAAAAAATCCTTGATGAAATGTTATATTCAGAAATCAAATCCAAAAGAGATATTCAAAATCAATACCAACAAAAACCTAATTTGCTAAATACCATTATGAATGAAGTGAAAGATGGAGAAAATCTAATAGATGACAAGTTTCTGAGAGACACAGCAATTAATCTTCTTGCAGCTGGAAGAGACACTATCAGTTCTGGTCTTACTTGGTTTTTCTGGTTGGTAGCAACACACCCTTTTGTTGAAGCTAAGATTCTTGATGAGATCAAAGAAAAACTACCATCAAAAGAAGATAATAACAAGAAAGATTTAGGAGTGGAAGGGCTTAGCAAGCTAGTTTATCTACATGGAGCTTTATGTGAAGCCTTAAGGCTTTATCCGCCGGTTCCTTTGGAGCACAAATCTCCATTGAAATCTGATGTGCTTCCTAGTGGACTTAAGGTTAAGGAAAATACAATGATAATGTATTCTTTATATTCAGTTGGAAGGGTGGAAGAAATATGGGGAGAAGATTGTTTGGAATTCAAGCCAGAGAGGTGGATTTCTAACAAAGGAGGGATAGTTCATGTACCTTCTTACAAGTTCATTGCTTTCAATGCCGGACCAAGGAGTTGTTTGGGTAAGAGTATAAGTTTCATTGAGATGAAAATGGTTGCTGTAGCAATATTGATGAATTATCATGTTCAAGTGGTGGAAGATCATCCAATAATCCCAAGTGTTTCTGTTGTTTTACATATGAAACATGGATTGAAAGTTAATATTAAGAAAAGATCCATTTGAGGATTATAAGGGATGTCTTTTGAGAATAACTGAACTTTGTTCAGATGTTATATGTAATGTTTTCTTTAAATTTGAACTATGTGGTAATGTTTGTTTGCTTAATTAATTCTAGAGAATAAGTTTATTATCAGTGTTGCTTTTGAATGTATTTGTGAATTTGAATAATGTTCATGAATATTCTATGGTTATTTGTTAGCTGGTTTTCTATTTTAGTTTTTATTGGTTATTCATTTTGCATGTCGAACATAATCTAGTGTCTCTGGTTTCCTCTCTTAAATTTAATACTGCATTTATTAGAATTGTGATTCTTGTGACATATTAAAAGCACACTATGGTGTTTCGGAATCATTATTATTATCATCGGGTGCTTGTGTTCTGACTTTGGGACCCTTCCTGTGTCATAATATAGGGTGCTGAGGCTGTTTGGAGTGAACGTGAAATGCCATCCTAATAATAATATTAATGATTCCAAAACAAAAGAGTGTTCTTTTAATATGTCAAAGGACTACACGTCTAATAAATGCGAATTTTTTTTAATATAATTATGTTATTCAATAAAAATATTAATAAATCAAAATTTTAAATAAAATTTAAACTGACTATGTATTAACGTTCGGTTGTCAATTGATGTGGCGAATGCACCCCCTTTTTGGACCATGTCGCCAAACGAAATGGCGAGTTGGGCCAAACTATTTTTTTTTCATTTTCGCCAAATGAATTGGCGACAGGGCCCATTTAATTTTTTTTTTCTTTTTAGAGTCTACGTTTCATGTTTTAGTTTATGTTTATTTTTTAAAAATTAATTTCAATTATGTTTTTATAAAAAAAATATTAAATTATGTTTTAATAATTAATTTTTATTTAAAAAAATGGAATAAATATTAAATTATGTTTTTTTTCATAATTAATTAGTATGTAAATATTGAAAAAATATATTAATTTATGTTTTTTATTTTTCATAATTAATTGAATTCTAAATAATGTTTAAAAAAATGGAATAAATATTAAATTATGTTTTTTGTTTTTCATAATTAATTAAAATGTAAATAATGAAAAAAAAAAGAAATGGAATAAATATTAAATTATAGTTTATATTTTTCATAATTAATTAAAATTTAAATAACCTTAAAAAATATAGAAATGTAATAAATATTAAAATATATTAATTTACAATAGAATGAAAATTACAATTGAACAAAAAAAAACTAATGGTCAGCTCTATCCAAGCGATGACCGGTGCCACATTGTGGAGGATACGCGTTGCGACGAGGTCTACGACGAGGTTGATGTGGTGTGTCCGGTCTTTGTGTGTTGAGTTGTGGAGGATGATTTTGTTGGGAAGGCCCCGGCGTATTAGATGAATTTTGAAGCATTTGACCCCAATAGTCGGGAGGTCCACTATCAACGGCGCTTCCGTAGTTAAGCCCAACGCTCATGTTTTCGTAGGATTGTCGGGGAGGTTGGGTGGAGTATGGACGGTATGGTTGTCTGAATTCATACATCGAATTGGGTTGGAATTTGTGTGTTGGTTGTTGTAGGGTTTGGTAGTCAAATAGTGGATAGTTGGAGGGGGTAGGGTCAAATGAATTATCTGGGCTATAGGTGGAGGGGGTAGGGTCAAAAGACGTATCAGGGCTATATTGGTATGGTGGTTGATGTTGTGGCTGGGTGGGTGGCATGTACGGGTCATGGTAAGAATGTTGTTGTTGATGTTGGGCATTTAATGGCATGTATGGGTTATGGTAAGGCTGATGTTGGGCATTGGACTGTTGTTGTGTGTTTGATGAAGAAGCGTGTTGCCTTGGGTCAATCAAATAGGTTGGCTCAGACAGAATTGGATGAGATGTTGTAACCGACCTAAACCAAGTCATATATTGATAAATTGGCCTAGCCCCTTCCGCAATTTGGTCGGTTAAGATATGTTGCCTTCTGTTCTTCCAATGTTGACACGTCTCCTTCACAAACTCCTTCCAATGACTGACACTCCACTGTGAGTCCACCCGTTGCTGATGCCACTGCCCCAATGATGTCGGAGCATCTGGAATATCCTGATGCATCCCAAATTGTAGCTTCACCCGGTCACTTTGGTGCATCTCCACCGTAGTGAACCTAATGATGGGTATTTTTGATGTCCATACAGCAGCATCATTGGAGTCGGGCTGGTGGTCGAGACCCTCGTACGACATCCAAACAAACTACAATAAAGGTATATACATTTAGTTAGACAAAGATAGACAAGTTTATGCATATAAGTTAGACAAAGTAAAGGTAGATAACTTACATCATCTGGCCCAATGTGGTCGATGAGGTTCTAGTACACAATTATGGAGTTCCTGGGACATCTCTGATAATTCATCCCTAGAACAGACCACCTACAAAAAAGAAACACAGATAAGTTAGCATCTAAAACACATCTCACAAATTATTAACTTACAAAGAAACTTTGGTTGCTAAATAGTCTTAAAAAGAAACTTACTTGTTGGCGTATGGGAATGTAAACGGATTCCGGTTTACTGGAGCAAGCGTTGGCATCCTAGACCAACCCCACGCTTGAAGGAGATATGCGCGGTCATAAAAAGTACATGAATTCTTTTTGGAATTTTTACACAGTGCAGTATATAGATGGGCGAGGACAGTTGATCCCCAACTATATTCGCACACTTTGTTTATGTTTTGTAGCAATGGTAAATACATGATATTTATGGTATTTCCAATGCCCTCTGGAAATAAAAAAAAATGACCAAACATCATAATATAGCACCGAGTTTTGAGTATTTTCTCATAGTCGGTGTTATCCTCACTTAAGACAATACTGTTGTATTGTTGTCTGAGGTATTTAAGATTTATTCCCTGACCCTTTGGGCGACCCTCGCGTTCTACCTCAATTGCGTCCACACAAAGAGGGGCACCCAATAAATCTTCACAAAGTTGGTCGTTAACACCAACTTTGTCGTTGACGGCCTTACCATTGATGTGTAGGCCGAGCAACATGTAGACATCTTGAAGAGTCACAGTGTACTCACTGAAAGGTAGGTGAAATGTATGTGTCTCTGGTCTCCAGCGTTCTAACAACGCTAGAATGAACTTCGCATCAAGTGAGTATGATTTGATTTTAATCAAATCACCAAACCCACAATGTTCAAGGTATCCCTCTATGAGGGGGTCGTGTGGTATGTAATCATGCACACGACATCGAAACCTTGATGCATCCTTCAAAATAAATAATATTTCGTTAGTTTTATAGAACAACTAAAGATCGTAAACATAGACAAAAACTAAAAACTTATAAACTCATCGATGTTCTCAATCGTGCCTCTGTGAGAGTTGCCCATTGTGAGTAGAGACATTGTGGTTTACGAATTTACTGGGTGAGTAGAGTTTGAGATTTTGAGACTTTGAGAGTTTGAGACTTTGAGACTTTGAGAGTTTGAGAGTTTGAGAGTTTGAGAGTTTGATAGTTTGAGAGTTTGAGAATTTGAGAGTTTGAGAGTTTGAGTGTGAGCAGATTTTGCTGGGTAAAGAACCTCTATTTATAATCCACGAATGCATGTGACCTGTAGTTGCATGCAGAGCAAGTGATGCATGTGACTTGGAGGTGCATGCAGAGCAAGTGTCTTGATGCATGTGACTTGTAAATGCATGCAGGGCAAGTGTCTTGATGCATGTGACTTGTAAATGCATCTAGGGCAAGTGTCTTAATGCATTTGAGGCGTGCAGGTTTAGTCTTGTCTTGGAAGTGCATGTTATGGTGTTGTCATGCATGCAGAGTGTCGTTAGGCATGCAGAGGACATGCATTAAGGGAGGCATGCAAACTTGTCATGTCATGCATACAACGTACAAACTTGTCATATCAAAGCAAAAGTTTTAAGTTTACTCGTTATTAGGGCAAATAAACGCAGTTGCGTCTTCTATTAAAACTTACTCGTTATTAGGTTTAATATATTTTTAATTAGTAAGAATGTAATAATAATAGTGGCTTAATAAATGTAAACATAATATTTTTAGCGTCAAACATAATATTACAAGTAACGCAACAGCAAATATATTCAACATTTAATTTCAAAAATGCATTATATGGTGTTCAGGATGTTATTGTAGCCATGTGACATACATTTATTAGTAAGAGTGTCGTAGGCCTGCATAGAATTGATAGGCATGCAGGGAATCAGTTACTGTAGACAAAGCGCAACTGGTAACCAATGTGTTGTCTTATCAAGCATGTTGCATGCAGAGTAAGAATCTCGTAGGCCTGCAGGGTCATTGTAGGCATGCAGGGAATCAGTTCACTGTGGCGCGCAAAGTGTTGTCTTATCATGCAACTCACATGTGGCGCGCAGAGTGTTGTCTTGTCATGCAGCTCACTAAATTGTTATTAATACAGTAGAGAGATCTGTAGTATTACCATATCAATTAGTAAAACAGTCTTTTCAAACACAATTTTCGCTATGTCTCAAACACCACAATATATGATTTCTGCACATCTTAACGGTGAAGTTTTTGAATGTGAAATAGCGGGCTACAATTTCAAAAACACTGATGTTACGAGATTTTTAATTGACAGAAGGTCTAATTTTTTACAGTTGATGTCAAGAATAGAAAAAAAACTGCAATGTGGTCTAGTTGGCCAAATAATATACAAAAATCCAGTGTTTTTTGGCGGGCATGGTGAATGCAAATTTTTCCCGTTAAAGGTTTGAGACGATGAAGATGTGCGTAACATGTTCCGCAGTCACGAGTATTATGGTTTCACAGATATCGTGTTACATGTTACGTTACAACAACAACAACAACTGTCTCAACAACTTGATTCTTCTCAAGTTTTTTGCGAATCTGATGAGGAACACGTTGAAGTCGATGTCATTGACGAAGAAGAAGAAGCAGCTGAAGTCACTATTGGCGAGATGGTGAACAACGAGGAAGAAGGGGTTTCACTCTGCCATGTTTATTGCCCACCTCAGCCCAGCCCACACTTGTATAATCTCGAATCCAATACAAGGCCATCGCAAACTCAGCTCTCGATTGATTTGCGATGAGATTCTATCAGTCATTAGCGACAACCCATCTTTGAAGGTTAGTACCATAATTGCACATATGGTTCATAGGTATAATTACACTCCTTCATACCGAAAAGCCTGGATTGCTAGGACTAAAGCGGTTGAAAGGGTGTTTGGAAATTGGGAGGAGTCGTACAAGGAACTTCAAAAATTATTGGTGGCTCTTAAATAATACTCTCCAGGGATTGTTGCCATATTGGAGACAATGTCAGCGTGTACACCAGACGGGACTTGCGTTGGTGGAAATGGAATTTTTCACAGACTCTTTTGGGCGTTTGAACCATGCATCAAAGGGTTTGCATATTGTAAACCTATAATTCAAATTGATGGCACATGGTTATAAGGGAAATATAAGGGCACCCTACTCATGGTTGTGGCACGGGAAGGGAACAACAACATTTTTCCAATAGCCTTCGCTATAGTTGAAGGGGAGACTGCTGGGGGTTGGATTTTTTTCTTAAAAAATCTCCGATTTTACGTTTCTCCCCAACCTAACTTATGTTTGATCTCTGATAGACATCCATCAATCGAGAGTGCATACAACAATCTTGATAACGGTTGGCAGGATCCTCCCTCGACCCACGTCTATTGCATAAGACATATAGCCCAAAATTTCATGCGGGAAATCAAAGACAAAACGCTACGGAAGAAGGTTGTGAACGCATGATATTCACTAACATAACCCACATTCAAATACTATCGTGACGAGATCAGACTAACAAACATGGATGTATTAAGATGGATTGATAACATTGATAAGGAGAAATGAAGACGAACATACGACAATGGGGTGCGATGGGCCACATGACAACTAACCTCGTTGAATCAATGAATTCTGTTTTCAAGGGAATTCGAAACCTAACGATAACTGCCTTGGTAAAGGAATTATATTTTAGGCTAGGTGCACTCTTTGATAGAAGACGTAAGAAGTAGGGTTTAGTATTACAATCGGGTCAGTTGTACAGTGATACTTCAATGAAATTCATGAAAGACAATGCTGCCAAAGCCAACACACATGTGGTCACAATCTTTGATCGTAATAAAGGTTGGTTCAGTGTTGCTGAGTCGATTGATCATAACGAAGGAAGGCCTATGGGATGTTACTGTGTTCAATTGGATAGGAGTTAGTGTGATTGTGGGAAGTTTCAGGCATTTTGTATGTCTTGCTCTCATGTTATAGCAGCATATTCGAAGGCGCGACAGGACCCAGCCAACCTTCTTTCTGCAGTTCACCAAGTGATAAATCTATGCAATGTCTACACGTGTAGTTTTCAGGTGGTGTAAAAGGAGGACTATTGGCCTCAATATGAAGGTGAAATTTTCTGGCATAATGACTTGATGCGCAGAAAGAAAAAGGGTCTCCCTAACAGCACACGCATTCAAATGGAGATGGATACCGCAAATAAGATGGTAAGATTATGTAGTTCGTGTCGGCAACCAGGACACAATCGTACAAAATGTCCTAACGTAGGATCAAGTAGCAGATCATAGTTTCATATGTAACCGTGTCCCTCTTAATCAATAGAAAATTTCATTCCATTTAAAGCATACTTAACCGATTACAATTAGAAAGCAACAGAAATTAAACAAACATAACTTAATATCACAACAACATTCCGAAAATAACAACAACATAAAGACATAAAACAGAACAATGCACCAAGGCGTCTACGATATCACGACCATCAACGTTATCTTCTTCGGTGTTAACATCATCACAAGGACACCAACATCATTTTACACTTTTCTCCATTCACGAGTAACTCCGTTTCTCCCAACCTTCTCGACTAACCTCTCAATTTTCCTAATCTTTTCTCCTGGAGCAATATCTCCTTCTAGCCAGCGGTTCAGTTCCCTATGCAAATGCTCCAACGTCTGCGTATTCCACAGGAGCACCTTCATCGGAGGCTTTGTTGATGAAAAAACTAGGGCATTTCTTTTTATTAGAGGAAATGTTGGAAAGGGTTCCTCCGATGCTGATGACGACGACGAAGAACATTGATTTAGAAATGCAGACATTTCAGACTCCACTTCACTCAAAATTGTTAAGACTTCAGTCTTTTGGTATACAATATTGTGAAAACATATATGTGTTTGCAGTCGTATTTATAGAAAAATAAAATAGTACGTGCCCCATATGATATGTCTTAAATACCCTTACAAAATTTATATACTTTCAAATTTAATGGTTAATCATATATTTATTATGTTTTTAAATTTATAATTTAAATCAATTTATATCCTTTAAAATTCAATGGTTAATCAATTTTTATTTTTTTATTTAAATTCATTTATAATTTAAAATTTTAAAAATATTTATAATTTAAAAACAATATTTATTATTTAAATCAATTTTTATTTTAAATCACTAATATATTTAAATTATATTTTAAAATTATATCACAATTATATTTATTATTTTAAATATAATTAAACCTAAATCAATTTAAGTTTATTTATATGATTAAACTATACTTATTAATTTACAAAATGTATAAGAAAATGTTTTAATTAAATGGAAAATGCGTAAACCCTAAAAAGAAAAAAAAAACTACATGGCTAAGTCGCCAAAACGTTTGGCGACACCACTCCAAGCCATTGCCTGAGTCGCCATCTCAATTGGCGAGTGCTTTTAAATTAGCCTGAGTCACCACATCAATTGGCGACATAACGTTAAAACATGGCCAATTTGAAATTTTTCTTGAGATTTTGATTTATTTGGTATTTTTATTGAATAACATGGTTATATTAAAAAAATTCAATAAATGCAGTACTAATAAAGTATATATTAATAAAGCAACAATATTAATAATATATGCAGTACTAATAAAGCATCAATATTAATAATATATGCAGTACTAATAAAGCATATATTAATAAAGAAACAATGATTTTTTTTTAAATAACCATTTTTTTCAATTAAAATATCAAATAAACTCAAAATTAAAAAAGAATATATATATATATATATATATATATATATATATATATATATATATATATATATATATATATATATATATATATATATATATATATATATATATATATATATATATATATATATATATATATATATATATATATATATATATATATATATATATATATATATATATATATATATATATATATATATATATATATATATATATATATATATATATATATATATATATATATATATATATATATATATATATATATATATATATATATATATATATATATATATATATATATATATATATATATATATATATATATATATATATATATATATATATATATATATATATATATATATATATATATCAAAATGACTACCTTTCTACAAGGAGCCGCCATATAAAATGGCTGATCAAGGTCACCTTGAACTGAGTCGCCATTTCATATGGCATAAGGGTTAAACATTGAAACTCTACCTTACACTGAGTCGTCATACTATATGGTGCCTCAGTTGTAGGTTTTTTTTATATAATAAAATTTGTTCATTTTTAATATTTTGTAACAAAAAAATATAATTAAAAGAAATAATAAATTATAATATTTATAATATAAAAAAGCTTCAATATTGTACAATAGATGAAAAAAAAGGAAAATTAATGACCGACTCTATCAAAACGACCATCGGTTCCACATTGGGGAGGATTCGTGTTGTGTCGAGGTCTACCACGAGGTTGTTGATGTGTATCTGGTCTTTGCGTGTTGACCTGTGGAAGAGGTATTTGTTGAGATGACCTCGACGTATCAGATAAATTTAGAAGCATTTAACCCCAATAGCCGGGCGGGCCACTGCCAACGGCACTTCCGTAGTTAAGTTTAATATCCATGTTTTCGTAGTTTTGTCGGGGAGGTTGGGTGTGGTGTGGACGGTATGGTTGTCCGAATTGGTACATCGAATCGGTTTGGAAACGATGTAATGGTTGTTGTAGGATTTGGTAGTCAAAAAGTGGATAGGTATTTTGTTAGTAGGAAGATTGATTGGCTAGTGTAGGGTCAAAAAGGTTATTTGGGCTATAGGTGGATGAGGTAGAGTCAAAAGATGTATCAGGGCTATATGCAGAAGTGGTAACGGTTTCAGAAGGCTGGCGGTAGGGGTAAAGCTCTTGTTGTTATGATTAGGTTGGTGACATGTATGGGTTGCGGTTTTGGAAAATCGATTGGGTGGGAATAACAGGATGTTGGGTATAGCATGGTGTTTGATGTTGGGCATTGGGTTGCTGTTGTGGGTTCTAGGAAGACGCACTTCGCCTTGGGTCAATCAAATATGTCGGCTCACACAAACTGTTGTGATGTTGTAATAGACCTAAACCAAATCATATATTGATAACTTGGTCTAGCCCCTTCCACAATAGGGTCGGTTAAAATGTGTTGATGTCGGTTCTTCCAATGCAGACACATCTCTTTCGCAAAGTCCTTCCAATGATTTAGACTCTATTGTGTATCCACCCTTAGCTGATGCCAGTGTCCCAATGACGTTGGTGCGACTGGAATATCCTGATGCATCTCGAACTGCAGTTTCACCCGGTCACTTTGGTGCATCTCCACTGTAGTGAATCGAATGATAGGTGTTTTAGATGTCCATATGGAAGCATCATTGGCATTGGGCTGATGGTCGAGACCCCCGTACGACATCCAGACTAACTACATTAATAATATATTTAATGAGAAATACATGTGGTTATCAGTTAGACAAAGTAATGGTAGATAAATTACATCGTTTGACCCAATGTGTTCTATAAGGTTGCGGTATACGATTATGTAGTTCCTATGACATCTTTTGTAATTCATTCTCGGAACATACCACCTAAAAAAAAGAAAAACACAAATAAATTAGTTACTAAGAAATATTGCACAAATAATTAAGTTACAAAGAAAAATCATTTGTATACTCGTATTGAAAATAAACATACTTGTTAGCGTAGGGGAATGTAAATGGATTATGGTTGATTGGAGCAAGTGTTGGCATCCTAAACTAACCCCACGCTTGAAGGAGATAGGTGAAGCCATAAAAAATACAAGAATTTCTTTTTTGTATTTTTACATAATGAACTATATAGGTGGGCGAGGACAGCTGAATCCCAACTATATGCGCACACTTTATTAATGTTGTGCAACAACGGTAAATAATAATATTTACAGTATTTCCAGTACTTTCTGGAAATAAAAAATGACCAAATAATATCATAATATAGCACCGAGTTTTAAGTATCTTCTCATACTCGGTGGATTCTTCATTTAACACGATACTATTGTTGTGTTCTCTGAGGTATTTCAAATTAATACCTTGCCCATCGGTCGACCGTCACGTTGTGGCGGAGGTGTGTCGACACTTAGTGGAGCGCCCAGTAAATCTCCACAATGTTGGTCATTAACACTAACTTTGCCGTTGATGGCCTTACCATTGATGTGTAGGCCAAGTAACATGTAGGCATCTTGTAAAGTTACCGTACATTCACCGAAAGGTAGGTGAAATGTGTGGATTTCTGGTCTCCAGTGTTCTAGCAACGCTAGAATAAATTTAGGATCCAGTGAGTACGATTTGATTTTAATCAAATCACCAAACCCACATGCTTCTAGGTATCCTTCTATGAATGAGAGGTGTGGTGTGTAGTCATGCACACGACAGCGAAACCTTGATACATTCTGTGAAAGAATATAAATATCATTAAGTTTAAAGGAAAATTCCACTTAATAAAGAATGACAACAAAAAACAAAATACTTACAAACTCTGCGATGTTCTCAATTGTTCCCCTGTGATTGTTACCCATTGTGAGTAAAGACATTGTGGGTTAAGTTAGATGAGTGAAGTTTGATGAGTGAAGTTTGCAGAGTGATAAGAAGATTTTGTAGAACGTCTGACGAGTAGAGTTGGTAATGGGATGAGAAGAGTTTATTCCTTGATGAACATGTATTTATAATGGTTAAATATGATGAGAGGAGTCACATGAAAATGCATGCTGAAGTGTGCAAGTTTCTAAGTGTAGAAGTCACATGAAAATGCATGTTGTTGTGTGCACGTTTCTAAGTGTATGAGTCACATGAAAATGCATGTTGTATTATTGTCATTCATGCAGAGTATTGTGTTAAAAGTGTAGGAATGCTACGGTAATATTGTAGGCATGTGAATACTACCACTATTAATGCATGATGAAACATGATGACAATAATGCAAGGAAGCGTGCAAGTGTGGTCTTGTCATGCATGTGAAGCCATCGCATGAGTGTAGTGTTGTCATGCATGCAGAGTGTTATGAAAATATAAGTTCTGCTAGAGTCTAGTTTTGTCAAGAATGCATAGTAAAGTGTGGTCTTAAAAGTGAAGTATTTGCATGTAAAATATAAATTTTGTTAGGGTATTAATGCATCCTGAATTTTTATGACAATGGTGAAGGGAAGCATGCAAGTGTAGTCTTGTCTTACAAGATTCTTGGTCATTGGAATGCAGAGAATCTTACAGTCATTGATTGATAGAGTGTAGTCTTAAAGATATGATAACATATTTATTTTTTTATTTTTTACAAAGATATGATCACATATTTGTTCGTTTATTATAAGTATGCAGCGTATAATGTAGTCTTAAAGATATGAAGATGTGTTAAGTTGTCTGGATAACATTTTTAGAAAACAAGATGATAAAGACATTTATTAGTAAGAAAGTATGTAAAACAATATCCTGCGAGAATAATAGTGTAGCCATTTGTAGACATATATTAGTAAGAATCTTGTAGGCATGCAGAGTGTAGCCATGTAGAGTGCAGAGTGTAGCCATGCAGAGAATCTTGTAGACACGCAGAGTGTAGCCATGCAGAGTGTAGTCTTGTCGTGCAGAGAATCTTGTAGGCACGCAGAGTGTTGGCACGCATAATGTAGCCATACAGAGTGTAGTCTTGGCGTGCAGAGAATCTTGTAGGCACACAGAGACATGCGATGAATGCAGATTTAATAATAAAAAACAACACTTTATTGCTATTAATACAATAGAGATAGTTGATTTACTAGCATATCAATTAGTAAAATAATCCTTTCAAACAAGAGTTTAGTAACATTTTAGTTATGGATCAAACACCACAATACATTATCAGTGCACATTTAAATGGTGAGGTTTTTTTAACGAAACTCAGCCGATTTCAATTTTCGAAATACTGATGTTACTAGGTTTTTTATTGACAGAAGATCAAATTTTTTACACTTGAAATCGAGATTAGAAAAGAAATTACAGTGTGGTCCAGTTGACCGAATAATCTACAAGAATCCTGTGTTTTTTGGCGGGCACGAGCAATGCAAAATTTTCAAACTAAAGATTCGAGACGATGAAGATGTGTGTAACATGTTTTGCAGTCATGAGTATTCCGGTTTCTCAGATATTGAGCTATATGTTACGTTACAACAACAACAACTGTCTCAACAACTTAATTCTTCTCAAGTTTCTTACAAATATGATGATGAACACGATGAAGTCATTGTCATTGATGAAGAAGAAGAAGCAGTTGAAGTCATTATTGACGACATGGTAAACAACGAGGAAGAGGGAGTGCCACCCAGTCATGTTTATTGCCCACCTCAACACATGACAACTGTCGACTTAGGTGACGATGAACCCTCAATAGATATTTTTTACAATCCAAACTACCCAACAAAAGGACTATTAAAAGAGGGAGACAAATTTCGTACAAAAGAAGATTGTGTCCGAGCAATAAAACAATATCACATGGACTTATTGGCAGATTATAGAGTTGATCAAACAAATCGGACTTTGTATAAGATCTATTGCCGTAATGAGGTGTGTCTGTTTTGATTAATATCGTATTTCCGTAAGAGAAGTGATTCATGAAAGATAGGGTCAATGGGTCCAGCGCACACTTGTATAATCATGAATCCGATGCAGGACCATCGTAAGCTCAGCTCTCAATTGATTTGTGATGAGATTCTATCGATCACTAGCGACAACCCTTCTTTGAAGGTGTGTACCACAATTTCACATATGGTTCAAAGGTACAATTACACTCCTTCGTATAGGAAAGCATGGATAGCTAGGACTAAAGCGGTTGAAACGATGTTTGGAAATTGGGAGGAGTCTTACAAAGAACATCCAAAATTCTTGGTGGCACTTAAATAATATTCTCCAGGGACTGTTGCCATCTTGGAGACAATGCCGACGTATACACCAGACGTGACTTGCGTTAGTGGAACTGGCATTTTTCACGGACTCTTTTGGGAGTTTGAACCATGTATCAAAGGCTTTGGTTATTGTAAACCTATTATTCAAGTTGACGGCACATAGTTGTACGAGAAATATAAGGGAACGCTACTCATGGCTGTGGCACAGGATGGGAACAACGATATTTTTCCAATAGGCTTCGCTCTTGTCGAAGGGGAGACTGCTGAGGGTTGGAGTTTTTTCCTAAAAAATCTCTACTTATGCGTTTCTACCCAACCTAACTTATGTTTGACCTCTGATAGACACCCATCAATCAAGAGTGCATATAAGAACCTTAATAAGGGTTGGCAGGATCCTCCCTCAACCCACGTGTATTGCATAAGACATATCATCCAAAATTTCATGCGAGAAATCAAAGACAAAACACTAAGGAAGAAGGTTGTGAATGTAGGGTATGCACTAACAGAGCCCACATTCAAACACTACCGTGATGAGATCAGACTGACAAACACAGATGCATTAAGATGGATTGATAATATTCATAAAGAGAAATGACAAGGGCATACGACAATGGGGTGCGATAAGGCCACATGATAACTAACCTCGTTGAATCAATGAATTTTGTTTTCATGGGAATTCGAAACCTACTGATAATTGCCTTGGGGTTCAGTATTACACTCTAGTCAGCTGTACAGTAATAGTTCAACAAAATTTATGAAAGACGAAGCTTCCAAAGCCAACACACATGTGGTCACAATCTTTGACCGTATAAAAGTTGGTTCAGTGTTGCCGAGTCAATTGATCATAATGAAGGAAGGCCTATGAGATGTTACCGAGTGGAATTGGATAGGAGTTGGTGTGACTGTGGAAAGTTTCGGGCATTTTGTATGCCTTGCTCCCAGCATGTTCGAAGGCGCGCCAGGACCCAACCAACTATCTTTCTGTTGTTCATCAAGTAATAAGTCTATGCAATATCTACACATGTGGCTTTGAAGTGGTGGAAAAGGAGGACTATTGGCATCCATAAAAAGGCGAAAATGTTTGGCATAATGATTTGATGCGAAGAAAGAAAAAGGGTCGCCCTAATAGCACGTGCACTCGAACGGAGATGGATGTAGCAAAAAAAATGGTCAGATTATGTAGTTCGTGTCGGCTACCAGATTACAATCGTACAAAATGTCCCAATGTAGGATCAAGCACAGGTTCATAGTTTCTAATGTAACCATGTCCCTTTAAATCAACAACAAATTTCATTACATCAAAAGCATAGCTAAGAGATTACAATTAACAACAACATAAATTAAACAAACATAACTTAATATCAAAACAACATTCCGAAAATAACAACAACAAAACCTAATATCAAAATAACAATCCGAAAATAACAACAACAATCCCAAATAAAACAACACAATGCATCAAATTGTCTAGGATATCACAACCATCAAGGTAATCTTCTTTGGTGTTAACATCATCACAAGAACACCAGCATCATTTTCCACTTTTCTCTAATCACGAGTAACTTCGTTTCTTCCTGACTCCTCGACCAACCTCTCAATATTTCTAATCTTTTCACCTGCAACAATATCTCCTTCTAGCCAACAATTCAGTTCCCTATTCAAATGCTCCAAAGTCTGCATGTTCCACAGTAGCACCTTCATCGGAGGCTTTGTTGCTGAAAAATAAACTAGGGAATTTCTTTTCATTAGAGGAAATTTTGGAAACGGCTCCTCCGATGATGATGATGAAGACGATGAACGTTGATTTAGAAATGCAGACATTCTAGATTGATTTAAAAATCATGAAGAGTTGAGTCTATTGGTGAAAATTATTGTGAAAAAAGAGATGAGTGTGCAGTCTTATTTATAGAAAAATGAAATAGTACGGACCACATATGATATGTCGTAAATACCCTTACAAAATTTATTATTTCTTTAAATTATATATATTTTTTTATAAAATATTAAAAATGAACAAATTTTATTATTATTTTTAATTATATGTTTTTTTAACAAAAAATTAAATATTATATAAAAAAAAACCTACAACTGAGGCGCCATATGGTATGGCGACTCAGTGTAGGGTAGGGTTTCAATTTTTAACTCTTACGCCATATGAAATGGCGACTCAGGTCAAGGTGACCTTGATCAACCATTTCATATGACGACTCCTTGTAGAAAGGTAGTCATTTTGGTATTTTTTATTTATTTTGAGTTTATTTGGTATTTTAATTGAAAAAAAATAGTTATTTTAAAAAAAAATCGCAACAATGCTATTCCTACACTCACACCAACACCTACACCTACACCATATATACGGTTCACAAATATGATAAATAGTGTCGTTAACAATAAAACCATACATGAATAATGATGTAAACAGTCTTATGTGAATAGTTTCATGTGCATGAATAATACTTGTGAACAGTGCTCATGTACAGTGCATGAACAATGATCTTTTATAGTAAAACAAAATTGATTAATGAAATGTAAAAAAATATTAATGAAATGACGAAATGGGCTAATAAACGTCCCAATATTAAAAATAATTTTTAGTAGTAAAACAAACTTGATTAATAAAATGTAAAAAGTTGATTAATGAAGTTATGAACTTGATTATTAAACGCCGAAATATAAAAATAATTTTTAATAGTAAAATAAAGTTAATTATGAAATGTGAAATATTAGTTAATGAAGTTTTCTAGTTGGTTAATCACACGACACTTCTTAATTTGAAATAAATAATTTCTTTATATATTTAAAAAGAATTATTTTTTATTATAATATTTATTATTTACCGTATTAATGAATAATAAAATTCGATGCAATATATATTCTCGTATAAGAATAACATTATTCATTAATAAAGTGCTTAGCATTGGTTTTTGTATAAATAATATATGCCGTATTAATAAAGTGCTTAACATTGTTGCCATTCTGAATAGGGGAGGTGCATGAGCAAACAAGTTAATTAAGTTGAAACTAATTTAATTAATTATTACATACAGTATAATTCATTTTTTAATAAAGACAAAATATTTGAAATAAAATAAAAAACAAAAGATGGCAACGTTGGAATATATATAGTCATATGAAACTTATAAGTTGTTTCGATTTGGAACTTAAAAATATGTCCCAATGTAGTCTTCAATGTATATTTTTTGATATCCAAACAAGATGTTGCAAGTTACTCTCACAAGTCATATATCGTGCTTGTCTGAAATCGTGAAATACGTCCAATAAACTGCAGATTGTGGTGTTTAGCAATCTCGCTCTAGGTGACGGTTTATGTTTAGAATCAGGTGATTTTTCATGTTGGAGCTTCATTAGTGCATAAGTATTGTTTGTATAATGATATAAAAATTTGTTGCTGTTATGGTGAGAATCGGATATCAAGCTATCAAATGAACTTGAATCGCAAATCTTTGAATTTGCAACCGGTCTTTGATTTATTCGAAGGAAACGTTAAAGAAAGAAAAATCTAAATTGCATCGTAAACACAATGCAAAGGGAGATTTAGGGTTTTGGGGGTTGGTTATACCTAGGGAAGGTGTTAGCATCCTAAGCATCTGTAGTACTTTACATGAAGCTCTTGTTTATATTGCGTTATTTGCTAATCTATCTGTTATATGTTAAAGGGTTGAAGGTAAAGAGAGACCTAAAGGGTTAGTCCTAAGTATACTCGCCAAAAAATCGCATCTTGTGCCTACGTATCCTGATGGAAATGGAATCAGAGTATTCGTAGTTCCCCTCAACGAGGTGAGGAACTTCTTGACTGTGGTCAAGGTTCCAGGGGGGAGTAAGTATTCATAGTGAGACACTTACGTGGAGTGCGGCGACTCCAAGTATAAGTTTAAATTGAAAGGTAAGTAAGTATCCTCGGCGGGAACTTACATGAAGTACGGCGACTCCTGATCATAGGGCTAGGATGAAGGGTATAAGAGGACGTCCATGGCAGAACATTGCGTAGAGTGCAGCGACTCCGATCCTAAGTGTAGGATACGGTTATAGATAAATGAGTGTCCATGGCAGGACGTTTACATGGAGTTCGGCGACTCTGATCCTAAGGCTAGGATGACGAGTAAGAATTTAGAATTTTAGGATTGACCTGGCGGTCAATGGGAGTAAACCCTTTTCTTTGGAATGTAAGCAACAATAGGATTTAGAGCATAAAAATGAACAAATAACAATGTGATATCCAAAGCAAGGATTGAATCAATATAATTAAACCACCAGAGACAGGTGTCATCCACGACTTTTGTCCAATAGTCATGACCAGATATCAAAAATCAAATAAAAACGGATCATAATAGGTTATTCGACAACAACGTTAATACACACCCAAAATTAACTAAAAGGAAGGGATTGTTTGAATAAAAATTAACTTAAGACCTAAATAAAATTAATTGATTATTTAACTAAGATCTAAATGAAAAATTAATTAACACAAGAAAACTCTAGGTTTTAATTTAAAGGAATAAAAAATTAATTAAGTTCCAATTAAAATTAAGATAAAATCCAATTAATTTTACTACATAAAAAAACTAAATTTAAAATAACTTCTAAAAAAAACTGAAAGAAGGGAAAACGACCCATTTCAAAAAAAGAAGTAAAGTCTATGAGAAAAAGGATTTGGGTCGGAAAAAGGAAATATAATCAGAGGAAATTTTACCACATACCCCTACACTTATACTCACACTCCTACACTAAAAAGTATTGGACCAAAATACCCTTGTTTAAATATTTATAATTTTAGAAATTTTTTCACTTTCACTTCATTTGCATTTCAACACTTCCGGAGCACTCATTTTTCACATACAAATCAGAAGTCTTCCAACAAGTCATCCGGGACACATTTTTTCACCTACACATACCGGAACTCCAATAGTAAGTCTTCTGGTTTGTTGAATTTTTTGGTTTGTTCACCGAAAGACTTTATGTATGTCTTCCAGTTTGTAGTTTTTTTGGTTTCTTCACCGAAAGACTTAATGCATGTCTTCCGATTCATGATTTTTTGCTTTTGTTCACTGGAAGTCTTTGGTCAAGTCTTCTGGTTCATGTTTTTTTTAATTTTTAATTTTTAATTTTTTTTGTCAGTGGTGCGCACATGAGGCAGAGATGGTAGGATCCCTCGTGGACTAGGATGGGGCGAGTCATCGAGAATGGCTGAAGAAGAGCATTTTGATGCATCAGCATCAGCATCCGAGCCTGTAGGATATTCAGGAGGACCGTATGATACCTCTCTTTTAGTTAAGTACGAACATTATGTTGCTAGACATATATGGTTCGGTGAGGTAAGTAAACGAAAATTATTTAATATTGAATAAAATTCGAATTTTTAATATTGAATTTTATAATATATTTACTTTTGATTATTTTCAGGAGAGAGAGAGAGAGAGAGAGAGAGAGAGAGAGAGAGAGAGAGAGAGAGAGTCGAAGAAAGAGTTAAAGGTAGCGGGATATGGGTTGAAGTTGATTCAGAGGGTTCCACTACAGCTACCCAGAGAGATGAAGGGTTGGATATCTAGGTCTGGTCTAGCTTCACTCCAGAGAACCAGTTTAACAAAGATAGACATGAACCTGGTTTCCGCATTTGCAGAGAGATGGCATCTAGAGACATCTTCATTTCACATGTCGTTTGGTGAGATGACGATTACTCTAGATGATGTATCTTTCCTGCTTCACTTGCTCATCAGGGGAGTCTTCTGGAGCCCTCAAGATATCAGTGAAGCACTTGCTGTTGAGTGGGTTGTTGATTATTTAGGAGTGTCACGGAGAGTAGCACAACAATACGTCCGTGACTACAGGGGTTCCTACTATAAGTTGGAGTGGTTATATGATCGATGTGTAGAGCATAGAGTTGCATCTAGATGGGATTATGCCACTAGAGCTTATTTGCTGATGTTAGTGGGTTCCACTATTTTTGCGAACAAGACGTTTACGCTTGTCGAGGCACGATACCTCTCACTATTTATAGACTTGGATGGCTTATCAGGATACAGTTGGGGAGCATCTGTGTTAGTTACTCTTTATAGATATCTCGAAGATGCTTCCATGTTCAGTTGTAAGCAGCTTGGTGGTTATCCGACTCTGCTACAGGTATTTATTTTAATTTAGTATATTTTGTTTTAATTAATTTTATCTAGTATATTAATTTTATTTATCTAGTTTATTATGTTATAATTAATTATTTAAAATTTAGTAACCATATTAATTTTGTAACAGTGTTGGATTCATGAGTATTTTCCAACACTTGAAAAAAGAGGAGAGAACTGGATACTAGCTAATAATGTGGGTCTCCTTCGAGCGATGAGATGGTCCTATAGGCAAGGTGCCTTGAAGGTGGATGACTTGCGACCTATTATGGACGAGCTGACACCTGCCGATGTCATATGGCGCCCATTCGAGAATCATAGAGTATGGCGTCAGTTTGATGAGTTATGTCTATATAGGGGGTGTCTGAGGTGAGGTGACACTATTGCTCCATACTTGCCTGACGAATGTATGCGTCAGTTTGGATACAGGCAGTATGTTCCACATCCACCTCTTGATTATACGATGGCTGGTGATATTGATTTTGACTAGATTAGTTACCATCAGAGCGTTTAGGATGTGATTCGTCCGACAGCACCGACCACCACCCCATATGAGACAAATGATGGATATCTTGAGTGGTATTATCGTGTTTCACATCCTCTTCTGGTACCGCCTAATCGTGATGCGACAACAAGATGTCAGTTCCTGTATATGAAGCAGGACCATCTGATCCTATATTGGCTCATATATCTTCATTGATTCATCGTTATCTTCAATAGGCTGGTGCTAAAGAGGATGACCCACAGTTTGCTGATTTGTTCGAAGCTTTACATATTGCTCAATCCCCAGTGACTTATATTTATATTTATGGTTATATGTTAACTTTTAGACTCATTTGACCTAATATGTTTATGTTCATGTGTTAACTTTTAGACTCATTTGACCTAGTTGCTTTATGTTTATGTGTTAACTTTTAGACTCATTTGACCTAGTTGGTTTATGTTTATGTGTTAACTTGTAGCTTGAAATAAAAAATGAATAACATAATTCACGATTCATGTTTTGAAATTAAAAATGAATAACATAATTCACGATTCATGATTCATGTTTTGAAATTAAAAATGAATAACATAATTCATGATTCATGTTTTGAAATTAAAAAATGAGTAACATAATTTATAATTCATAATGCGTTGGTAATATAGGCGTAAGTTGTTGCCAATGTTGTAGACGTTCTGCAAATCCTAGCATTCAAGATGTTGCTACTGGAGAACGAAACTTCTTCCAATCTACTGTCACTGGTGGCAATAGAAACCCTTCTTTTATGTTTACCTAAATAAAAAAAATAATCAAAATATTAAGTAAAAGTAACGTAAAATAATTAGGTTTAATCGCATTATCTAAAAACAACTAAGTACCTGAACCCAATGATTTCTGCTTACAAAACCAATGCAGTAAATTGATACATTTGGTGAAAATGAAGTTGTCATAAGGAAGAAAGTCCAGCATTCAATTCCTAAACAGACAAGTACAACATTATAACGATTCGCTATCACGTAACCCATATCTGGTAGAGTTAACCATTTATGTGGTGGTTGAGGACCAAATTCCTCTATCATCAAAGATTCTCTCACTACTGCTAACTGATCAATAAATAAATTGGCATACAAACTTGATCTTTCATTATGTATTATTTCCAACCCCAAGTATCGACGAACCATTGGCCAACCATCTTCACCATATCCATGCAATGAAGCAATGACTCTAAATCCACAATTACCATCTGATACAACATTAACTACATCATCAATATATGACTTGATGTGATTAGGAAACTGAAGGATGAACTGCTTAGATGACTGTGAAGATTGTGATAATTTCAACTTCTTCGAAGCCTGTGATGGTTGAGATTTCTTTTGTGAAGACTGTGATAATTTCAAATTCTTCGAAGTTTGTGATGGTTGAGATTGCCTCTGTGAAGATTGAGATGCTTGATCAACATACTCATGATACAAAGGGTCTCTATAAACATCATACCCTACTGGTTTTTTGTCTTTTTTCTTGACTTCCCCTTTAGTTTTTATTTTCTCAGGTGGTGGACACATAAAAGTCATTGTGGGGAAGGCAAGTTCAAAAATCCTACTTTTTAATGCCCTTTTCCCAACAACATCCAGTGACTTAAACCTTTTCCATAACTCATCTATTGCACTACTCATATCCACCTCTGATCCATCATGTACGTCTTCGTCCAACTTAACTTCCATACTTAGTTTTCTCCAATGAACATGCACAACATCTATTGGTATCGGTATACCATCAATTTTATATCCTGTCAACTCAGAAGCACAAGGTAATCCGTAGGTTGTTCTAAGAGTACAACGACATATTTCCTTGTTAGTTCCAATATAATCAACTCATTTTAACTCTTCAGCAATGCGTCTCAATGCATCTCGAGACACTGAACCACGTAAATTATTGTAAAATGGACTTACGTGGGCGTGCTCAACTTCATAAAAACTCTTTTGAAAAGAAGCTCTAATATTTCTCAATTGTAACTTTAAGTTGTCATTCATAGCCTCCCAACATTTGACCATGTCACCAATACTGTTCCCCAACATTTGCTTTAACTTCCAATGAGCAGACTCAACCCTAAAATTAATACATATTAAAACTATTTTTAAAAAATTCAAAAAAAAATATACAATTTAGAAATACTAAAAATAAATACATATCGATTAGTCGTGGTGTTACCCAAATGTAGCACTCGATTAATCCATGCTCCAACAAATCTTTGTCTATGTGGTGTCAACCATGTATCCTTCACATAATCAATAAATTCATTACAATCAACACACGCCTGCTCAAGTTGGTTCAACCTTTTATCATACTCAACCTCATCACTAGCCCATACAACATTCGTCCATAATTCTTCAATTTTCTTTTGCTTGTCACTAGCCACATATTGCTTCCATTTTGCACCAACATTCTTGTTAATATGAAATCGACATAGCAAATTGATCGACCTTGGAAACACAATTTCAATGGCTTTCATCAAAACAAGATCTCTATCTGTCAAAATCACTTGTGGACACAACTCTTTCTTCACAAACAATTGTTTAAGCTTATCTAGCACCCAACAATAAGTCTCAGTCTGCTCAGACTCAATATAGGCAAATGCGACAGCAAAAGTCAACTCAGTTGATGTCATGCCAACAATTTCAAACAGAGATTGCTTATATTTGTTTGTCTTGTAAGTGCTATCCATAACTAACACAATAGGAAAATATATTCTACAACTTAACTGAATCTGGATGAGCCTAAAATATATCTCTAATAACTTCAAATTCATCACTTTTTCTACTCCAATAAACATAACCTGCATCCTCAATACGCTTAAACAAATGTTGTATCTCACTTCTAGGACCTCTTATATTTTTTTCTATCATACTCTTCTGCTTGTATATTTGCGTGATCCGAGTGACATTATTTGGATCTCACTCTTGCAATGAAAGCAATATATGTCTAGGTGGAACCTTTCTGTTTGTCAAATCAACAACATGTTGCTTTTGATCCGCTGTCAACCTACCAACAAATGCGTGACCGTCTAATATATCAGGTAAATCATGGTTATGAACTCCACATTTTACATCAATCTTCCATCCAGATCCATCAGTCACTGGAATTGATCTGATTTTAAATGGACATCCATATTTTTTCGTCGCACTCTCGGTTCCACTATCAATATCTTTGTGTTTTCCTCCTTTATCACATCCAAATATTAATTTGTTACTTCTTCCTCTCTTGCCTGTTTCAATATCTGAATGAGTGATGATAACCGTTACTTTATTTTGGATTCCGATCTCTTTAATCCATCTTATCACCTCTTCCCGTGTACCAAATCTTTGAGTAGTTGAAAAAACATCAGACGTATCTACACATATCTGATCTTTATTGCATATTTGTAAAGGAATTTCTGAAACTGCATAAAAAAAATTTAAAAAAATGTAAAAATAATATTTAAAAAAAATTACAAATGCAAACCGGAAGACTCAGGAAAAGAGTTCCGGTAGCCAACGTTAGCAAACCGGAAGACTTGTAAAAAGTGTTCCGGTACACTTTTTACAAGTACCGGAACTCTTAACAAAGTGTTCCGGTAAACTTCTACGAAAAACTCAAACCGGAAGTCTTTAATAAAGTCTTCCGGTATATAATTTGTGTAAACCAGAACTCTTTGCCAAAGTCTTCTGGTTTGGGAAAAACAGCATACCGGAAGTCATTGTGAAAGTGTTCCGGTAGGTTCGATTGATAAATTTCTCGGAAGTCTAAAAATCTGACACAGTAAAAAGTAAAAGAATAATAATAATAAAAAATATACCGGAATAAAATTGATATTTTTTTAAAATTGTAAGAGTATGAGTACAAGTATAAGAGTATGGAGTAAAATCTTCTTCTTTTTGAACCAACATGGCCCAATGGCCCTATAACTCGTATGAAGAAAATTGTAAAAGTAGTAAAAGTAAACAAAGAAAATTTGACTTTTCAACCAATCCTAATTTTCCTCAAATGAATGAATATGTAGTGATAGAACAAAACCCAAATTCACTTTAACTTTTAACAAAACAATGTATACTCTTTCTATCTATTCAAATACAAACGCCGGAAAAAGAAAAATCCTATGAGAATTTATAAATTCAAAACATCAACAACTGCAATCATCAATATCCTTAATCAATCTAACAAATCCCAAAATCATAACTATGAGATCAATATTTGTGTAAAAAGCTCACTAAAATCACTGTAAATCTAACTCAAAAGCTACTTACATAATTGTAAGAATCACCATAAAAACAATTTTGTGTAACAAAACCACATCTTCAGAAGTCATGAGGAAAAACAACACTATCAGGAATCAATCCTCTGCAGAAATTATAAGAAAAAACAGCATTTTCATAAAGACGATATTTAACAATGTACAAGAAATATTCAATATTTAATAATGTACATGAAATATTCAATATTTAATAAGTCTTTAATATTTTAAATAAATATTTCAATATTTTAATAAATTCCTAATATCTAATAAAGTTCTAATAATTAATAAACATTCAATATTTAATTGATAATCAATATTTAATAATTATTTAGTAATTAATAACTATTCCAATTCTTAATTGACATTGCTAATTGAAGCCGGTTATGAACATTTTTATTTCTAAACATAATTAATTGACATGTTTAAATTACAATAAAGTTTAAAAACATAATTATATGAACTTAAAATTAATATCCTTTAGATTTAAAAATTAATACATATTAATTTTAAATCAATTGATGATCACAGTACATTCCAAAATTTAAATATAATTAATATCCTTTAGAACAAATATGCTTGTGACATAAAATTGGTCTAAGTGATAATGAATTAATTTAATTTAATAATCATACTTGTAGAAATTTTATTTAAAAATTAAACTCACACTATTAAAAGTAATAACAATACACTAGTAAACAAGTTAGAGCCATGAGTCCTTTTTCTAAAAAGAATTGAATTAATAGATTACATTACTTTCTATTATTTCATTTCCACTCCTATTTAGCCAATATATATATATATATATATATATATATATATATATATATATATATATATATATATATATATATATATATATATATATATATATATATATATATATATATATATATATATATATATATATATATATATATATATATATATATATATATATATATATATATATATATATATATATATATATATATATATATATATATATATATATATATATTGACGTCTAAATCCTTTGTCAGGCTATTGTTCTCTTAATTTTCTTTCTGGAGTAAGACATTGATTTATCAATTAAGATCAACTCTTTTAATTACATGATGGACTCCTATGAAAAAACATTGGCGCATGTGTAAACGAGGTGCTCTACCTAACTGAGCTATAGCCCTTGTGCTTTTGATACAGATTTGATCATATTCGATAAATAAATTCTTGTCAAGATAAATATTAAATTACATGATCCAATCTCTTTTATTTATATTGCGTTTGTATTATTTATAAATAATATAACATTTATAATCCATTGATCTGATCGAGATATATATATATATATATATATATATATATATATATATATATTCAAATTCTAATGGGTTTACTCCAAATATTTAATGAGACTCTATAGTATACTAACACATCAATTCCAAACACAATTAAATTAACACATCTTAAAGATTGTCACTAAAACCTAACAATTTTGAATTCATGAAAGAATTTAGGAGTTTTATCCTAAACATGTTTCTACCCATTATATTATATCAAACAATTCCAATAATTATGTAAAAATTCGCCCTTGCCTTGATTTTTCTTGGATTTCTAACTCTTGTTTATGGTTCCTCTTCTCTTCTCCTCTCTTCTCTTCTAGCCCCTTTTCCAACTTCTAACCCTATTCTATCTCTCCTTCTTATTTTATCATTCTCACAACTTTCTCATTACTTATGTTCTGGCCTGGGCCCCGGCTTGGCCAGGTAGGCCCAGCCCAATAATATTCTGCTAAGTCCAGTCCAGCTTGGGCCGCAGTCGTCGAGCACAGGGTCCCCGACGGGCAGGTAATATCCCTCCCCGTCGAGCAGACACTGCCCTCGTCCGTATCGAACACAAGACTCCCCGTCGAGCAGACACTGCCCTCGTCGGGCAGAACCTCCCTCTGCGGGCAGGACCTTCTCCCTTTTTGAGCAGAACAGCGTGTCCTTCACATGTTCTCCACGTGCTCCCCTCCGCAGGGACACGTCACCAACCAACTGCCCACCTCTGAAAGAGCAGGTCAAACCCACTTTCCGGAGACCACGGGACAGTTGAACTAGGGTGAAGACCACGTTCTGGTCTTCACTACGCCACGTAAGCCCTAGCAGTCACTTGGGTTGGGCCTGGTCATCCAGCCCAACTCAAGTGACCGTTGACCCTGCGCTGGGGTCTCTCTATAAATACCCTCTTTCACAAGAGGGTCAGGTAATCTCTTCTTATCCCTTTTCTGTACTTGTGATCACTCTGCCCGTACGTTTACTTTAGCATCGGAGTGTCTTGCAGGTACACCCCTCTCCTCTTCTTCAACACCGGTGAACAGGCAGCAAGTCGAAGACGCGTGGCAGCCAGCGATCCCATTCTGATCAGGTCAGATCAACTTCTATTGGGCTTACTAACTCACTATCTCAATTTCTATTCACACTCTATTTTATTCCACCAAATAAAATAAATCAAGTAATCAAATAAATCAATTAATTCAAATAAACTAAATAAATCAAATATTTCAAATAAGTCCAATAAATCAAATGAATTTATATAAAGTCAATGAATCAATTAATTCATATAAATTAAATAAATCAAATAATTCATTTAAATCAAATAATTCAAATAAATCAAATAATTCATAAAATGACTCAATTAATTAATATAAATAAATAAATAATACTAAAATTGGGGTGTTAAACATCACGGTCTTGTTCACTATGTAACTTTGTATTGTACTCTGATAGCTTTTCTCGAAGCTCTCTAAGTTGCTTCTTGTAGCTCAATTTATCTTTGTAGGCTTGATACTAAGTTTGAGCGAGTTGTCTCATCTTTAAGGTGAGTCTATCATAAGTACCCTTCAGAGCATCACCTACTTTCCTCTGCTTATTCTGTTCAATTTCTACCTCTTTGAGCATGCGCTCCCTCTTCTGGAAAAGTTCAATCTGTAAGATTTCCTTCTTGAATGTGACTCTATCAAGGTGGAATCGAAGATCGACATTCTCCTTCTTCAACATCTCAACAGTCTTCTTGAGTTGGTCAACTTTAGTTGGAGGAACAATGACAAGTTCAGGAAGCTTGGCATTCATGGAAGGCTCATAAGGAAATGGCAGTTAGATCTCTTTGACTCGTCCCTTAACCCATTGAGTGTAAGCTTCTTTGGCTATGCAATTATTCTTACCCAATTCAGCTATTCCTTCACGGTGAATTTGTGTCCAAGAAGCACTAAGCCTCTTCAGTAATCACATGTCACCAACCCCTTCATGAAAGATGAACGTTTCCACTACCTCAGGATCTGGCTTGTCAAGCATAGGATACCGCAATATACAGAATGCTAGTATCAAATTGTAGTTAATTCCTCCCTTTGTACCCAAGAGAGGAACATTAGAGAACTTACCATAATGAAGAATGATTCTGGTGTTGTGGTAGACTCGAGAATACCAAGAGATATCATGGGAAGTTAGAGACATAGTCCTTTGAGACCATTTGAGATTTCCCTTGTTCTCAACGAAGGGACCCTTCTACGGTAGGTGAGACATAAACCAACAGTATAACATAAGAGCACAACAAATGATAGTTCCTTTCTTCTTTTCATTCCTCGAATGAATAAAATAATAGATGTCAGATAGGAGCATTGGAATAGGATTCCTAGACAAGAAGATACTGATGGCAGCTTGATCCACAAAATCTTCTGTAATACCCCAAATTTTGCCCTAAGATTTGTCGTCGCATTTCATTGCATTTTTATTGCATTTAATCAATTACTAACAAATTTGTGTAGTCGTTTGACTTTTTGCAGGTAAATATCATATGGCATGCATTTTTTTTCTAAAAAGTAAAAATGGCATAATTGGCAAGAGGACATGTGTAAGGAGTTGTGAGTGTGAGAGGTTGAGAGTTCAAATCTCACCTTTGTCACTTTTTGTTTTTTATTATTTTTACTCTAAATTTTTCTATCTTTCATTAAAAAATAACAAAAATAGTTTTTTATTATTATTTAATTATTATTTTCGTATTTTAATTAAATCATTTTTTAAAATATTATTTTTTTTTCACTTTTTTCTAAATTATTCATAAAAATATCCAAAAAAATCATAAAATAAAAAATATTAGAAAAAGTTTTGTTCTTTTTATAATATTTTTGATTTGAGGAATCAATAGGATTATTAGTTTTTATTTTAAGTTTATTTTAATTATTTTAAATTATTTAAATTTTATTTTTTCTTAACTAATTATTTAGTTTGGGCTTTAAAATGGGCTTTAGGGACATTATTGACAGTTTGGTGTTAACCCTAATTTGTTCCCTATATATACATGTGTTGCCTTGTTGAAAAAGGAGTCAGAAGGTTTTCTTCAGAAAAGAGGAGAGAGAAAGGGAGAAACAAAGGAGATCCCCAGAGAAGAAAGACGGTCGTTCCTACAACTCGTCAGAAGGATTGGAGCTCTCCAGTGTTCCCTTATTCAAACCTTTTTCACATTTACCGAAGCAAACCTCCGCTTCGTAGGTTAAATTACTAAACCTTTTGCCTTTTCATGTTTATGTGCATATTTTGCCATGTTAATGTGTTTAGGTCCGTTAAATTACTAAACCTTTTGCTTTTTCATATTTATGTGCATATTTTGCCATGTTAATCTCCATGTGTATTTAGGTCCGTAGATTTTAATATCAAAACCCTTTTTTAACAAAACCTTTTTTTAAAATCAAAACCTTTTTTTTTATTTATTATTAAAACCTTTTTTTTAGTAAGACCTTTTTTAAAAACTGAAAAGCCGTTTTGTTCCGAAGAAAAAAAAAACCTTTTTGTTCCCAAAAACCTTTTCCCAAAAAACTGAAAAGCCTTTTCCCAAAAAACTGAAAAGCCTTTTTTTGGGATGAAAAGCCTTTTTTGTTCTAAAAAAAACTGAAAAGACTTTTCCCCCCAAAACTTTTTTTTTATAATTTAAACTTAATTTTTTTTATAATTTTAACTTAAATAAAATATTAAAAAATTAAAACCTTTTTTTTATAATTAAAATATTAAAAAATTAAAACCTTTTTTTATAATTAAAATATTAAAAAAATTAAAACCTTTTTTTATAATTAAAATATTAAAAAATTAAAACCTTTTTTTTATAATTAAAATATTAAAAAATTAAAACCTTTTTTTTTATAATTAAAATATTAAAAAAATTAAAACCTTTTCGTAAGGAACTCCTGATGTTTGATGTTTGTCGTGTCATTTTATGTACCGTTTTATTACTTTTCTTTCTTTTGGCATTTCATGTGCATGCTCGAGGTTGAGATGTGCTTGTGGTGGCCACAGCCCCACACTATTTTCCTCCCTCACTTCATTCTAAGTGTCATTACATATTTTCATATTCTTCATGTTTTCAGAAATGTTTCTTTGTTTCTTTATACCCTCTGCCTTTATTACTTTTCTTATTTATGTACCTTAATTATTCCTCCATATAATGATTTGTCATATTTTCACATTTTTTTACAGTTTTATCCTTCCGAAGGATTAGGTCCAGCCTTTTGGCCGCCGAGTCAATAGTCCTCAAAACTTCAAACCCTTACAAACCCTAACTTTTCACAAATGTCTCGTCGTGGACAAAAATTACAAAACTACCCCTAGCTTTAGGTCAAAGAGTCGCCGCACTCATTTTAGGGTTTCCCGCCGCGGAATCCCTAACCTAAACCTAATTCACTTAACAATTTACAACGTAGATAGTGGAGTTTCTACACTCCGCGTAAGCGTGTCCCTAAGATACGTTTATTCCCCATTGAAACCTTGGCCACAGTCAAGACGTTTCTAACCTCCCTTTTGAGGGGAACTACAGTTACTCTGATTCCATTCCCGTAAGGATATGTAGGCACAAGATGCGATGTCTTGCCGAGTAAACTTAGAATTAACCCCTAGGTCTTTTTTAATTTTCAATCCTTTGTATATACCCTTAAAGCAAAAAATGAAACAAATAAAAAAAAAATAAACAAAAGGTTCCCGTAGAGTACTACGGAAGTTTAGGGTGCTAATACCTTCCCTAAATTTAACCAACCCCCGAACCTTAGATCTCTCCCTTTTAGGTTTTTCCTTTCTTTAACCTTTCCTTCGGATAAATCAAAGACCGGTTGTAAATGAATTAAGATTCAAGTTAATCAATAGCTTGACATCCAAATTTCACCGCAACATCTTCCATGTTCAGAAACAAAACGATCCCATACACAAGCAAGGCAAACACAACATTGAAGGCATTCCAACTTCTAGCCTCAATAAAAGAAACAACCTTGTCTACCAAAAGTTTTAGAGCAAACCCTCGAGTACCACCCTCAGTCTTGAGATTAACTTCCACACCTTTCTCGCCAAATCAAAGAGTTTTAGCAATGAGGTGATGCTTCGGACAACCGTTGGTGTAGACGAAGGGAACTTGATTCTTGATCTCCACCCTCAAGATATGAGAATAATCCTCAAGTGAATGTGCTAACTAATAATCTTGAAATGTGAAACACCTTTAGTGGTGGGTCATAGAACTGAACAAGTGTATGAATAGCAATGATGTTGAATTCAGTGTTGAGGATGGCCAGAAGATTACCATAATCATCCTTGAAAACACCTATGTTATCTTCAATCAGACGGGATGCTAAATCTCTCAAAGTCTTCAACCATTACTCATCTTCTATGATTATGTCAACAAAGAATAAGACTTGAATAACCTGGAAATGCACATGCAAAAAATTAATTAATATGATGAAATGCTATACAACACAAGAATCAAGAAGCCGACACAGTATGAATAATCAATTCTGAATAATCTGGATATCTACATATATAATTATGTGTTAGTGCAAAGATCTAACGTGTATAAGAGAACAAAACGTATGAAAAGTCTTAGTTTCCTGCAAAAACCCAATATCCCCTCACATGTGTTTTCTAGTCTTCCAAAGGTGGTACCTAGAAGGTCTCCCAAAGTCATGGAATCAAGTGAAAATGCTCAGCTGTAGTGAATCCTTGCAGGACGAAAGTATTCTCAAGTGAAACTCGTATGGGTGTGGCTTTCGTGACAACCCAACACGCAAAAGGTAGGCAATATGACTATCCATGATTCTATCCTGTATGTATGCTCAAGCCTGTGTAGTGGGCTTATCTCTCAAGTAACATCAACGCATCCTAACAACAGCAGAAAATGTTACAGATATCTAGAGTAAGCAGCATGTGAATATTTAAAGCAATAAAGAAATGAAGTAAATAACATAAAGATAAAGCAAGTAAAGCACAAAGATAAACACCCAAACAAGCATGAAAAGCAAAAAAAAAATAGGCGATACTCCAACTCGCAAGAGAAATGACTCCTCATCATAGTTGCCAGCTGAAGCTGGGGAGTCCCAGTAAGCTAGGAAACAAACAAAACCAGACGAGACTCCAACTTGCAAGAGCAAAGACTCCCCAACAGAGTCACCAACTGAAGTTGGCAGGATTATACCTGAGTGAATCATACACTCAAAGATACAACAGAGTCTCCATTGAACTTTACTTAGTCCCAAAGGTTAGGGAAAATACGATAAAACCTAAAGGGAAAGAGAAACGGGTAAGGTAGTGAGTTATGCGAAGGGAAGGTACTAGCACCCCACATATCTGTCATACTCGACGGGAACCATTTTGCTTTCTTCTAGGCTCGGATGGATTATCTATCTAAAGGCTACTAGCTAAAGAGGGAAGGGAAAAGAGAAAAAGAAAGAGTTCTCATGGAGGATTGGGGCCCTCGTGCCTACATATCCTCATAGTACATTGAGGAATTCAGAGCCCCGTAGTTCATGGAACCAGGGAATAAAAGGAGAAAAGAGGAAGAGGTTTGGAAGAAGGTAGCTCGCAAATATCTCACGATCTCGTGCCTATGTATCCTCATAGTGCAATGAGGAAGTCAGAGCTTTGTAGTTCGGAGAACCATGATAGAGAAAGAATGGGGAAATGCTGTTAAAACCAAGAGCAGAAAGCAAAGGAATGGTGTCAAAACCAAGATAATAAAGAATCAAGGAAGTTGAATCGAGGCAAGGTGGGATCTAATGGGGATTCAGTATATTAACTGATAAACAGTGAATAACCGAAGAAAGAGAGAATGCGACCTTGACAGGGAAGAAGGAAATTGATGTTTAACCGATGGACGGTGATCAACCAAAGAAATAGGTGTTTAACCAAAAGGTGTTTGAATTTTTGGGGACTTTGGTATGTTAACTGACGAACAGTGGTTAATTGAAAATAGGAGAGGATAAATTAGTTTTAACAGACGGACTTTGATCAACCAAAAGGACGGGTGTGGAACCAAGCGAAGGTTGTGACCCAAGAAGACGAGTGTGGAACCAAGCAAAGATTGTGACCCAAAGGGGTTCGGTACACTAATTGACAAATAATACCTGACCGAGGAGAGGGTATTTGAACCAAGAAAAGGTTACTAACCCAAAGGCGTGAGTATTCGAACCAAAAGGAAGGTTTTTAACTCACAAGGGTATTGGTTTTAAAAGACGAACTGTGATCAACCAAAGAACGGGTGTTGAACCAGGATAAGGTGATTAACCTAAGGAAGAATCATTTTAACAGATAAAATGTGATAAACCAAAGAACGGATGATGAACCAAAGTAAGGTGATTAACCTAGGGAAGATTAGTTTTAACAGGAGGACTGTGATCAACCAAAGAATGGGTGATGAAACAAGAGAAGGTGATTAACCCAAGAAAGATTGGTTTTAACAGGCGGATTGTGATCAACCAAAGAACGGGTGATGAACTAAGACAAGGTGATTAACCCAAGAGAAACTCAGGGTATTAACAGACGGACTCTGGTTAACTGAGGAAAGGAAGACATTAATCTTGAACCAAAGAAATGGTGATTGATCAAAGGAAAGATTGAAAGGGGATGAGTGATCAAGGACCAACTTGGCTGAGGATCGAGAGACACTATAGTCTGGAGATAGAGAAGATTATTCCAGGCACAGGGTCATTCGTCCCCTACCCAAAATAACAAGAATGAGTGTGGGAATTCTCCACTCTCATCCCTTCACTAGCATCCAAAGTACATTGCAGAAATTGAAATTGACAGAGTAACGACACAATTTGTACAGTGCTCCAATGCGTTGTGCGGATCCCTAGTGTAGCAGGATCAAGAAAGAAACGCTCTAAGGAGATCTTTAAGAAGATAGCATAGGAAGATTAACCAATCAAAACAAGGTTTTGATCAATCAATCAAAGGGAACGAACAAGCCAACAATCTTTCAAACGAGTTGAAAGATCATCAAAGCGAGCGTGTGAAATAATGATAGTAAAAAATTAAATTTTCTCAATGAAGAAACAATCTAATGCATCAAATTGAAATTTTCAAGCATTAGCAAAGTCAAGTTACCATGCATCACTATTCATAATCATGTTAACACACAAACAAGAATTGTGCAAAAAGTGCTTTAAACATGTGATCAAATTGCAAAATAATCGAGAAAAATTATGCAATTAATCGAGCAAAAATTATTTCAAGTAGATTATGCCCTAGAACAGTAGCATTAACATTAATACAAGTAAGTATGGGAAGCCATACAAGAAAACCATGCAAAACAACCCTCAAAAGCAATATTTTTGCAAAAAGTACCAGTGGTAACCAGTTACTTCATGAGGTACAACAGTTCCAGTGGCGTAGACAGGGTGAAATAATCGGTTACATGCTGAGGTAACCGGTTACCTCAAGCAAGAATAGAAAAAATAGAATTCCAAAAGCACTTTTCAAAATCACTTATTTCATGCAATTGGAAGGTAACAGAGCATAACAGTAAATGTATAATTCATGTTAATTAACAATAATTAGGAATCAATAAAATCAAGCATATAAAGCAATCGTTCAAACAACAGAAAAAAAATTAAGCGCTACATTGCAAAAACACAAAATAGTTCGAAAGCAGAAAATTAAGTAGAAATTTACCAACCTACAAGGCTGAGGTTTGCCTTGATAATTGTTGAGCAAAAATGTGATGCAAAGAAGCAAAGAAAACCAGACAATTCCAAGATCTAGAGAAAATCCTAGTAAAAAAACTGGAGAAAACGTGATAAATGCTTCAAATCCAAAGTTACACCAAAATTCTTGCAATGATCAATTTCCAAAACTTGAATTGAAGTAGAAGTTCTTGTAGTTGCAGAATTTAAGAAGAAATGTAATGGAATGGAGGTCTAGCTCAAAAGATTAACAAGTTCAGTGTGAAGCTTGCTAAGCTTTATTTATGGAAATGAGCTCTAGTGAGGTTTGGTGAAGAACATGAATATGATAGAGAGAGAGAGAGAGAGAGAGAGAGAGAGAGAGAGAGAGAGAGAGAGAGAGAGAGAGAGAGAGAGAGAGAGAGAGAGAGAGAGAGAGAGAGTTGCAGAAAATTCAGAGAGAAATGAGAGTGAAGAGTGAAAATTTGTGAAAATGATCAAGGGTATTTTGCAACAATATGAAGGTTTGCTTAAATAGAAGCTAGGTTTGGAGTGGGCTAGGTTCGGAATTTGGTTTGGGGTTTGCTTTGGAGTTAGTTAGACTCAACTCAATAAGTTAGAGTCTAACTCGGTTAGTTATTTGTTAACTCGAGTGGACAATCTCAATGCAAGTCACTTGATTAATTGGTTTACATGCTTGGAAATGTAGGTGTATGGTGAGCATGATTGAAAATGATGTAGGATAGCAAAGGCAAGTGGTTTCTTGAGGTGTCTAGAATATTCCACACAATTCTAGAATAATGTAGACCAAATGAATGAGATGAGAGTTGTTGTTGTATGAAGAAATTATTGAATTTTTGTAAAAATCAGCAGACGTGAGGTAACTGGTTACCTCAGGCAGAACGTGACTTCTTTGGCTGAGAACAGGTGATGTAACTGGTTACTTCATGAGGTAACTGGTTACTTTAGGAGAAACTTTGTTTTCTTGCTTGAAATGGAATAATGTTGTCGTGGTTCCGCATTTTAACCTTGTGCTTTGGTATATAGGCATAAAAACCCTTGTATTTTGCTTGTATTGATGTTGTGATAACTTTGTGGAAATGTGATTAATTGTGGCTTTGAAACTTTCTAAAATTTTGGATATGCCTGCAACAAAATCACAGAAAAAAATGCTAATGTGTATGCTGGAAATGCGAGTGCACATGCTTATGTAAAAAGGCAAAAGGAAAGGTCAAATTTTGAGTTACAACAAACCGCAATTACCGTCTCCCGCAAAATTGACGATACGATGGATATATTTGTGCAAAAAAACTGGCATCTCGCCAGTGAATGTAATCTTCGGCGGAAGCAGCATCGAATGAATGACGGAATCAACATATAATTATTTTGTGGAAGAATTTATTATGAGTTTCCATGCATCTAGTATTTTCTCCAAAATCACACCGACTTCACATATTTTCAACCTTCATACTCTACTTGTTTTGTCCCTACCGTGGGTTTAACCTGACTTCTCGCATTCTTTGCTATGTGATAGTCACAAAGTAATGCATAAGAAGAAGGAAACACCTTTTCAACCGTATTTATCAATGCGGTATCATAGTCTGTAACAATAGCTTTAGGCATCTCACCTTGATCATTCAAAAGTGACCGACACACCTCTAATGCTCAAGTAAAATTATCCTCTTTTTCACACTCTAAAAATGAAAAACCAACAGAGTATGTCTTCTCAGTTGAGGTAACACTAACAATCTCAAATAATGGAAGTTTATACTTGTTGGTCTTGTAGGTAGAATCAAGTATGAGCATTGTCGGAAACGTGTTGAACAAATTTACTGAATCCAAATGAGTCCAAAATGTAACTTGTAAATGCGCCTAAGAGGGGGGTGAATTAGGTTCTGAAAATTTATTTGCAATCTTTTATGGTTCTTGGTTCTTTTCTAGTTATGATGTTAATGACTTGGAAGTAAAGTGCAGGAAAGAAAAAGAGACACAAGAAATTTATAGTGGTTCCCCTCACACTCCGAGAGTACTCCACTCCCCTTTCGACTCGAAAGAGATTTCACTATAGTTTAGAATTATTGCACAACCTAATCACATCAGTGGTGATGCCTACTATCTAATCTATAGGTAATCCAAGTGAATGAAGAACAACCCTCTTCAAACACTTCACTTGTTTCCAACAATCCTGGATAACAAGGTAATACAAAAATGATCTTCGAGATAAGTTTGAAATCTTTGATTGAATGTTGTTATCAATCTTCACAATCGATCTTCTTCTTGAAACAAAAATTACTCAAAACAAATATACAAGTGTTGTTGTGAAAGGAAGGTGTGATAGTGTGAAAGTTTATTCAAAGGCTTCTTTCAAAAAATGTTTTTTGAACACTGTCGCTACTGCTAAAAAAGAGGCCGGCAATGACTAATAGAGTCGCCACCTATCGTTATTTATCCCAAAGAAGGGAAAGACGTGGTCATCGCAACCAAGTCCTAGGTTCGGGAGTCGGTTACGCAAGGGGAAGGTATGAGCACCCCTCACGTCCGTCGTACTCGACGAGATCCACGCTTGTGTTGTCTAGTCTATGGGTGAAAAACAATCTATCTACGGCTGCTAAAGCTAAACGGAAAGAACTGACTCGGAAGAGCATTGCCGCTCTGTGCCTACGTATTCCCTCGTGCAATGGGAAAGTCAGAGTCAACGTAGTTCAGGAAACTACGGGGAGATTGCTCGCCAAGACGTCGTGTCTTGTGCCTACGTATTCTCATCTGTCATGAGAAATCAGAGCAAACCGTACTTCAGGCTAACTACGGGTAAACAAGGGTGTTCTCGATCACACAGGGGTGAGAGAAAAGATTGACGATACTAGCGTACACATTATAGCAGTTAGGTGTATGCTGCTCGACCATTAGACACTTAGGCGTTACCTGTTTGCGGTAGAACGGACGTAGTATGTCGGAGTTTAAAGGTACGGGAACCTACGGGAACTAGAACTACGGTCTGGTCTCAATTGCGCTAGAGCAAGAGAAAGGGAAAGATTAGTCGTCAGCGAGAAAGTCTCGATCGCACGGCCGCGAGAGAACAGAGAAGTTAATTGTTAGTGTGCTCGCTAGGATATCGCATCCTATGCCTACGTACTATCAACGGGTATGAGAGATCAGAGCAGCCGTAGTTCGGCTAACTACAGGAAAGCAGTCTCGATTGCACGGGGGCAAGAGAAGGGAACTAAATCGCCAGGACGCGAGAGAATAGGGGAAGTCTCAATCGCCAGGACGCGAGAGAAAAGGGGAAACAGGACGCACACGCAAAATCCTAAACGTAGGAGCGAGTGCGTCCCATATCGTCCTAAGGACGTATACTAAACACTCTAGGCAATTGAGAGGTGACCACTCAATCACCATTTCCCACGTGTCTAACGATCTCACAACACTCGGCGGTGAAAAGAAAGAGATGAAAGAAGTGAAATAAAATCAATGTTACCGAACGGAGTGGTTCCGTTGACCCTTGACTTATGCGCGCAAGCTCCATTTCCAAGCTTTCCTCTTTCAATCCTTGATGATGACATTTCGATCCAGAACCAATGTGACGTTGAACCGTCATAATTCGACTTATAAGAGAAGTCAAACCCCAAGAGGTAGCGTATCGATATCCGTGTCAAAGACAAGATGGAGAAATGATATTGAAAATCATTCTTCGATTAAATCATGTCACACGGCCAGCACAACAGAAAAGCAAAATAAAATCAGAAGAAGAAGAAAAGATGAGGAGAGAAAAAACGGTCTCGGATCCTACATTATCCATTAACAATCTGATTAATAACGCATTACGGAGGTCTCGTCATCGACCTACAAAAAGAAAATGGTGAGAAAAACCCAATAACAAACATGGAAATAAGAATTCAAATTCTAAAATTGAATAAACTTCTAATAGAAAAACAATTAAAGTTCTAAAAGAAATTATTAAAATATATTAAAAAGAAAATAGAATTAAATATAGAATATAAAACTAATATTTAAAATATATACAATAATAATCTAATAAGGAAAATAAAACTATGAAGAAAAATAAGTATATAATAAAAATAGTAAAATATTTACCAAATATAATACAAAATATATATAAATGTATTTACAAAACAAAAAAAAATCAAAAATAAAACAGAGGGGGGGTGCAGAGTGGAAACAGAGGTGGTAAGAGGAGTCCACACGGTTGGGCCTCGAGGGTTTGGAGACCCACCATCATCACAGCCAACAATCAAGGGGCAAACAGGGAGGGGCATACTGAATACGGGGGTGTATAGACCCAAATAGAAGGAATGGGCCACGAAGGCCCACTAACCAAATGGGGAACCCAAAAAAAGCTTCATCTTATTCCTCATTGCCCAAACGGAAACCCTAGCCGCCATTATCTTCAACCTCAGTCTCTTTCTCCATTTTCTTTCTTCGGATTTCCGTCCAAAACAACACTTTTCTCCTTCTCAGTTTAATTTCCCACAAACATTGTCATCACCTACAAAAATGAAATTAAACCCCAAACAGTAAAAACAAAACAATCAAAATGACTCTTCCGATTTCCAATGAGCGTCGTGTGATCTTTGTCAAAACTCGAAGTAATGGTGAAGGATTAAGATGCGTAGCGGAGATCGTGATGGGAAGCTCGTTCGTGTTCTTCATGGCACGTTAAAAGTTGAATGAGGTTTTGAAGGAGATATGTGGTGAACAAAAAAAATCTAGGCAAGATTGTTGGGTTTATTGACGATCTGGAGAATAAGTGAGATGAAGATCTTGGTTGAGTTGAAATCGGAGGATGAAGTATGATTTAGATCTGAAAAAAATGAAGTGAGTAGATTTGAAGGTTTATGGACGGTTGGTGTGTGAAATACAAATCTGGGTTGGTTGAATCTGGGTAAGTTATTCATGGTGATGAAGTTTTGGATCGGAGGTTGGTTGCATGTTGATGACGGTGGATGATGATGATTGTTGGAGATTTAAGATCTGTGGTTTGGTTTTGGTTTGATGAAGTTCTTAGATCTGGTATTTGAGTATGAAGGTTGTATGAAGATTTGATGATTTTCTAGGTAGATGTGTGAAGGTGTGATGAACATTCATGAGGATTGATGAACATCTGGAAATTCAATGATGAACGGATGGTGTTTTCTGGGGATTTTGATGAATTTGATGCGTTTCTGGGTGGTGAAGGACAAACATGATGAAGTTCATGAGTTTATGGGAATATGAGGATGAACATGGTTGGATATGGATGAAATCTGGGGAAAAACGATGAAGAGTGTTTGAACGATGTTGATGGAGTATGAAGTTTCCGGTGATGAATTCCGGCGAGTTTGATTCATTTTAATTTTGCCGATGGAATTTCCGGCGTTTGCATGGCCGGCAGCGAGCTCCCTAGGAATCCGTGTCACCTCAATAAATGCACTGTGCAGGCTATTTATAGCCTGCATGACACATGACATGGACTTGAAAAAAAATCTGACTCAAAATTGATTAATTAAATTAAAAAATGGCTACAAATGATTAATTAACAGGAAATGAATTAAAACAAATTACTAAGTGACATTAATTAAAGTTGACAAATGATTAATAGGATGCTAAAAGCTAATTAACAAGGCTGATTAATTAAAACGAAAATTAACATTAATTAATACCAATTAAATCAAATTAAACTAACTAATACAATTAAAGTTAATTAAAATCAAAAGTAATAAAAATAAAAGACAATATTAATAATATTCAGAAAAACCTATTTAAGAAATAAAATCTAAAATAAAAATTAATAACCTAAATTATTTAATATTAATTAAAAAATTAAATCAATTAAAAATAAATAAAACAATTAAAATTCTAAAAAAAGAAAATAAAAACTATATTAAATCTATTAATATTATAATAAATTCTAAAAACTCTAAAAAAATAAAAATAAACCTATTTAAAAATTAAAAAAAAAGTGCCGAAAATAGGAAATA
Organism: Lathyrus sativus; assembly: GCA_963859935.3. NCBI lineage: Eukaryota > Viridiplantae > Streptophyta > Magnoliopsida > Fabales > Fabaceae > Lathyrus > Lathyrus sativus. The sequence goes on from OZ012741.1 coordinate 61,415,594, forward strand.
AATCTAGAAAAATAGAATAAAATCAATGAGCGATAAAATGCGAGAATACGACAAAATAAACGGTAAGAAAAACCTGATACCGAAATAACACAGAAACCAACAGCGTAGACTGAATCATCAGGCCGAGTGCAAATTCCATAACAGTTTGAAATGTCTGGAACACGACAGAAAGGACTGTAATCCCGATTAAATTGATCTGGCTGCAAAAATGCACAATATGCGGTATGCAGATGCAAATGCAAAATGAAAAGAAACATAAGCCATACCGAGAAACGGTTAGTCAAATTTTGGGGTGCAACAGCTGCCCCTATTCAAACGGCTTGGACCTGAAGGGTTGAAAAGCGAACAACTTTCAAACATTCAAAGGTAAAAGACGGTTGAATACCAAAGAACCCGTAAATTTGCCAACCGCAAAAACAGAACTGCAAACTCTAATATATTGGAACAAAAATCTCAGGAAGATAGCTGAACTGATCACAAAAATACTCCGCTGGGAAAGAGAGGTTTAACCAAACAACTCTGGCAGGGAGAAAACGAAAGAAACTTAACCAAATAACTCAGTTGGGTAACACATAATAAGATGAACACATTCATCAAAAGCTACGCCATGGTCTGGATACCATTTTGGCTGAAAGGTAACATTCACGTTGTCAGAGTCTGGATACTCGAGGGAAATCGGAGCCTGGATGCTCAAGATGATTGGAGCCTGGATGCTCAAAGCAGATATATCTGAGTCTGGATACTCGGAAATAAAACTGAGTCTGGATACTCAATAACTGGAGCCCGGATGCTCAATGCAAATTTGAACCTGGATGCTCAAAATGATCAGAGCCTGGATGCTCAAAAACACAAATTGGAGCCTGGTCGCTCAAAGAACAAATCTGAGTCTGGATACTCAATAACCTGAGCCTGGATGCTCAACGCAATCTGAGCCTGGATGCTCTATGCAAAAGGAATATATTCATCAGGATCTGGATATCCTACAAGTTCAAGTCAAACGACGTTGCTGAGAAACAATATGAGTCGTGGTCTGGATACCAAATGGGCTAAGAAAGACATTAAGTGCCAAGGTCTGGATACCTCATGGCGGCCGAAGATAATAACAATTATTGTGATCTGGATATCACGGAGCATCAAATAAACTAATATGCTCTGGGTACCATAACTGCCTTTACCGGAATCTGGATACTCAACGGAGAAGGTACAAACAAGATTCATCAGGGTCTGGACACTCAACTGACTTTACCGGATTCTGGATACTCGACGGAGAAAGCGTAATCAAATGAGTATAAGCCATGGTATGGATACCATAAGGAACAAACACACTTACTGTGATCTGGATATCACAAAGGAATTTGACCGGAGTCTGGATACTCAATGGACCAAACAGATCGGTAACTGTCGCGGTCTGGATACCACATAGGCGAATATAACCACTGTCATAAAACACAAGACCCGAGGTCGGGATACCTCGCAGGCTAACGGGAACATATCGATTTTCCATGGTCTGGATACCATATAGGGCTAGAAACAAAATCATCAACCGAAGTTCAACGAAGCTGCTGGGGAGAAACGTAAGCCGGGGTCTGGATACCACGCGGGCTAACAAAAAGTACTATGGTCTGGATACCATTCTTCAACTTGCCATGGTCTGGATACCATATAGGCACAAATATCAACAAAAATCTTCCAGGTCTGAATACCATGCGGGCAACATAATTCAACTATTTGCTGAAAACCATCTGAGAACAGAGCGGTAACCACCTGGCTTATGCTTCATATGCAAATGTTTGAGAATGACGTAATGCTCCATACAAGATGGAAATGCTACGAGTTTAGGTAGATGCTATGCATAATACAAAATGCAAGGGAACTGATCCAGCAAAATAAATGATGGAGAGAAGAACACCAACTCCACCAGGGATCTAATCAAAACCTTCTGAGGAAAACGCCCTGGATGGCACACCAGAATACGGCTCTTTTGGGAAACAAACATCTCAGCTGGAGGAAACATGGCCACTCTACTGGGGAATTAACAACTCTGCAGGGGATAACCATCAACCACTGAAATTGCTTCTCGCTTCATCGAGGAAACTAAAGCCCTGAACAGCTTCACCGGGAAAGAATCAAAATCCAACTTGTCGGGGATACTCATCTGGGGAACAATCTACCTCTGCTATAGATTGCCCCATGAGAAACTCGGTACCGACCTCTGCTTAGGGATTAAATTCTTCAATATCCACCTCCGAATAAGGAATGAGTCACTGACCTAGACTCAGAGGGTAAATGAGCCAAAGACTTGGACTCTGTGGGAATACAACACTGCACTCGTCCCACTATTGGGGAAATAAACCCAAATCTGCTTTGTCAGGGAAAACTTCAATCTCGACCCACAGGGAAAGCACAACCAATTTGTTGAGGATATCTACACTCTGCCGGGGATATCAATCTCGACCTGCTGAGGATAATTCTGATCATATTTCGATGCAACCCCAACCTGCTGGGGATAATTCATCTCAAACTGCACATCTCTGCTGAAGAAAATATTCTGATTCCACAATATCCCCCCCTAAGGGATTATAGAACACCGACCATGGAGAACTGAGATCATCCGAGCCTCGTGTCGGGGAACATGATAGCGCATGTGAACCATTAGGAATTATCGTGCCAGGTACATTTGAGCTTTTTCTGATTTAGGGATAGGTTTATGGTGATATGGATTTATTTCTAGTTACCAACAAAAGTGGACTTGAGGGGGAAATACTAGACGAGAACTAGCATTCGAGGGTAAACTACCAGACGAGAACTGATGGTACAAGGTTAAGTTGTCAGACGAGAACTGACTTTTGTGGTTTTGGTAACTGATGGGAACTGATTTCTGGTTTTCCAGATGAGAACTGGACTTTAAACTGTGTTAGCCAGACGAGAACTTGTTAAACAGTGGGTTAAAGGAAGGGTGACCAGACGGGAACTGGTTTAAAAGCTGACACGCACCAGACGAGAACTGGTAGTTAAGGAAGGTGAACCAGACGAGAACTGGTGAAAAGATGACAAGTACCCGACGAGGGCTGGTATTCTAAGAAAGGGTGGACCAGACGAGAACTGGTTACCGGTTTTCCAGACGAGAACTGGGCTTTGAAGCTTTGCTAGGCGAGAACTAGGCTTTGGAAATGACTTTGGTTACATGGTAACAGGTTTAGGCTGTAGGATAACGATCCAATGACAGCAAGGCTTTTTCAAAAGGTTAAGGTTATTTTATGAGGGTAATGGCATGATCCCCTGACACTCAACTCTCGTTGGGGAGATCAAACTACCTTGAACAACTTGCCCCAGTGTCTTAACTTGCCCCAGTCCGACTCTTTGGGAAAATTCACTTAGATCAGAAAGCAGCTTGCCACGAGACGACCTCGAGATGGCTTGCCCCAGAATCTGTACTACGAAAGGATTCATCCTTAATTAACCAACTCTCAGCACGGTTGGTTTCAATATACTCTTGAAATGGCTTGCCCCTGAATGAGCGTTGAAGCGACTTAACCTGATCTGATTGAATACCGGAGGGATCTACCCTCAACTTACAGAAACTCTGGGTAGTTTCCCTTGATTAGGTCTCGAGAAGATTCACTTCTGATCAACTGTTTCTTGAATAAATTGTCCCATAATCAACCGACGCTGCGGGACTTGTCCTCAGACTAACTGATTCCAAACTCATTGAATGTCAATGCCCCAGATTCACAGGGTTTCCAAGTATACATAATTCTGATTCAGACTGCTGAACGATCTAGTCCTGTTCGATTATTCCCTGTTGGAATTTCCTCCATGTTAACCACTTACCTACAATTAAAGTTGTTTGTTCACAAATGGTAATTTTAATGCGGTGTTCATGCAGATTTTGAAAGGAATGTCACTTATCAAGTGTCGTGATAGTGAGTGACGAATGAACCAACAGTCCAAACATAGTGCTGATTTGATTAGTGCGAAATATACAACAAGGATATGATTAGCAAATCATGTAGGAGTCAGGTTACTCAACCTTATCATAACGCGCTTTCAGATTAAACCCTGCCTCAATTAGGTCTTTTAAGGGTTGTATCATGGACGGGTTCACGATTTACGAAATAAAGGATATTAGGCTCAAAGTTTAATTTGTACCCACCCCTTCTACGTGATGATATCCAATCCTAAGTTTAGTTAACTTGACACAAGCGCTCACCTTTCAAAAGGCTTAATGAAGGGTAGGAACGACGGTTATAGAACTCATAAGGTTTTCGGAGTGACAGTCATCTCCTCTTCGTCTTCGGTGTCTGTATCCACACGACTTTGCCCTTGTTTGAGGATTTTCTTTTGAGATCCTTTCTTTTTCATTCTTTTGATTCCCTAATTTCTGCCTGGACTGACTCTTTTGAGTTCTTTTCAATTTTGAAGTCCAGCGGGATGCCCCATTTTTGCCTAAGTATTTGCTTTCCAGCTTTTCTTTTCTTTTTACTTAGCGGGCTTTCTTTTTCTTTTTCTCTTTTGAACAAGTCGTGTGACACTGGTTGTCTTGATTTATCCGAAGGGATTATAACTGTCTCACTCCTGATTGGTGAGGTTTAACCATTGTGGCTGATGAGGTACGACCTCTTTGAGGCGTGATTGATCCTCGAAAGGAAACTCTCCTCTATAAGATTTGAACGCTCGGTCAAGCTAACTGACAACTACCCTGCCCTGGGTTAAGATTTTAGGGTTGAAAAGTCCAAAAGAAACTCCTACTTCTCAGCTTGAAGTGGTTAACTAGGGACTAACTCCTTATATCTCTAGTGTTTAGGGGATTTGAAATAATGCCTGTACATCATCAACAGGGTTTTATCCGAAAGCATACGATCATCAGTTATGAGTATTCAGTTTTCGTCATTCTCTTTCCAATCTTTGCTAATCACATTGATAAAGTGGAGTGGATAAAATGTGCATGTGTCTGTGTTGTGCAATAAATGAGCAAAAGCGACATGATTGATTCAGAAAAATGCAAATCACTTCATTAATATTACCATCCAGAACACAATGTTTAACAGCAAATAGTAACTAACATAAAAAAAACTACAAATGCAAATGATAAAAAGTCTGAGGACTGCCAATGTTGAGGATGTCTTCCTGTTTGAACCACTGGCTTTTGGAAATAAAACTTTGAATCTGCAAGCTCAGACAGCTGAGAGGTTGACATGAACAACCAAAACTCCTTCTGGAAAGGAAATGCATCCTTCGTCAATCAACTGGTGCACTTTTGCCTGAAAAGCTTTGCAATCTTCGGTTGAATTCCCTATAGATCCGCCGTGATATCCACACTGAGCATGGGGATCGTACCCTGGAGGGTAAGGTTCTGGCACTGGCTTAAGAGCTTTAGGTTCCACCAAAGAATTCTGAATCAAATGTGGCAACAGCTGGCTATACGGCACAGGAACTGGATGAAAAGGAGCAGTCCTTCTTTCTAAGTTGTTACGAGGCCTATTCTGATTCTGACGCTGATTCTGATAACCTCGGCCAAGGGCTTGGTGATTTGCATGAGGAGCGATCCGAAGTCTCTGATGTGGTGCCCTAGGCACAATTGTCTATCCAGAATAACGAGACACAGAAGATACTGGCCGCTGAGGAGATGAAGAACCAAAAAATTTCACCGATTCATCTTAAGAATACCCAACATTTGTCATAACTGCTTTGACCACAATTTCGTCTTCCGCTTGAAAGCTACAGAGAGATTTAGTTTCACTATCCTGACTGCTTAAGACATCTTGAATTTTTCCAGTCTGAAAGCTACAGAGAGATTCGGTTTCACTAGCCTGACCGCTTGAAACATTCTGAATTCTTCCAGTTTTTACGCCGTACTCAATATGTTCTCCTGCTTTCACCAATTCAGAGAAATCTGGTGCAATCCCAAGCATTCTTTCGAAGTACAGGCTTTGCAAGGATTTTACGAACAACTCTGCTAACTCTCGATCTAGAAGCGGTGGTTGCACTCTGGAAGCAAATTCTCTCCATCTCTGAACATACTTCCTGAAAGGTTCATTGTTCTCTTGCGACAATTCTTGCAACTGCATGCGACTAGGAGCCATATCAAGATTATACTCGTACTGCTTCATGAAAGCCTTGGCTAAATCCACCCATGATCTGATCTGATTACTCTCCAATTGCATATACCAACTCAGAGATGCCCCAATCAGACTGTCTTGAAAACAGTAAATCATCAATTTGTCGTTGTGCACAAATGAAGTCATTCTTCTGCAGAACATCACCAAATGTTGCTTCGGGCAACTATCTCCTTTGTACCTTTCAAACCTCGGTGCTTTGAAATTCGGAGGTAACACTAGGCCAGAAACCAGACACATATCTGAAGCATTGAAACCAACAACATCTTTAACTTTCAAGGCTTTGAGTTTTTCATCCAATGCGTGAAGCCTTTTAGCATACTCAAGAGCTCTCGGGTCTTCAGTCTTCACTAATGGCACTTCTCTTCGGGAACTCAACACAGAGGACACAGCATCCTGATAATCAACGGTATCAAGAGAAGAAGAACGTTCACTTCGGACAACAGACTGTTCATGCTGATCTTGGTCTTCAACAGAAGGCTGCACCAGCTGAACTTCAGTCAGCTTGTTCACTTGCAGAATGTCTTCATGAGCAAAGAGCCATACAGAGGATTGGTCATCACAGTAAAATCTGACAAGGTATCAACATTCTGGAAGTCGTTCCCTGACATAGCCATCAACAACTTTCAACAAACATCACTGCTTGACACTGCTTGATTCTGCTTCAACCCCATGGTCGTCTTCCCACAACCAACACTTGCTCAGAACGGGCACCGGAGAATCACCTTCTGAAGCAAAACAAAGGCTGGATAAGAGCTCTGGCTAGCTGGAGAAATGTTATGCAAAATGATGTAAAGATGCTTATGCAAATGCAATGCAATTTGCAGCAAACACGGGATCACAGCCCCCATAAAGCTCTAAATACTGCTGCGCTGCTGACTGAGTAAGTTCGCTCTGAAGAGAAAACCAAAATATCGGGTTGGCTGGAAGTTAAGTTTCCTGCAAAAACCCTCCCACTCATGGGTATGGACCTAAACTGACAAGGTACGGCATCCTATACGTTCGTCAGCGTCACAGACTTTCAAGAAATGATGATACGTTCACCATTTCTGGTTTGGCATCATCGTCTCCTGAAGAGGCCTCACTTAGCTGACTCACAAGTGATCGGTTCCCAGAGTCGACAACCCTCAAATCCAAATTCCAGTCGGATCCTAAGGATCGGAAAGGAACTCGTCAAAGAGAATCTCGTTTGAGTGTGAACTTCGTAGGGAACTGTGTCTGCTAAGCAAACGGGTCCACCCACTAATCTCCACTACTAATGCTAGATGTGTACTCAAGCCTGGGTTTTGGCTTATCTCTCAGAGGAACAACCACCTAACAATACAACAGCAACAGATAAAAATAGTGCGGAAAATATAAATACAGTAATATATAAAATACAGCACAAAAATATACACACCCACAAACCAAACAGACAAGCGCTAGGATGGACTCGCATAGGGGATGTTCCTGTCCCCAGCAGAGTCGCCAGCTGTCGCTATTGCGAAAAAAGAGGCCGACAATGACTAACAGAGTCGCCACCTATCGTTATTTATCCCAAAGAAGGGAAAGGAAACGATCGGAAAAAACCTGACGAAAACGGGAAAAGACGAGGTCATCGCAACCAAGTCCTAGGTTCGGGAGTCGGTTACGCAAGGGGAAGGTATGAGCACCCCTCACGTCCGTCGTACTCGACGGGATCCATGCTTGTGTTGTCTAGTCTATGGGTGAAAAACAATCTATCTACAGCTGCTAAAGCTAAACGGAAAGAACTAACTCGGCAGAGTATCGCCGCTCTGTGCCTACGTATTCCCTTGTGCAATGGGAAAGTCAGAGTCAACGTAGTTCGGGAAACTACAGGAAGATTGCTCGCCAAGACGTCGCGTCTTGTGCCTACGTATTCTCATATGTCATGAGAAATCAGAGCAAAACGTAGTTCAGGCTAACTACGGGTAAACAAGGGTGTTCTCGATCACACGGGGGTGAGAGAAAAGATTGACGATACTAGCGTACGTATTCTAGCAGTTAGGTGTATGCTGATCGACCATTAAAGACTTAGGCGTTACCTGTTTGCGGTAGAACGGACGTAGTATGTCGGGGTTTAAAGGTACGGGAACCTACGGGAACTAGAACTACGGTCTGGTCTCAATTGCGCTAGGGCAAGAGCAAGGGAAAGATTAGTCGTCAGCGGGAAAGTCTCGATCGCACGACCGCGAGAGAACAGAGAAGTTAGTTGTTAGTGTGCTCGCTAGGATATCACATCCTATGCCTACATACTCTCAACGGGTATGAGAGATCAGAGCAGCCGTAGTTCGTCTAACTACAGGAAAGCAGTCTCGATTGCACGGGGGCAAGAGAAGGGAACTCAATCGCCAGGACGCGAGAGAATAGGGGAAGTCTCAATCGCCAGGACGCGAGAGAAAAGGGGAAACAGGACGCACACGCGAAATCCTAAACGTAGGAGCGAGTGCGTTGCATATCGTCCAAAGGACGTATACTAAACACTCTAGGCAATTGAGAGGTGACCACTCAATCACCATTTCCCACGTGTCTAACGATCTCACAACACTCGGCGGTGAAAATAAAGAGATGAAAGAAGTGAAATAAAATCAATGTTACCGAACGGAGTGGTTCCGTTGACCCTTGACTTATGCGCGCAAGCTCCATTTCCAAGCTTTCCTCTTTCAATCCTTGATGATGACATTTTGATCCAGAACCAATGTGACGCTGAACCGTCATAATTCGACTTATAAGAGAAGTTAAACCCCAAGAGGTAGCGTATCGATATCCGTGTCAAAGACAAGATGGAGAAATGATATTGAAAATTATTCTCCGATTAAATCATGTCACACGGCCAGCACAACAGAAAAGCAAAATAAAACCAGAAGAAGAAGAAAAGATGAGGAGAGAAAAAACGGTCTCGGATCCTACATTATCCATTAACAATCTGATTAATAACGCATTACGGAGGTCTCGTCATCGACCTACAAAAAGAAAATGGTGAGAAAAACCCAATAACAAACATGGAAATAAGAATTCAAATTCTAAAATTGAATAAACTTCTAATAGAAAAACAATTAAAATTCTAAAAGAAATTATTAAAATAAATTAAAAAGAAAACAGAATTAAATATATAATATAAAACTAATATTTAAAATATATACAATAATATTCTAATAAGGAAAATAAAACTATGAAGAAAAATAAGTATATAATAAAAATAGTAAAATATTTACCAAATATAATACAAAATATATATATAAATGTATTTACAAAACAAAAAAAATTCAAAAATAAAACAGAGGGGGGGGGTGCAGAGTGGAAACAGAGGTGGTAAGAGGAGTCCACACGGTTGGGCCTCGAGGGTTCAGAGGCCCACCATCATCACAGCCAACAATAAAGGGGCAAACAGGGAGGGGGCATACTGAATACGGGGTTGTATAGACCCAAATAGAAGGAATGGGCCGCGAAGGCCCACTAACCAAATGGGGAACCCAAAAAAAGCTTCATCTTCTTCCTCATTGCCCAAACGGTAACCCTAGCCGCCGTTATCTTCAACCTCAGTCTCTTTCTCCATTTTCTTTCTTCGGATTTTCGTCCAAAACAACACTTTTCTCCTTCTCAATTTAATGTCCCACAAACATTGTCATCACCTACAAAAATGAAATTAAACCCCAAACAGTAAAAACAAAACAATCAAAATGACTCTTCCGATTTCCAATGAGCGTCGTGTGATCTTTGTCAAAACTCGAAGTAATGGTGAAGGATTAAGATGCGTAGCGGATATCGTGATGGGAAGCTCGTTCGTGTTCTTCATGGCGCGTTAAAAGTTGAATGAGGTTTTGAAGGAGATATGTGGTGAACGAAAAAAATATGGGCAAGATTGTTGGGTTTATTGACGATCTGGAGAATAAGTGAGATGAAGATCTTGGTTGAGTTGAAATCGGAGGATGAAGTATGATTTAGATCTGAAAAAAATGAAGTGAGTAGATTTGATGGTTTGTGGACGGTTGGTGTGTGAAATATAGATCTGGGTTGGTTGAATCTTGGTAAGTTATTCATGGTGATGAAGTTTTGGATCGGAGGTTGGTTGCATGTTGATGACGGTGGATGATGATGATTGTTGGAGATTTAAGATCTGTGGTATGGTTTTGGTTTGATGATGTTCTTAGATCTGGTATTTGAGTATGAAGGTTGTATGAAGATTTGATGATTTTCTAGGTAGATGTGTGAAGGTGTGATGAACATTCATGAGGATTGATGAACATCTGGAAATTCAATGATGAACGGATGGTGTTTTCTGGGGATTTTGATGAATTTGATGCGTTTCTGGGTGGTGAAGGACAAACATGATGAAGTTCATGAGTTTCTGGGAATATGAGGATGAACATGGTTGGATATGAATGAAATCTGGGGAAAAACGATGAAGAGTGTTTGAACGATGTTGATGGAGTATGAAGTTTCCGGTGATGAATTCCAGCGAGTTTGATTCATTTTAATTTTGCCGATGGAATTTCCGGCGTTTGCATGGCCGGCGGCGAGCTCCCTTGGAATCCGTGTCACCTCAATAAATGCACTGTGCAGGCTATTTATAGCCTGCATGACACGTGGCATGGACCTGAAAAAAAATCTGACTCAAAATTGATTAATTAAATAAAAAAATGGCTACAAATGATTAATTAACAGGAAATGAATTAAAACAAGTTACTAAGTGACATTAATTAAAGTTGACAAATGATTAATAGGATGCTAAAAGCTAACTAACAAGGCTGATTAATTAAAACGAAAATTAACATTAATTAATACCAATTAATTCAAATTAAACTAACTAATGCAATTAAAGTTAATTAAAATCAAAATTAATAAAAATAAAAGACAATATTAATAATATTCAGAAAAATCTATGTAAGAAATAAAATCTAAAATAAAAATTAATAACCAAAATTAATTAATATTAATTAAAAAATTAAATCAATTAAAAATAATAATAAAACAATTAAAATTCTAAAAAAAGAAAATAAAAACTATATTAAATCTATTAATATTCTAATAAATTCTAAAAACTCTAAAAAATAAAAATTTAACCTATTTAAAAATTCAAAAAAAAAAGTGCCGAAATAGGAAATAAATCTAGAAAAATAGAATAAAATCATCGATAAAATGCGAGAATACGACAAAATAAACGGTAAGAAAAACCTGATACCGAAATAACACCGAAACCAACAGCGTAGACTGAATCACTGGGCCGAGCGCAAATTCCATAACAGTTTGAAATGTCTGGAACACGACAGAAAGGACTGTAATCCCGATTGAATCGATCTGGCTGCAAAAATGCACAGTATGCGGTATGCAGATGCAAATGCAAAATGAAACGAAACATAAGCCATAACGAGAAACGGTTGGTCAAATTTTGGGGTGCAACAAACACTTAAAATGAAAATTGGAAGGATGAATAAAAATGAGTAATTTGAATGACTTTTTTTTTTCTTGAAGGTGAAAAAGAATTTTGAAAATGATAACAATTTATATTGATCAAAATACCTTTTCAAAAGGGTGTGATTTTGTGCAGCAAAAAAACAGTCAGAAAATAGAATGGAAACTAATGCATATTTTCATGAAAAGCTGCCATTTTTGCTTGCTGGTTCAGTGTTAATCGGTTAACCAAATGGGTTAATCGGTTAACACCTTACAACATTTAAAAATATTCAAATTTTACACATGTTAATCGGTTAACACTGTAACAAAATCACAAAATAATTAATTTTGAAGTGTGTTAATCGGTTAACCAATGTGTTAATCGATTAACACTGAAGGTTTTTCAGAAAATAATTAATTTTAATAAGAGTGAGAAACTTAAAATAGTTTTAAAAGAGTTTGTGGTAAATGTGAAGTGAAAACTGATTTTATGAACACTTGTATAGATATTTCCAAGTAATATTTGTTATACCTTTGCTTTGAACATCATCATTACTTGAAGCTTGTAATAGAAGCTTTGATCCATAGTAGACATATGCGAGAGTACTATTTTGATCTTTGATGTCCTTGTTTGATTACTTGATTCTCTTACTTTTTGCGTAGTGTATCTTGCGTAGAAAGCTTGTTCTTGTTGTCCTCATCAAAACATTAAAGGCCTTGAAGCTTACTTCTACACAAAAAATATCTCTAATTGTAACTCCATTGTTGCAAGTTCGGTATCGGGACATGTAACTGTTATCGTCCAAGAGTTTCAATAGTTGTTGCATCTCAGTTTTATCTCCCCTAATCTCCTTGTTAGTGAGGTATCAAATATTATACACTTGCTTGATGTTTGATATATTGTCGGCTTGCTTCCATTTCAATGTTGCAAGTATATTTTTCGGTTGGACAAGATTCAAGGTCATGTCCCTAATACATATCTTCTCTTCCGACTTGAGTCGACATACATTAGGATCTCCGACTAATTGTAAGCACAATTCATGGTTATGCACACCACAAATGACATTAAGTCTCCATTTTTTGCTAGCCAACATGTAACCCCGAAGCTTAAACAGACACTCACATTTTCTACTACCCGTGTCTTATCTCTTAAATTTTCAGAGAGGAGTTCGATATTTCCCGCTTCTTTCGTATAACATAGTGACAAAGACGCTTCTTTTATTCGAGCCATTATCCGACCTTCCAATAACCACACCAAATTTCATTCTAGATTCCACTATACGAATCCATTCGAGCATGTTATCACGATTTTCAAACTCTTGCTTGTTATTAAGTTCATTGAGAACATCTACCGTCTTAACAACAATTCCTTGAACATTCGGAGAAACTTTGTTCGAAGAAACTACTTGTTTTGAGATATTATTGGGGTGCACCAATCTATTAGAAACATTAAAAACAGTAAACATAATTAATCTACTTCTGCAGAAAAGGAAGGAAAGTGAACACAGAAACATTTCAAAAATATAAGTCTATAATAGTGCATGTTCAGCACATTCCAGAGATATATCTTCGGACACTGTAAGTTTTTTTCAGCAAAATTTCATAATTAATATGATCAATGCAGAATAAAATGAACAATCTTTACCTGAAATTCGATCTTCTTTTGCTCTCTATGATATGTTGAATCAAAAGGATGAAGATTAAGAGTAAAAAATGAGATTGAGAATGTAGGGTTTTTAGAGTAGGGGTTAGAGTTAAAATGAAGAATGAAATAAATGGGGGGACTAATCAAGCAACTTGAAACTATATCAGATACTTCCGGAGATATATCTTTGAAACAATCTGACATGCAAAGGTGACAAAAAAATTCAAATTGCCGCTCACATCTTCTGGAGATATATTTCAAGAACATCCACTAGACTGATTAATTTTCATGTTTTATAAAAATGTTTCCGGAGATATATCTCCGGAATAAATCTTTAGCAACTGTATTGGGTGCTATTTAGAATGACCTTCTTCAAATGTCAAAATAGCACGTCTGAAGATATATCTCTAAACACTAGAGACATTATAGAAAATTCGCATGATGTCTAAGAAATTAATAGGGTGACTTAAGAAATTCTCAACATAAATATATCATTATCATGTATATTTCTCTAAAAACTATTCACTGAGAACCTAACTCCTTATGAAACTAGTTTCCTACATATGCATAAGACAAGGAGTAGTATAAAACAAGCACATTTAATTAGCCAAAAAAACAACAACAACAAAATGACAAACAACATTTTGTCGCATGAACAAGATTATAGACTCTAATCGCTATTGACCTACATAAAGAATAAGATTTGCAAGACAAGTAGAAAATGTTCTTTTCTCCCACGTGAACAGGAGTTAACCATATACATATTAAAATATCATTTTCAAAACATAAAATGTTATTTTCTAACACATTCTTCATACTAGTATATGAGCCTATAAAAACAACTTTATTTCAAGATTTCAAAATTAACTAAGTAATCAAATTTTAGATCATGGAGAATCCTCCCCTAATTCTATATACTCCTTCTCAACTTTTGAAATTAAACCCCAATGTTTTAGATAATTCGAATTAATTTTGATGAACAAGAATCATTATTTTTTTATTGATCGCATCTCTCCTTTTTCATTCTTCACTTAAGTGATTAAATCACATATTGGTTGCAAGATGATTTCACTGCACAGAGATTTAAAAAAAGGGAAGGATTTTGAGAGAAAATATAGGGTGAATTAGGGTTTTTGTAGAAGAGGATTTTTATTGAATTCTAATTGATTTGTTATTATTACAAATAAGGGTGTCTCACTATTTAAAAATGAGATTGATTGTACAGCAAGAAATTGATGACATTCCATCATTGCATCTAATTAGTCAAAGAATCGAGAAAAAAATGAGCGAATGACGAACCAAAATGATGAAGAAAGACCCAAGAATGAGTTAAAAATAGCCAAGTATGGAAGAATGACACTTAGTGAAAATTCTGGTGCAAACTGTGTGATTTTCCACACAGCTACTAGAATAAACACGTGCACCATCGCGCGTCATCATGTTCTCAATAGAGGAGACAAAGATGCATCCCAGACACGATGCTTTTATAATGTGCGGTATGGGTATTTTTTCTGGGCTTTTCAGACCCATTTTGACAGCTTTAAAAGGGAATTTTTGCTTTTTTTATAAGGGTCACGAACTGTGGAGAGGACATGAATTTGGGAGCACAAAAAGATGTTTTTAAATCATTTGAAGTCATTGGTGGCCATTTATTTAAGAGACTTCTCGTGTTATTTTTATTTATCGATTGTGGTAATATTTTCTAGGGTTAATACATATTTTAGTCCTTTCCATTCGGGGCGAATTCGAAAAAGGACCCTATAAAAAAACAGATTTCATCCTTGTTGTTGCACCCCAAAATTTACCCAACCTTTTCTTAGCATGGTTTATGTTTCATTTCATTTTCTTCTAGCATTTGCATTGCATAGCATTTTTTATTGAGTAGGGGATCAGGAGGTTGTGCATAGCAAGAGGAGGTTACCAAGAGTGTTGAGCCTAAGCAAGGGGTTTACTCAAGCATGAATGGTCATCAAGTCGTCAAGAAGTGGTCAAAGTTTTGTGAAAGAGTTGATGGGTGTATGTGCACTGGCTCCTAACTTGGAGACCAGTTGAAGGTCATCAGAGGGTTGTGAATTCATGATTATGGATATGGGATGTTGAGAAATCTCATTGAGTGCTTTAGGAGCCATGTTGGAGCTTGTTCAAGTTGTTGTGTCATGTGGGAGAAGCCACAGTCAAGAGTGGTGCATCTAGGGTTTTCATCTGGTCAACCCTCAGTCAACTGTGAAATTGAAGGAGATTAAAACTCAATTCTAAGTCTCTATGGTCATGGGATGTTGTGTTGAGATATATAATATATCATTTCAAGATCAATTCATCAAGAATCAAGAGTGTGAGAAGTTACTAAATTAGGGTTCTTAGTGTAAAATCCCCTGTTTAGTGCTCAACTTCAGGACCACCTACCTCAAGATACAAGTCTCATATCATCTTGACCCCAAAATGAAACTTGTATAGCATGTTTCTAGCTTTCTTTTGAGTACTAGAAGTCATTCATCTGATTTCTAGAACTCAAGTTATGATGCTGGCAAGTTACAGGTCCTCAGATGAATGTGATTTTGGTCAACAAAAGTCAACCAAATTCCAAGGCACTTTTGACCTAGAAGGATGTTTCTCCTCACCTTGACCAAAACATGAAAGTTGTTCCTCGTGATCTTAGATTTCCAAAGAGTACTAGAAATCCTTCATCTGATTTGTAGAACTCAAGTTATGAGGCTTGCAAGGCAGAGGCATTTTGGGAAAGTAAGATTACAGGTCATTTTCATTATAGGTCCATTTCACCACTTTGCATACTTCAAATGAAAACTTTTCCAACATCAAATGTGCTCCAAATGGGGTAATTTGCTCAACCAAACATCAATTTGTCATTGATTTGGTTTGAATTGAAGAATTGGTATGAAACTTTTACATGAAGAAAGCTTAAAAGGGGGAAACTGCAATTACTTGATTCTTAATCATTTCAAGACATGTTTATACATTTTTTTGAGTCTCAAAGATGTATTAAACAAGATGCACACATTGAATTTCAGTTTTGATACCATTTTCATGTGTTTTTCAATTGCCATTTCAAGTGAAAAATTGACATTCCAATTTAACCATGTGATCAATTCAAGGCTTAAATCCTATGCACATGATCAGAGTAAGTTACCAGCAAGCATTTTGGATTAAAAAACAAGGGAATTGAGTGAGTTCCCACGTGTGCATGAGCATGGCAAATTGAATTTGGGCATTTCTAAAATTCACCCAATTGAGCTGCAATTGGGCCTCCATTACCTCACATATCCATCATATAAATTGTTCAGATGAAATTTGAGCAAGGGGAGAAGCATTTTCGTGACCTAGAAGCAAGAACACAATTGGAGTAAGAGAACAAAATTTCAAAATCATGAAAGGAGATTCAAGCTTTCTCAAGGCAATTCAAGGTCAAATTCATCTCTAGCAAGTTTCATTGAGTGATTCTAGAGATTTTCATCAAGCTTCTTCAAGTGTAGAAGGCTTAGTGGAAGCTCTCCACTAGGTAACCTTCAAATCATTTTTTCTCTCTGTTTGTGATGCATTTGAATGCCATTTTTGCATGATTAAGACCTAGGAACTGTGTAGATCGTTTATAACTAAAATGGACTGGCATTGATGATGATTTGTGTTTGGAGCTTCAAACTGTTTCTCTTTGATTTGGCTTGTGTGTGCATGATTAATAAAAACTAATTGTACGTGAGATGTAGATGAATTTTGACCTAAATTTTGTATGTTTTGGTTGAGTTTTATGTGTGCCTTGGCGGAGCTTCATCGGAGAAGACGACCGTAATAGTGTTTCCAGCCGTCTGGTTTTATTCTCTCCGTTTGCCATGTTTTAAAACCCAGGCGCTTTCTTGACCGTTGGATCTGTTTGACTCATTTAAATTGGAAGGTTTAGATCTGATCTGCGTTTTGACCCAATGTTTTAGTTTAAATCATAGCCTTTGGATTTGTTTGGACTCAGTTAGGATGGATGGTCGTGATTAGATCTGAGACCCCATTAATGAAACGTTGCGTTTAGCAGCTTTCATCTTGACCATTGGATTTGTGTTGGATTGAAATGGACGTGTGAGATCTATCCTTAACCTAGCTTACCATGTTGCGCGTAGCACCTGATCCATTTGTAGTCAGCGCTTTGTTTGGGCTTGGGCCCTTTTCCTATTTGCACCCCTTGTGTGAAGCCCACTTGTTTTACACATGAACTGTTTGCTATTTACACCTTGGTTTTGTTTATTTTCCTTTTATTTTATTTTTATTTTGTTTTGAATCTGTTTTGATTTAATTCATTTTAAAATACTTCCAATGATCCAAAAATTCCACAAAAATAGTTTCTGGACACTTTGAGATGTCTATTATTTTTAGAAATATTTTATTTTATTTTTTGATTTTATTTTGATTTAAAATGAGATTATTGGATTGGAAGTGTTTTAATTGAACTTTTTCTTGACTTGCTTTCGTTCTTGTTTTGTTTCTCCCCATTATTTTTGATCCAATAACTAAAAATTCATCCTCATATCCATCATGAGTTGGTGAATTTTTTAGGACCATTTTGCCCCTGTTTGGTTGACTTTTGGGTTGACTTTTGTTGCATTTCATTTGACCCTCGACAATCCTCATTCACAATGGAACACCTTTGTGAATTAATTTCTTTGGTGGTGTTGTGAATTGATTTTGATTGTGATTTCTTGGCCTCTATTTGCCAACGTGTTTAGGTGCTTTGTGCATTTTATTTGATCCTTTTTGAACCATTTTCCTAATTTTGAGGTAACTTGCAAATCAAGTTACCTCCAAGGGAGGTTCATACATACACATTGACCTAGTTTGTCTTGGAGATGATATATTTAGATCCTTTGAGCCATCAATGCCTTTTGATTCATGTTGTTAACATGCTAAGGATGATGCTTGCTCATTTTTAGGTCATGAAATTGTTTCTTTCTTGCTCATTTGGTTGTTCTCTTTTGAGTTTTCAATTAGGGTTTCTAAGTGATGCCTGCTTGCTTTCCCTTGTGCTTTTGCTTGCATTTTCCTTTGATTGGTTTGCTTTTGCTTTTGATCTATCTTCTCTTATCTCCTCTTCTATCCCATGACTTTGGAACCTCATTTTAAGGTATCTTAGTCCCTCCTGAGGAGGTAATTGAAGTATACCTAGAATGATGAATCCTTGAGGACTCCTTTGTGCTTCTTTTGCACTTTGTTGGTGATGCTTATGGTTGAGTGCATATTATGAGGTCCTTGCTGTCCTCATATGGTCTCCCACCCTCACTTTGTTTTAGGCTTGCTTTACCTTTCATTTGTGTTTAGTTTTTGCATTATGGTTGATGTTGTTTGGTTTAGGCCATTTCATCCCATTTTTATACTTTTGTGTATTTGCTTCTTTGTGCATCTTATTCTCCTTTCTTATTTGCATTTCTCATATGCATGCTTGGTTGAGATGAGATTGTGGAGGCTACTTCCCCACACTATTTTCCTCCCACTTTCATTCTACTTGTGCATCTTATGTTTGCATGTTTACATTTGCATGTTCTTTCTTCTTCTTCTTCTTTTGCTTTTCTTTGCCATGCTCCCCATAAGTTCTCTAACCTCTTGAGGTTATGATAGACATTAGGTGCTTAACCATGCATGATAACAATAGGTAGTTCCCTCTTGTATCCCAACTCTAAATACACTTTGCATGACAACTTTTAGGATTGATTAGTCTCCCATTAGTGGTCCTTTCTTCTCTTCTCATCTTCAAACACTTATAAAACATCTAATAAAGAATGATAAGTGTTGTACGCTACGAGCCTTAAGCTACTTGGGAAATGATGATTGGGTGGTTGCCTCTCAATTGTCTAGAATGTTATTATATGTCCTTTGGACGATATGCGACGCATTCGCTCCTGAGTCATAGTCTTTAGTGCAACATGAGTTACAAATCAAGTTCAAAACACTTCTCTAAAAAACACAACAACAAAAAAACACTTCAAACCTTTTTCACCCTTTGGGGTTCTTAATCAGGAAAATCTTTTCAGATAAAAGAGTGTTGTTAACTTTTAGTTCTACCGCAAACGGTAACGTCTAAGTCTCCATTGGTCGAGCTGCATACACCAACTGCTAGAACTACTTGTTAACCCTACTCGGGCCTAAAAACTTTTGAACCAACCTGTGGTCTTTTTAGCCCGAACTACGTTTGCTATGATCTTTCGTACCAGATGAAAGTACGTAGGCACAAGACGCGATGTCTTGGTGAGCAACCTTCCCCCCTTTTATCCGTAGTTAGCCGAACTACGTTGACTCTGACTTTCCCATTGCACGAGGGAATACGTAGGCACAGAGCGGCGATGCTCTACCGAGTCTCTTTTCTCTTTTCTTTGTCTTTTGTCCCTTGACCTTTAGCATAGATAGATTGATCACCCTTTTAGATAGACAATAGTGCGTGGATCCTGTCGAGTACGACGGACGTGAGGGGTGCTCATACCTTCCCCTTGTGTAACCAACTCCCGAATCCAGACATGGTTGCGATGACTTTGTCTTTCCCTTTTTCGTCAAGTTTTTCCGATCGTTTCCTTTCCCTCTCTTTGGGATAAATAATGAAAGGTGGCGACTCTTCTGTTTTCCTCCGGGTGTTTTTCGCATTTGCGACAACTGGGGACTCTGCTGGGGATTCTGGTTCCCTATGCGAGTCAATCCTAGCGATTGTTTGTTTATCTTTGAGTGTTGTATATATGTGCTTTATTTATTTTTCTGCATTTATTTTTAGCATCATATATCATTATTGCTGTGCTGTGGGGAGGGAATGTTCCGCTGAGAGATAAGTCGGACCTGGGCTTGAGTACAAACATAGCATTAGAAGCGGAAAGTAGTGGTGAACCTGTATGTTAAGCATGCACCAGTTCCCACGAAATTCGCGCTCATACGCGATTTTCTTTGATGACTTTCTTTCCAGCCCAGTGGGCCGTTGAGAGGATTTTAGATTTGAGGGTTGTCGACTCTGGGGATCGATCATCTGTGATTCAGCTAAGTGAGGCCTCTTCGCGAGATGATGATCCCAAACCAGAAATGGTGAACGTATCATCATTTCTCGTAAGTCTGTGCACTGATGAACGCATAGGATGCCAAACCTTATCTGTGGATATGTCCATACCTGTGAGAGGGATGGGGTTATGCAGGAAACCTTGGGTTTCAGAATACCCCGGTTCTTTACAGTATGAATCTGTGTATCAGTGGATCCTATTGTCGGTACTTTGTTCTTGCTAAAGCGGAGCGCTGGTTCTTCTCGATCAACAGCACAACAATCTTGATCCCTTGTTTGCATTTGTGTCGCTACGCGAAAAATGACACAGAGTCGCCACCGGATTTTATTTATCCCAAGGAGGGAAAGGGAAATAGCGATAAAACCTTTGGGAAAAGAGCATGGTCATGGCAACCAAGTCTTATGGTTCGGGAGTCGGTTTTGCAAGGGGAAGGTGTTAGCACCCCCTCGCATCCATCGTACTCGATGGGAACCTCCTAGGTTATTTCGCGTGAATGGGTATTTTTATTAAGAGTTTGCTTGCTTAAGGAAAGAGGGGTTGGTTTATTTATTTTAATGCTCGCCAAGGATTGTGGCCCTTGTGCCTACGTATCCTCACTTAAAAGAAGTGAAGAATCAGAGCTCCGTAGTTCGGAGGCTTATGAAATAGTTGTTTGTTGGTTGATTTTATACCTTGAAAAAGGGTTTTCGGATTGATGCCCTAAGGCGAAAAATAGTTTGATGAGTTGATGTTATTTTTAGGTTTTTCTTTGGGCAGAATTTATTCTTGACTAGGATTATACAAAAGACTTTAGATAGAGATGAATGTCTCGAATAACCAAGTCGAGCGCCTTGTATTCAAAACATTCGGAATGAGTGTAGGAGGACTCCATTCTCATTCCTTCTCCACCACTTTAAAGTTCATGGTGCATAATTCTAATCGTATATTTTATTGTGTTTTGGATTTTTTATAAGAAAAAGGATCACTTGATGTTGGATCAAGGTTTATTGTTTGTAAAGATGTTTGAAGTGATATGAACAAGGTCGATGGCGGATGCACAAGGCGGCCGACTTACAAGGTTAAAAATGGCTCGATAAAATCGAGAGTTTGTTTTTTGAAAATGGTTTTTTTGGAATCAATAGTCAACAAGGGCAATAACAATATTTACATACTAAAATCATACAAACATATGGGGTTAACACCCTTTGCAAAAAAAACATAAGGTAAAAACAACAAAAAAAAATAAACAAACTGATCAGTTCGCGCAGCGAACTGAGAAAAGTGAACATTCTGTTTTTGACAGTTCGCGCCGCAAACATGGGTGGCGCCGCGACCTGAAGCGAAAAATACAGTATTTGCTGTATTTTTTGCTGTCTATTGTGGTTTTCTTCCTTTCTATTGTTTCTTAAAAATGTTTTTTTGGAACCCTTAGAACCTTACTGTTGCACCCTAAAATTTGCCCAACCTTATTCACTTGGTTTATGTTTCAATGTCATATAGAGTCATGTACATAGTCTAACCATCTGCATAGCATAAGCATAGTAAGTCATCCAACAGGGGACCAATCATTATTCTCATCTCTAGAGGCCTATCAAGAGGTTATTATCCTGATTCAATCTCATTCAAGTCATCAGAAAGAATTTGAAAGCTGGGAAGTTAATAGATCAAGCAAGTGCATCCATATCCTATCTGAGGGTACCTGGGGATCATCAAGGAAAGTATGAGCTGTGAATTGAAGGCATGGGGAGTATCTAGACATCTTGGAGGATTTAGAAAGTCATTTGGAGAAGGAGACAAGTCATTGGTATGATCACAAGAATTACAGTTGAAGACAGTCAACTAGGGTTTCATCTGGGT
The DNA here is from genome assembly GCA_963859935.3 of Lathyrus sativus. Classification (NCBI taxonomy): domain Eukaryota; kingdom Viridiplantae; phylum Streptophyta; class Magnoliopsida; order Fabales; family Fabaceae; genus Lathyrus; species Lathyrus sativus. Next base: position 61,437,610 of record OZ012741.1, read on the forward strand.
CAACCCTGGGTCAACTCTAGGTCAATTGACTGATTGAAAGGCATTAAGGGCTATTGAAGAGATGTGGGGTTCATCATTTGACATGAAGAATAAGGATATGATGATATGCCAAGAAGAATTCAAGAGAAATCAAGGAGAAGAGGAGTTTCTAAATTAGGGTTTCTGTGTAAAATCCCCTAATTTAGGTCAAATTTCCAAGCAAGATAAGTCAAACTGCAAGCTTCAAATGGATCCTTGGCCAACATGGAACTTGTAGAGGATCTCAATACCTTTAATTTGAGTGGTGGAAGACATCAAGGAGATTTATATAACTCAAGTTATGGTCCTTGCAAGTTACAGGTTATCTGAGGTATCTGAACTTTTGTCTGTGAAAGTGACTTGACTTCCAAGCAATTTATACCCCTCAAGGAGATTTCAAATGAATTCATGGTCAACATAAGAATTGTTCCTCATAATCTTATATTTCTATAATGGTATAGTATGCCTTCATATTATTTGTGGAACTCTACTTATGGTCTTGGCAAGCAAAGGGTATTTTGGTCATCTGAGGATTACAGGTCATTCTTAGCCTATGCCTAAAACTCATACAAGGGAGCTTCAAATGAAAAACTTCCCAACATCAAAGTTGCTCAAAATGCCATTTTAAGTCAAGAAAAGAAGTCATGAAAGTTTGGAAATGTATGGAATGAGACTTGACCAAAGTTGGTGAAAAATGACCTAAAAAAGGCATATAAGTTGAAAAAGTTGAAATAAGAAATTGGTTTGAGAGATATACAAATCCAATATGGGGCATCCAATATACCAAATTGATTCCCAACATCATTTTAAAGACATTTGTTCAGCCACATTTTTGAGTTTAGGCTTAAAAATTGGACTTCCTTTGTAAATTTGTTTCTTGCATCATAAGGCAACATGGTAAAACTTCACACAAGGCAAGGGAAAGCCTGGTTTTCCATACATACACTCCCAATATCTCATGAAAGGAGATTTTAACTCAAGTTTACAAGTACAAGCATGAGATAAGAGATCTTCAACATATCATCAAATGAGAACTTCCTTGAAATTTCCACAAGTTTCTAGATCCCTCTGGACCAATCTAGAAGCTTCTCATTCTGTTAATCATCATCTATATAAGGAAATGAAGCCATTTGTGCATGGGTTGGTGATTCTTTGAGCTTGCAAACCCTACTTTGATTCCTTCACTCCCATTTGCATTTTCTCTTCAAACTCCATTGAAGCTTCATCAATCATCTTAATTTCTGTTATCATCATCATCCACCATCATCATAGAGTAATTGGCAAAGAAAATTGAGAGGAACTCGTGGCTGGTTTGTGTGATCCAAGTTTTCACTCCAACTTGCATGAAGAAGGGGATAAGGTGATTCAAGAAGATTGAGCAACAAGCATTGCAAACAGAAGAATCAGCATCCATTGGAGATCAATATTGGAGATTAACAAGCCTTGAAGCCCTCTATAGCATCACTCACCATCACCATTTAACAGGTTGGTGTTCTTCATCAAACCTCCTTATTTATGTACTTTCTGTTAGATTTCTAGGTGTAGGAGTAGCATGCTAGGGTAGGTGATCATTTTCTGAAACTTAGAGGAGATTCTGTTAGGTTTCGTGGCAGGGTGCCATTTCTTTAATCTCTAAGAACAACCCGTGTATGGAGGTTTAATGATTATGATATAGCATAGAATGATGAGGGTAGCATGTAGAGCAACTTTAGATCATTAGGATTGAGTTCTAGCAAGGTTGATGTCAGAAGAGCATGGTGAAACCCTAGCTTTCGTGCCCTCTGTTTGGGATCTACAAGGAGTGTTAGCAAAAACTAAGACCAAGAATGGATTCCTTGTGATTAGTAGATCATTTTAGGGTCTTGAATTTTTCGTTTTCATCAAGTGATCATGGAGAACGATCTGGTTGAATTTTCGTGCATGAATTATGTTCTGCTGAAACCCTAGTTGATCTAAGGAAGAAGAAACGCATGAGCCCTTGGATCAGCATGAAAACCTTGACTAATTCTCTCCATCCAACGGCCCAGATTAAAAGTAAAAAACGGAAAGAAGCTTCAAGGTGCAACGCACCGTTTCAATTAGTAGAAAATCCTGGGCTTAAGTCTGATTGTTATTCACACACCCACCATCAGGCCCAATTGGAAATTGAACGTGAAAAATTACTCAGGCACACCCCCGCGCGTATTTCTCTTTTTTGTTTCTGATTAGTGACTGGGCCTTGCCATATTGCTATCTGTACCCCACGTTCATGGCCCAATGGTGAAAAGCAACTGGGCGCTTCTACTTTTCATACCCCCTGCCTTTTATTTCATTTTTTTTTAATTTCTTTTCATTTTCATGCATTTTCAAAAAAATCATATCAAATTGAAAACTTCATATTTTTTAATGATTCTTTTTGCATTAATTTCTTCAAGATGTCTAGAAAATTATAAAAAATAAAAATTGCATTTTATTTTTTATTTGATATTTTTCCCATATTTTCCAAATAAATGCCTATTTTAGGTGTTTCATTTCATACATAAATTTGATAATTTTGGTTCTAATAGTTGCTTTAATATTTTTTGTCCATTCTTTTTAGGTTGATTAATAGACATTGTTAGCTTGTATATACAATTTAGTTCATATTTTTAGGGATTATTTTTTGGTGTTTAGTTTAGGTGTGAATAACATGAATAAAATTAGGGTTTAAGTGATGACTTAGGTGAATTAGTTCATTTCCCTTAGGACTTAGAGATTGAATGCTTTAGCTATGGGACTATAGGGACTATGGGTAGTTATTAGATCCCTCAGAAATCACTAGGATTCCCCTACTGCTATTAGTATATTACTGTCTATATTTGTGTGACTGGTGTGGTGTGCCCTCTGGGGATTATTGATTTGTCTGTGTGGGTATTGGGATTGCTTGGGGATTGGGAGAGCTGAAGACTTGTGATGATGGAGCCATTGGAGATCCAGAGTTTGAAGACCAACTTCTAGAGTTGAAGAGGAGATTCCTGCTAGCAGCTTTTGAGGAGATTAGGGTTTAGGAGCTAGGCAGAGCTCTAGATTAGAAAACTTGATTCTCAAACATGGAAGGTTTTGACTGCCTCCATTCCTCTCTGTGATACAGAGTCTCTCTAAGACACCCACCCCCTTCCTTTGGAAGGCTTGGTGCTACTGTTTAAGGGATAGAACTCTTGAGAGAAAAATGTCTTATGTGTTAGTAGCAGTTGGTTTGCCACCCTTGGTAGTCAACTAACTGCTTAACACCCAGTTCACTCTTGTGATTGATCCCTCAGCTTGGAGGATGAGACTTGAAGAAAAGCCATTGTAGACTGAAGATTGATGACAAAGACATTGCTGGAAGGCTGTGGAGATGGAGATTGAAGCTTGCTGAAGCTTGAAGATAGGTGTTGATGCAGAGCTGCTGTGGCTGTTTATTTTTCTGCTGTTATTCATTCTTGATGTATTGATTGGTTTTCTGGACTGTATTGTTTGTTGTTTACCCTGTTGGGTTGATAGTGAATCCTGTTCACTTTTGCCTATTGTTTTCCAGGTTCGAGGTTGAGTGGGACTCCCTTGCCTCGCTTGTATTGTTGCATCCATGCATTGTACCGCTTTATTGTATATATGCTATTGTTTCTGTTTCCGTCTATTCCCTTAGGATCTCTGTTTCTCTCTGCGCAAGAGAGGAGCATGATAGACACTAGGTCTTAACCCATGCATGATAACATTAGGTTAGTTTGATTCCCTTCGCAACCGTAGGTTAGAGTTCTGTCTCTTCTTTCTCAAAACAAACAGAAAAACACAATAAATATTTCAAACACAATAAAAGACACTTCTTCCGTAAAAGAATGTGAACTCATCAAAACGTCATTTTTGTCCGCTTGGACTGTTAATCAGAAAAACCTTTTTTCAGAAGGAATAAAATCAATCAAGACAAGCTGGTGTCTTCTGTGGCCCGAACTACGTTTGCTCTGATCTTTCATGCCGTATGAAAGTACGTAGGCATAGGATGCGCTATCCTAGCGAGCAACCTTCCCCTCCTTTCCAGTAGGTAGGCGAACTACGTTGACTCTGATTTCTCGTTCCAGACGGGAATACGTAGGCATAAAGTGCGATACTTTGCCGAGTCATTTTCATTTTATTTTAACCCTTGACCTGTAGAGTAGATAGAATAACAATCCATACCCGAAAACAAGCGTGGATCTCGTCGAGTACGACGGACGTGAGGGGTGCTAATACCTTCCCCTTGCGTAACCGACTCCCGAATCCAGGTTTTGGTTGCGACGACCATACCTTTTCTCGTGTTGTGCGAGGTTTACTCTGAGCGTTTCCTTTCCCTCCCGTGGGATAAATAACGCACGGTGGCGACTCTTTTGTTCAGCCGGCGCCGATTTTCGCAGTAGCTCCACTTACATGATATACTCAGTACAACAACACATAAAAGGGGAAGTAAAATGAATATAAAAGCAAAATATAAAGAGAGAAAGGTTTGAAGAGATGGATACCCAAGAGCTTTCTATCTTTCTTGCAAGTCCTCCACTAAGTTTTGTTGGATGTGCTCTCCACTCTTCACTCTATGCTGAGAAGGTTCTCCTTCTCAATGGCCCTCTTGTGATTCTATGTCACCCTCTTTTTTATGGTTTTTCTTCCTTTCTATTTTTCTGGTTTTTAAGGTTTCTCTTGCTCTCTCTATTTTCTGGTTTTTGCAATGTATTTGTGATATTGAATGTGTAAAGAGTGAATCAATCTTTATTTACAGCCCCCTCCTTCTTATCTCTTCCCTCTAGGGTATTCTCTTCTTCCCACATATCATATTTTTTCATGGAGTAGTGTCTCTTACCACATTTCCTCATGTCACTCTCTTTCATTCCATTTCCATGTATATGGCTATGCTGCATTTTTCTGCACTACTTTCCCATGCTGTCTTTTTCTGCAGCCCTCTATATTGCCCTCAATCCTTTCACCTCTTTGTTGGCTTATGCTTGGACTACCCTCTTGGTCAATGTTAACCTTTGGACAGAATTTTGAAATTCTGATTTTTAGATGCATTATCATATGCCATTCCCTTGGTCTTGTGACATGTATATTTTGTGACATGAGGCAACTTGTTACTTCTTGCATGGGGATGCTTTGGATCACATTAAAATCACCATTGGCCAAGCATGCATTGTCTTGATCTTGGCATGAATTTGATTAGAAACTTGAATGAAGATTAGAAATAGATTAGTTTCTAAACATTACTTAGAGTTGGAAATCTTGTAACACATGCCATTCTTGTAATGTCATAAAATTTCTCTTTGTAACATTCTTGCCTCTAATCTTAAATTCATAAATCTTGAATTTTGCATGATGGATTTTTCTCCTACCATTAAACTTGAAATGGATGAAGTCTTAAATTATGCACTTGTGATCTTGACTCATACTTTTCAAATTTGAACTCCACTTGACCAAGAATTTGAAACAACATTGAATGAAGCAAACTTGAATTTGGCCTTGCATTTCATGTTCATTATGAATATTTATCTTGAATATCCCAATATTTTCAAGTAAGTTCTCCTTGAAGGAATCTACATGAGTAGACTTTCCATCTTAGATCAAACCTTAGGTGATGAACCTTTTCTTCCATGCATTTCATGATAGGGCATTTATCTCATTTAAAAATGGAAAATAACAAACCGATCCAATTCGTACCTTGTGAACCCAGATGCTCGATATGCAATAAAACGATGTATGATATGGTGAATGTAGGGTATAAAGGCTAAAGGTAAAAATGAGGGTGTGACAGCTGCCCCTATTTAATCCTCTTGGACCTGAATGTCTGGAGGATGAAGGTGCTCAGACATTTATGGTAGAAGAGAATTAAATACTAGTATACCCGAGATTTTCAACTAGAGAGGTGTAGGATGGAAGTAGGTGGTCAGCGAGATGGTTTAGAGAATGTGTCTGTTAGCGAACAAGGGTTAAGAGGGGTATGATGATATGTTTGAGATGCAATGTGGAATGAACATGAATGTTTTGCCAGCCGGAAGAGGAGGACTCCTGTAGAATTCCAAGAGGATAAGTTATACTACAAACAAGTTATCTAAAACTCCTTCTGCAAAAAGTCAAAGAGTTGTCTCATAATAGGGAATCAAAAATTGGCTAGGAGATATTCCTTCTACAAAAGATAGAGAGGACTCGAAAATAAATGACTGTGAGATACTCCTTTTACAAAAGGTAGAGAGGACTCTAAACTAAACGATTGCGAGATATTCCTTCTACGAAAGATAGAGAGGACTCTAAAATAAAACGACTGTGAGATATTCCTTCTACGAAAGATAGAGAGGACTCTAAAATAAAACAACTGTGAGATATTCCTTCTACGAAAGGTAGAGTGGACTCGAAAAATAAACGTAATGAGATATTCCTTCTACGAAAGGTAGAGAGGACTCTAAAATAAAACGACTGTGAGATATTCCTTCTACGAAAGGTAGAGAGGACTCGAAAAATAAACGTAATGAGATATTCCTTCTACGAAAGGTAGAGAGGACTCGGAAAATAAGGGGTTATGAGATATTCCTTCTATGAAAGGTAGAGAGGACTCTAAAATAAATGGTTGTGAGATATTCCTTCTACGAAAGATAGAGAGGACTCTAAAATAAACGATTGCGACATATTCCTTCTATAAAAGGTAGAGAGGACTCTAAATATAAACGGTTTTCCTCTTACAAAAGGCAAGGAGGACTCCTGAACAAAAGGTTAGGAGAAAAATATTCCTTCTACAAAAGGTAGAGAGGACTCCAGCACAAAAGGTTAGGAGAAATATTCCTTCTACAAAAGGTAGAGAGGACCCCGAAACAAAAGGTTTGGAGAAATAGTAACTCCTTTTACATCAAATAGCGGAGACTCCCTTGGGAGAATATGATCGTACTTCCTTCTGTCACGTCAGAAAGGACTCCATAACAAAAGGTTAGGAGAAAAAATTCCTTTTACAAAAGGTAAATAGGACTCCAGAACAAAAGGTTTGGAGATAATTCCCTCTACAAAAGGTAGATAGGAAACTCCCTCGGGAGAGGACGATCATACTTTCTTCTGCAAAAGGAAGAACAGACCCCCTGCACAAAAGGTTAGGAGAAAAATTCCTTCCACAAAAGGTAGAGAGGATACTTACCAAAGGTAAGCTGACAAGAACCTATACAAAAGGCACGGTGGGTATTACTAAAGGTAAGTTAAATCTGTTGCGGAAGGCAAGGTGAAGATATTTCGTGAAAGAGACACAAAAAGACTCACAAAAGGTAAGTTGAGGGCAATAACCATCCTCTTGCAAAAGGTAGAGGAAACTTGGAAAGGGTATCAGAACATCATTTGACCTCACAGGCACAACGACGGAGATGATATTCTTTAAGTATGGCGACCATTCAGTTCTTGGCCACATAGGCATCAAGCATCCAAATTGATCGAAGATACCCAACACAAAGTTTTGTCGCATGTAAAAGACAGCGAGAAAACGCTTACGAAAGGGAAGCGAAAGGATAAGATTTCACGCGAAAGGCCATGAAATCCCTTACGAAAGGTAAGGTGACTCCTATGCGAAAGGTAGAGAGGATATACTTCGTGGGAAAGACACGGAAAGGCTTACAAAAGGTAAGTGGAGGGTAGTAACCATCCTCTTGCAAAGGAAGAGGGACTTTGAAAAGGGTATCAGAACATCATTTGACCTCACAGGCACAACGGCGGAGATGACATTCTTTAAGTATGGCGACCATTTAGTTCTTGGCCACATAGGCATCAAGCATCCAAATTGATCGAAGATACCCAAAACAATGTTTTTGTCACATGTTAAAGACAACGAGAAAACGCTTACGAAAGGGAAGCGAAAGGATAAGATTTCATGCGAAAGGCCATGAAATCCCTTACGAAAGGTAAGGTGACTCCTATGCGAAAGGCAGAGAGGATATACTTCGTGGGAAAGACACGGAAAGGCTTACAAAAGGTAAGTGGAGGATAATAACCATCCTCTTGCAAAGGAAGAGGGACTTTGAAAAGGGTATCAGAACATCATTTAACCTCACAGGCACAACGGCGGAGATGACATTCTTTAAGTATGGCGACCATTCAGTTCTTAGCCACATAGGAATCAAGCATCCAAATTGATCGAAGATACCCAACACAAAGTTTTGTCGCATGTAAAAGACAGCGAGAAAACGCTTACGAAAGGGAAGCGAAAGGATAAGTTTTCATGCGAAAGGCCATGAAATCCCTTATGAAAGGTAAGGTGAGAAGATATCTCAAAATGGACTTACAAAAGGTAAGTGAAGGGATAACACTCTTAAAGGATCCTACTAGGATGTCCACAGGAAATTTGTGTCTTTGAGAACGACTGGCTAAGCACTCATGCAATGATGCAGCATGTATGCAAAAAATTGTCAGGGATGCAAGGACATGGTGATTATGGGTGAGGGTCGTGCCAAGTATGGTTGGGCTCTAAAGGTGAATTACCAAACGAGAATTTGTGGCAAAAGGGTTAAGTTGTTAGGCCAGAAACTGACTCCTTGTTTTATTGTCAAATGGGAACTATTTTTACGGTTTACCAGACAATAACTGGACTTTGAAAAGAAAATTGACTACCAAACGGGAATCGGAGTCTGAAAGTAGGCTAAAGAAAAAGGTGATTTGGTCGGGTGGGCTAATAGCATGATTCCCCAACACTCGTCTTGAACTCGAAAGAGCTTGCTTTATAAGCTTAATGGCATGGAAAGAGCTTGCCCCGGTTTTAGTTCAGCTTGCCCCAGTCTGAGGGTCTTTGGAGAATTTTCCTTTGAAACACTGAGAGGCATTGCCCCAATTTTAGTTCAACTTGCCCCAATCTAAAAGGGTCTCTGGAGAATTTCTCCTTAAAAGAGAGATTGGAGGTAGCTCGTCATGAGATGACCTCGAGATGGCCTGCCTCAGAATCTTGCGTGATGAAGAGGTTAGTCGTTGATTGACCGACTCTTGGAGTGATGGGCCGCGATGTACTCTTGAAGTAGCTTGCCCCCAGAATGAGTGTTGAAGCGATTCGACCTGCGCTGATGGAGCATTGGGAGGACTTTTCTTTTAATCAAAGTACCTTCGAATGACCTGCCCCTAGTTGGTAGAGTCTTGTGATGATTCTCTTCTGATCGACCAATTTTTGCATGACTCGTCCCCTACTCAAATGATGCTCGGGGGCTTGCTTTAGACTAGCCTATTTCACCATCATTGGATGCCAATGCCCCTGATCCACAGGACCACAAGGTGCTTTTGATTCCGGTCAATTGTGATGAACGGTCAAATCCTCTTTGATTACTCTTTGTTAGCCTTTCCTTGATGTCAAGTGCCGACTTGCAATTCAAATTGTTTATTCACAAATGGTAATTTTAATGCGATTCTCATGCAAATTTGAAAGATCATTTTATTAGGAATGATGTGGAAGTGTGTGACAAATGGACTATTAATCCAGACGTAGTGTTGATTTACTGGTGTGAGAAAAATATAGCAAGAATATGACACCAATACTGAAGATTAGCAAATATGCGGGGAGTCAGCTTACGCAACCTTACTGTAGCATGCTTTCAGAATAAAACCCTGCTTCAATTAGGTCTTTTTAAGGGTTGTAACATGGTCTGGTTCACGGTTATAGACACAAAGGATATACGGCTCAAAGTATTATTTGTCCTCACCCTTTCTTCGTGATGATCTCCAGTCCTATGTTCAGCTAATTCCACACGTGCTTATCTTGAAAGTGTAAGCCTGGCGGTTCAAGGTTCGTTCGACGTGGCAGTCCCCTTATTTTGTTTTGATGGATGTCAGTGACCCTTTTTGATTTGAGTAGCCACTGAATCTTATTTTGTTTTTGTTGAGGGTTTGAGGACCTCTTTTGGCTTTGTTTTTGATCCCTAACTTTTGCCTAAGTTGCCTCTTTAGGTGTTCAACTTAGCGGGACTTTTTTTTAACATATATATTTTTTGAAAGGCTTATGACTGCCAAGTCGTTGGTCGTTAAAGAACAAATGCCATAACAAGGATTTCATCTTGCGACTGAACGTGCAATCAGATTAACTGAACACTACCCATGCCCCAGGTTTATCATAAGGGTTTAAATCCGAAGGAAACTCCTACTTCCAGGCTCAAAGTGGTTGACTAGGGACTAACTCCTTATATCTCCGGTGTTTAGGGGATTTGAAACAATGCCTGTACATCATCAGCAGGATTTTATCCGAAAGCATACAACTGCGATTATGGGTATTTCGTTTTCGTCATCCTCCCTCCAATTTTTGCTAAAACAAAGGTTTGATAAAATAAGTGGACGAGAGGTAAATGAAACACTTTTTTATATTTTTTCTTCTCGTTTTTTGTTGTTGATGTTGAAGAAAAGATGAGCGAATGCGACATGATTAATTCAAAAAGCATGATTACTTCATTAATATTACCATTCAAAACAAAACAATGTTTAAAAACAAGTAGCAAATGACGGGAAATAAATTACACATGCTTAGAAAAGACAAGATATAAAAATTGCCGGCATTGGGTACAGGGCTTTCTCTTTCTTGACTCACAGTTAGGCTACCCTTCTTGCTCATTGGGACCATTATGATAACCTTTTCCACGCCCACTTTCAGAATTTTCTTCCATGTCAGAAACTGATGAACTTGCCCGACCAGATGAAGGGTTAACGTTAAGTTGAAGGCCTTGAGGCGTAAATGAAATCAATCTGGACTCAATCAACCCTTGTACTTGGTACTTCAAACTTTTACAATCCTCAATCGTGTGTCCAGGCGCTCCAGAATGGAATACACACCTGGCATTTGCATCATAGCCTAGAGGAGGAGGTGTTGGAGGAGGACCAAGTTCTCTTAGCTGGACCAAAGAGTTACTAAGCAATAAAGGGAGGAGTCGACTGTACGACATAGAAATTGGGTCAAAGTGTTTCTCTGGCCTCCTTGGTCTGTTCGGGCCTCGTTGGGCAGAGCTTCGACGCTGATTTGGATATGGATTCTTACTTTGCGGTTGATTCCTTGGACTTGACTGAGGATTAAGTAATGGTCGTTGATAAATATGCTTCATAGGTCCAAGTGGTAGGTCATGCTCACGAGGCATCTCTTGACTTGAAGGGGACTTAAGTACTTCCACGGGATCAAGCATTTTTGCGGCAACAACTGGTGCGGGGTTACTTTCCTTCCTCATCAGTGTTTGCAGGATCTCCATAATCAAGTTCACCTGAGTTTTCAGTTGCTTGACCTCCTCCTTTAACAATTCTTGATCTTTCTGAAGCTCTCCCATAGTAATCTGAGACATGTTGCCAGTTCTGAGCGGGTGTCGGAAAATCAGCCAGTTAGTTAAAAACAAAAGGTGGTATGAGGTTCTCGGGAAATGATATGCAGAATGCAGATGCAATGCACATGAAATGGATTGAATGCACTGGGATGCAATGTACTTTATCTGGTTTTAGTACACGGGCTCAAAGGTACGGATCAAGGACAAAGTTAATTGATCGTAACACAAGGTTCTCACCAGGTGTTATCTAAGGTTCAATTGGGATCCCAAAGTCATGGATCCACATGACTGTTCATCATACATGACATGAATATGTTAGAGGATGACTCCATCACACTAATCTCTTTTGGGTGAGGTCCTCGTATCGACCCACACGAGAAGAACTTCTTAGGGACCCATACTACGAGACACATCGACATTGGGTTCTAGACAAGGATTTCAGAGTCATGGACTTCCTTGACCGTTTGTTACGTATGTCAGTCATTGCCAGGCAACAAACCATCAAGAAAGTCTCTTCTAAACAAGGTCTTCATAACGATCCTTACGAGAAGAGCTTCTCGAGGACCCATACTACGTAACCATCAATCTTAGTTGGCTAATGGTTTAAGGTTCTAAAAGGTCCTTAGAGTAATGGATTCCCAAGAAAATATTGGTTCAACACGCCAAGAGCTTGACGGTTTCCATCATTCTCAAAAGAATCTACTCTAAGCGAGGTTCTCGTATCGACTATCACGAGATGAGCATCTCGGAAGCCCATACTAATCAACCTCTCCTATCTCAATTTTAGCATTCTAGACTCGGGTATAGAGTCTTTCCCTCAAGGTTTGCTACCAAAATATCCAATCCACACCACAACGAATGAAACCAAACAAGGTGAGATACAATTGAATAAATAAGGGAAAGTGATAAACAAACAAATAAAAGGAAAGGACCCAAACACGCGAAAAAACAAACTAGGTTAGGTTTGACTCGCTTAGGGAAGAGTCCCCAGCAGATTCGCCAGCTGTCGCTACGCGAAAAATGACACAGAGTCGCCACCGGATTTTATTTATCCCAAGGAGGGAAAGGGAAATAGCGATAAAACCTTTGGGAAAAGAGCATGGTCATCGCAACCAAGTCTTAGGGTTCGGGAGTCGGTTATGCGAGGGGAAGGTGTTAGCACCCCCTCGCATCCATCGTACTCGATGGGAACCTCCTAGGTTATTTCGCGTGAATGGGTGTTTTTAATAAGAGTTTGCTTGCTTAAGGAAAGAGGGGTTGGTTTATTTATTTTAATGCTCGCCAAGGATTGTGGCCCTTGTGCCTACGTATCCTCACTTAAAAGAAGTGAAGAATCAGAGCTCCGTAGTTCGGAGGCTTATGAAATAGTTGTTTGTTGGTTGATTTTATACCTTGAAAAAGGGTTTTCGGATTGATGCCCTAAGGCAAAAAATAGTTTGATGAGTTGATGTTATTTTTAGGTTTTTCTTTGGGCAGAATTTATTCTTGACTAGGATTATACAAAAGACTTTAGATAGAGATGAATGTCTCGAATAACCAAGTCGAGCGCCTTGTATTCAAAACATTCGGAATGAGTGTAGGAGGACTCCATTCTCATTCCTTCTCCACCACTTTAAAGTTCATGGTGCATAATTCTAATCGTATATTTTATTGTGTTTTGGATTTTTTATAAGAAAAAGGATCACTTGATGTTGGATCAAGGTTTATTGTTTGTAAAGATGTTTGAAGTGATACGAACAAGGTCGATGGCGGACGCACAAGGCGGCCGACTTACAAGGTTGAAAATGACTCGATAAAATCGAGAGTTTGTTTTTTGAAAATGGTTTTTTGGAATCAATAGTCAACAAGGGCAATAACAATATTTACATACTAAAATCATACAAACATATGGGGTTAACACCCTTTGCAAAAAAAACATAAGGTAAAAACAGCAAAAAAAAAAAAAAAACTGATCAGTTCGCGCCGCGAATTGAGAAAAGTGAATATTCTGTTTTTGACAGTTCGCGCCGCGAACATGGGTGGCGCCGCAACCTGAAGCGAAAAATACAGTATTTGCTGTATTTTTTGCTGTCTATTATGGTTTTCTTCCTTTCTATTGGTTCTTAAAAATGTTTTTTTGGAACCCTTAGAACCTTACATGATATACTCGGTACAACAACACATAAAAGGGGAAGTAAAATGAATATAAAAGCAAAATATAAAGAGAGAAAGGTTTGAAGAGATGGATACCCAAGAGGTTTCTATCTTTCTTGCAAGTCCTCCACTAATTTTTGTTGGATGTGCTCTCCATTCTTCACTCTATGCTGTGAAGGTTCTCCTTCTCAATGGCCCTCTTGTGATTCTATGTCACCCTCTTTTTTATGGTTTTTCTTCCTTTCTATTTTTCTGGTTTTTAAGGTTTCTCTTGCTCTCTCTATTTTCTTGTTTTTGCAATGTGTGTGTGATATTGAATGTGTAAAGAGTGAATCAATCTTTATTTACAGCCCCCTCCTTCTTATCTCTTCCCTCTAGGGTTTTCTCTTCTTCCCACATATCAGATTTTTTCATGGAGTAGTGTCTCTTACCACATTTCCTCATGTCACTCTCTTTCATTCCATTTCCATGTATATGGCTATGCTGCATTTTTCTGCACTACTTTCCCATGCTGTCTTTTTCTGCAGCCCTCTATATTGCCCTCAATCCTTTCACCTCTTTGTTGGCTTATGCTTGGACTACCCTCTTGGTCAATGTTAACCTTTGGACAGAATTTTGAAATTCTGATTTTTAGATGCATTATCATATGCCATTCCCTTGGTCTTGTGACATGTATATTTTGTGACATGAGGCAACTTGTTACTTCTTGCATGGGGATGCTTTGGATCACATTAAAATCACCATTGGCCAAGCATGCATTGTCTTGATCTTGGCATGAATTTGATTAGAAACTTGAATGAAGATTAGAAATAGATTAGTTTCTAAACATTACTTAGAGTTGGAAATCTTGTAACACGTGACATTCTTGTAATGTCATAAAATTTCTCTTTGTAACATTCTTGCCTCTAATCTTAAATTCATAAATCTTGAATTTTGCATGATGTATTTTTCTCCTACCATTAAACTTGAAATGGATGAAGTCTTAAATTATGCACTTGTGATATTGACTCATACTTTGCAAATTTGAACTCCACTTGACCAAGAATTTGAAACAACATTGAATGAAGCAAACTTGAATTTGGCCTTGCATTTCATGTTCATTATGAATATTTATCTTGAATATCCCAATATTTTCAAGTAAGTTCTCCTTGAAGGAATCTACATGAGTAGACTTTCCATCTTAGATCAAACCTTAGGTGATGAACCTTTTCTTCCATGCATTTCATGATAGGGCATTTATCACATTTAAAAATGGAAAATAACAAACCGATCCAATTCGTACCTTGTGAACCCAGATGCTCGATATGCAATAGAACGATGTATGATATGGTGAATGTAGGGTATAAAGGCTAAAGGTGAAAATGAGGGTGTGACAATTTGCACGTGCATTTTCATATTGCATTTCATTAACATGTGTCTATGTTGCAGGTGCGTATTTCCTCCACGATTCTAGTGATCTTTTTCCCTTATTGCTGACATGGAGCCCTTAAGGAGGACCTTGGCCTACAAGTTTCCAACACCTGATATTAGAGCTCTGCGAAGTTTGATTTCTTTAGCTGACAAGAAAGTTACGGAAGACTTCAGACAGTCCTATGGGAGGCTTTTGAGCGTTGTATGTAAACCTTCTTTGAATGAGTTGAATGGTCCTCAGACGCTGTTGCAGTTCTATGATCCTCAGTTGAGAGGCTTTACTTTTCAGAGTTATGTGCTGGCACCAATGTTAGAGTAATTCTCTTTACTGCTAGGAGTGCCTATTCTTAACCAGATACCATTCTATCATACTGAGGATGAGCTGAATCTGGCTAAACTTGTTGAAGCTTTACATTTAGATGGCTCTGAGTTGGCAGGGAAAGTAGCTAGTAAGAATGGAATGTTTGGATTTCCATTACCTTTTCTTGTGGATAAAGCCCGACATTTTGCTAAGGAAGGTTGTTGGTTGGTATTCAGTGCTATCTTGGCACTATGTATTTATGGTATTCTGTTGTTCCCGAATATTCCGGACTTCGTAGATGTGGATGCATTCCGTATCTTTGCTTCGAAGAATCCCATACCCACGCTGTTAGGGGATGTTTATCATTCCGTACACTATAAGAATGAGAACAGAAGGGGGGAAAGTGTATCTTATTGCGCACCTTTACTCTATCTATGGTTCGTAAGCCACCTTCCCAAGACTGGTCTGTTCTTTGATACTGCGAGAACATCGGAATGGTCCGAACGTTTAATGAGATTGTCTGCTGAAGACATTGTCTAGTTTGATAGGGATGTATTGGGTATCGAGATTATTTATAGTTGTGGAAGCTTTCCTAACGTCCCACTGGTCAGAAGGAAGGGTTGCATAAACTATAAGCCGTCCATTGCGATCAGATAATTTGGGTATGCATTGAGAAGTCCTCCGAAGGATGAGGAGATACATGAATCTTTGTATCTCACCGGTTTGTTAGAAGGGGATACCTTAGCTAGAGTTGAACATGCCTGAAGCAATGTACACAGAAGCGGGAAGGTTACCTTAGGAAAGAGCAATAGTCGAGCCTACGACCCCTATTTGGTTTGGATTCAGAGTAGAGTCGAGAAGCTGATGATGCCATACCCGTCTGCTAAGCCTGTGTGCCCTCTTAAGATTGAAGAACCCACTACAGTAGACATTCAGAAGTATAATCAGGTACTGTTTGTGAAGGAAGAGTTGAGAAAAGCTAATGAGGAATTGGAGAAAGAAATTGTTCAGCTTCGAAGTGAGAAGACTGATGTTGTTCATTCCTTCAAGAAACAAACTGAGCTTGTAAACAAATTGGGTATGGATCTGACCAAGGAGACCGATTCAAGGGAGCGTTTGGGTTTGGACTTCAAGGCCGTTAACAGTGTTCTTGCTACTAAGAAGGAAGAGTTGGATAGGGCTTACCTGAGGATTTCTAAGTTCGAGAACCAATGTAATGCCACGCTTACCAACAACAAAGAGCGCGAAGACAGGTTGAAGCTACAAATCAGCAAGTTGAAGGCGCAACTTAATGTCAAAGATGGGGAGATTGCAACAGAGGCATCACTTAGACGGGATAGTGAGTACAGGTTGAACGAAGCTATTGCAAACTTAAAGGATCTCCGGTTGAGAGCTGATTCCAAGAGATGCAGGCTTGAGGCATGTTTTGGGGAAGGAGCTTGGGACGACCATGTTGAGATTCTACAGCATACTGTTAGCCGGCATGAGCTACTTATTGAGGGACTTCTTGCTAGGCTAGATCATCCTAAGACGCTGAAGCTGCTAGAGGACTTCCGAGCTCGTCATCCATCTTGACTATCTTGTTTATCTCTGTTGTAGTTTGATGCTTATTGTTTGTTGTACTGACCATCACCAGGCTTGTTGGTTGAGGTATTTTCCGTATTGTACTCAGTTGTAGCTTGTACTTTGCCTGTTGGCCTGTGATTATATACGAGGAGTTTCTGTTATATGCTTGTCCGTAGGGTTCTCCATTGTTGTGTTTTTCTCCTAGAAACTAGAATCGAGGGGGAAATTTCCCTGTTGCATATATAAATGTCTGCATTTTTGCATTTCTCGCATTGCAGGTGCATCGAAACTGTTAATCTTATTTTCCTGTGGTTTACTAGTGTTTCAGGATTGCTGATCTAACGACTCACTGGTACGTAACTAGGGGGAATGAGAAGAGAGTAATGGAGCAGATGCAAGCAGAGATGCAGGGAATGAGGGACCATATGGCCCAGTTCATTAAAGTAATGCAAGGAGTGGCTAATGGACAAGAGCAACTCCGGACTCTAGTGTAGCCCTTGATTGCACGTGTTGATGGCAACAATGTGTTGCATGGTGGGGACGTTGTTAACCTTCCTCGTACTGAGACTCCTCGAGCTGATAACTCCATGCCTACCTTAGTCATCCCTACTGTTGGGGGGAGTGGTCATGCTGCTGGTGCCGGTAATGCTGCAGGTTTCAACAACACTAGTTTTGGTAATGGTGGTAATGGTAATGGGAATGGTTATGGTCCTGACACCACGTGTGCTATACATGGTAATATGGATCATATCTGGAATGAGGACAGACAAGAGGATGTGTTTTCGCCGAGGGTTGTGGCTGCTGAGTTACCCTCCGAGGCTGATAGGAGGATTAAGATGATTGAAGAGAAAATGGAGTCTCTTTAAAGTCAAAACTCTATGGGCCTTGATATGGCTAACCTGGGACTGATCCCAGACTTGAGAGTGCCACCGAAGTTCAAAGTCCCAGACTTTGATAAATACAAGGGTACCACCTGCCCGAGAGTTCATCTGAGGTCCTACTACCGTAAGATGTCTGCCTACTCAGATGATGAGAAAGTGCTCATGCATTTCTTCCAGGACAGTCTGTCTGGTCCTTCATTGGAATGGTACATGAGCACGGAGTCCGGGAATGTTCGTAGTTGGAGGGATTTGGCCGAAGCATTTGTGAAACATTATCAATACAATAGCAACCTTTCTCCCAACAGGGTCCAGCTTCAAAATCTTTCACAAAAGAGCAATGAATGTTTCAAAGAATATGCTCAAAGATGGTGAGAGTTAGCAGCCAGGGTGCAGCCGCATATGGTGGAACATGAGCTCGTTGATATGTTTGTCGCCACTCTGCCAGGCGTTTATTATAAGAAGCTCATTAGCAGCATGTCGGGCAGTTTCTCTGACTTGATCATCACCGGAGAGAGGGTGGAAATTGATATTAAGTTAGGGAAGATAAGTGCTGGTGAAACGTCCTCAGCTGGAGGAGGAAAGAAGGTGTTCGGTAACAAGAGACGAGAAGGAGATACTAACTCAGTGTCCAGTTCACGTGGGAGAGGTAGAGGTCAGAATCGGCAGCAACAACAGATTGCCAGTATTACAATCCCTGCAGTTCAACAACCACAACAACAACCACAACAACAATAACAACATCAACAGAATCAACAAGGCTACATAAGATATCCTGATCGGTCTCAGGCGCCCAATAGATGATTTGATATGCCGCTGATGCCGTATTCCCAGTTATTGCAAGCCTTGTTGCAATTACAACTTATCCAGAAAAGGACCTTAGCTCCATTAACAGGGACACCTCCGCCCGAGTATGATGCAAATGCTCGTTGTAAGTTTAATTCAGGTGCCCCGGGGCATAACATCGATAATTGTAAAGCCTTTAAGCATAAGGTGCAGGACATGATTGACAGTAAAGCGATTAACTTCTCCAATGATGTTCCTAACATGGTACAGAATCCCATGCCGAATCATGAGCAGGCTGGGGTTAATGCAATTATCGAGGAGGATTTTTTGGATTTGGTAACGGATGTTAATGAGCTAAAGACACCTTTGAGCTTTGTGAAAGCCAGGTTGTTGAGGGGGGGGTGTTTTCCCAGGTTGTGCTAAGAGTTGTGCTCAGTGTTTGGTTAATCCTGAGGGATGTGGGCAGTTGAAAGTATGTATTCAAGAGATGATGGATAGTGGAGTTTTGCAATTCAACCGGTCTATTGGAAGAAAGTCTGAGGATTTGGTGACTGAGGAAAGGGATGAGATTGCAACACTCTCCATTCCGTACAAGACTGTTACCATTTATGCATCAAAACCACCAACAATAACCATAACTAAAGCAGGTCTCATACCGTTTGAAAGCATCAAGGCTATTCCGTGGAATTACAGAGCTGAAGTGTATTGCAACTGACAGAAAATATATTTGAATGGTTCCCCTGCGGATTCAGTAGATAATCTTGTGGGAGCAGGAGGTATTACCCGTAGTGGTCGGGTCTTTTCGTCACCTGAAGTGATTGTTGATAAGGTTGACAAGGGGAAAAGACCAGTGGTAGAGGAAAATTCTCAGTCTGGGAAGAAGGAATCTTTGTTAAAGGACGCAGAAGAGTTTATGAGGCTGATACAGAAAAGTGACTATAAGATAGTCGATCATTTGCAGCAAACTCCTTCTAAGATATCTATCTTGTCATTGTTACTTTGTTCTGAAGCGCATAGGAATGCACTGTTGAGAATACTGAACACTGCTTACGTGCCACAAGAAATTTCGGTTAATCAACTCGAAGGAGTTGTTGCGCACGTAAATGCAGGGAACGACTTGGGGTTTACAGACTCGGATTTGACGCCAAGAGGCAGGAACCATAATTGTGCGTTGCACATATCATTAGAATGTCGAGGGGTTGTTATGTCTCATGTACTTATGGATACAGGATCATCCTTGAACGTACTTCTAAAGAAAGCCCTAATGAAGTTAGACATACAGGGGTTGATTTGCACACCAAGTGATTTGGTGGTGCGTGTGTTTGATGGAACCCGAAGATCTGTGTTTGTGGAGGTAACTTTGCCTATTCAGGTGGGACCTGAAGTCTTTGATGCAGTGTTTTAAATCATGGATATCCAGCCAGCCTACAATTGTTTATTAGGCCACCCATGGATTCATTCAGCAGGAGTTGTGACCTCCACGCTGCATCAAAAGCTGAAGTATATGGTTGGCGGTAGTGTTGTTACAGTGTGTGGGGAAAAGGATATAATGGTCAGCCACTTATCATCCTTCAAGTATGTCGAGGTGGACGGAGAGATACATGAAACCCTTTGTCAGGCCTTTGAGGCAGTCAAGATTAAAGACAAGTCTCCTGTTGCGAGAAAAGCGCCGAAAGTGGCCATGTCTTCTTTTAAAGAGGCCCAAGCAGTGGTACAGACTGGGGCAATGCTGGGATGGGGCCAAGTATTAGAGATTCCCCACAAGCAAGATAAGTTTGGCTTAGGGTACCGACCGTCATTTTCTTCTCCTTCAGCCTCGTAAAGCGCGTCGCGCTATAAAGGATCTGTGCAGTTCACTAAAGGAGGAGTTATCTTCGAAAGAATCAATGTTGTGTCAGACGAAGAGGGAGATAGTGATTGTGATATGGGTGCATGGATCAAGTCGTGTACTCTGGGACAGAGCCTGTGCAACTGGTCCATTGAAGAATTCGTTCAAGTGACGACAAAACAGTAATGCTTTGTTTTTCCAATTATTGTACTACCCTATGTTCTACCCGGAGCATAGCGGTATTTTATTTCAGGGCCTTATTGTTTATGTTTGAACATTGCTTTATCAATTAATCAAAGGGCGTTTTTCTCATTCAAATTTTGTGATCTTTGTCTTTCTTTTTTTTATTCTTTCACAATAAAATCGCAATGTGGTTTGTACTCGTTTGCACATCGTTTGAAACATTTAACCATTTTTATTGCAGGATTCCTATTGCAGATGACACCGATTCAGAACCTCCTATGACTCGCTTTGACTTCGATCAACCGATATATCAAGCTGAAGAAGAGATTGATGAGGATGAAGACCTGCCTAAAGAGCTAGCTAGACTCCTGAAACAAGAAGAGAAGATCATTCTGTCTCATCAGGAGGAAATTGAGGTTATCAATCTGGGTTCTGAAGAAGTTGTCAGAAATGTTCGGATAGGGGCTGCGCTACAGAGTGACATCAAGCAAGGACTGATCGAGATGCTTCGAGAGTATAGTGATATCTTTGCTTGGTCGTACGAAGATATGCCCGGGCTTGATGATAACACGAAATTGTATATGTATATTGATGCATAATTCAACTGATGTTTGACTGTTTTCGATCCGATTTCGGGTTCTTTCCATGTTATTTGTCTGATATTTTGCAGGTATTTGATAATCACGTCTAAACAAAGCAATATGAAGAAAAGAAGCAATTACAGATGAAATATGGACGAAAACCGGATGAAAACAACATGAAAAACGCAGAATGCATATTTTGCTGCTGTGACGACCGTCACAGCTCCATGACGACCGTCACACGGGTGACGACCGTCACACACCGTGACGACCGTCATGCAGGCAAAAACCCCAACTTCAAATGAACAAGCAAAATACAGTTCCAAGTCCCAAATAGTAGACCACTACTCCCTGATATTTCTTCCTCTAAGTCCACCTTCTTCAAGTTATAACCGTTAGAATTCTATTTCTATAAAAAGGGAAGGAAGGGAGCTGAGAAAGAGAGCCGCATTCAGACAACAAAGTGCTGCGAATTTATCTTCAGAGCAACCTTTCCAGTTTTTCTATTCTTATTTGTTTCTCTTTTCTTTTTCTGCATTTCTTTGATATTTTGTAATTGCCATTTCCCTTGTACGATCAATTGGCACCAAGACCAGAATCCTGCCAACATTTGTGGAGGATCTGCCCAAAGGCCAATTGGAATATTTGCAGGTTCTAAATTTTAATCGTAATTTCAGTTTTCATTATGATGCACGTTATTAATTACTGTTTTTATTTATGTTTTACCTTTCCCAAATCCATGTCTAGCTAAATCAGAGTAATTGATATGTAATAATAATTCAGACGGGATTTGATAATAACCGGTTGAAAACTTTCTTTTTCAAAAGTTGTTTATGGTCTGAGTGTTTAAAATTTATTTACTGAATAAACTTCGTCGCGAAAGCGAGAACTTATTTAAAAGTAGTTTTGCCACGAAAGTGGGAAATTAATTAAGGTACGAACCAACAAGCGAAAGCTGTGGTAAGACCAGATAGTAAACACTAGTCATTTGTTTTAATAACAGCGAAAGCACTTTAAAACGGATTAGAACTTAGAGATTTCCAAAAAATAGTTTTAACCCCGAATGGGACACGAAAGCGTACATTTGGCCCTTAGAATTATGATTAGTTTCAACAACCATCGTGAGACGAGAGTCTTCAGATCACTATTTTCTGCTTAAATAAATTCTGAAAAATATTTCATACACCGGTAACTTGTCAAATCCCCGAAGAACATAATTACTGCATATCGATTCACGTAATTATAATTTAAGTAACATTTTTAGTTCCCTTTAGTGACAAAATTATTCCCTTAAACATTATCTACCTAGCTAAACATAGTAACTCCCGAGAACACTAGTTTGATTACCAGTCCCTGTGGGATCGATATCTTTTATTACTACGCGATAGACTGTGCACTTGCAGTTAAGTTGTATTAGACATAGAAAGTCGCGATCAAGTTTTTGGCGCCGTTGTCGGGGACCCGTTTAGTCAATAGTGTAACCTTCTGTTACGTCGTATAGACTAGGTTAACAATTTCATTTTTCCTTTACTAGTGTTGTCGATTGTATGCCAAGTAATCGCCCACAAGGCGATATCTTAAAACCTTCAGTCGCAGAACTAGAGCGCTTCTTACATTTAAGAAGTCGAATCATTGAGTACCAACTCAAACATAACATTCCCGATCCTCTCACTCCCATTCCCAAATCCGAAGAAGAATCAAAGATGGCTGAAGCACCTCAAAACAAACCGCTGAAGGCATACGTTACACCCTCTCAGATGGAGCCTAGAAGTAGCATTGCTGCCCCAGCTATTACTCGAAACGATTTTGAGCTGAAACCCTCATTGCTGTCAGCTGTACAACAAAACCAATTCTCAGGAAATGCAACTGAGGACCCAAACGAACATTTAACAAAGTTTGTACAATACGCAGACACAGTGAAAGCAAATGGAGTAACTCCAGACGCAATAAGACTTCGTCTTTTCCCTTTCTCTCTTTTCCCTTACCATCCAACTCCGTTACGACGTGGGAATAGTTGAAGAACGTCTTCTTAGCGAGATTTTTTCCGCCAAGCAAAACTGCTATGCTTAGAGCTCAAATCAACGGATTTCGACAAAAAGATACTGAATCTCTTTACGAAGCATGGGAACAATTCAAAGATATGATGAGAACATGTCCTCACCACGGTCTAGAAGACTGGGTGACAATCCATACTTTCTATAATGGGCTTTTATACAATATCAGATTGACAATAGACGCCGCCGCGGGCGGTGCACTTATGGATAAGCCATACGACGAAGCCTATCAACTAATCGAAAACATGTCTCAGAACCACTGCCAATGGGGAGGTGAACGCACTCCAACTGAGAAAACCACAGCGAAAGGTGGGATGTACGAGATCAGCAGCCTTGAAAAGTTCAACGCTAAAGTAGATGCTCTAGAACAGAAGATTGATAGTCTGACCGTTAACCCCACTGCAACCGTCGCTGCCGTAACTCCAAACTGCGAGTTATGCGGAAGCACCACTCATAATGCGCCCGAATGCCCATTGCTAGCCGGAATCCCACCAGACCAAGTAAATTATGCTCAAGGAAATCCTTACGCAAATATTTACAACCCAGGTTGGCGAAATCATCCAAAATTTTCTTACAAAAGCGATAATGCATTACAAATGCCTACTGCTCCGCCAGGATATCAGAAACCAGCTGCTGCTCAGACTGCACCTAGGAAATCAAACCTCGAGTTGATGATGGAAAAATTCATAGCTACTCTAGCTCAAACAAACAAAGAATTCCTGAATCAAAACATACACACTAGCGAGCAAATCAAACAGCTTACCGGAAAAGTAGACGCTTTAGCCACCCACAACAAAATATTAGAAACACAGATATCACAATTGGCTCAACAACAAGCCTCTGCTGCCGCACCCGCTGGCACATTTCCTGGACAACCCGAACATAATCCAAAAGGTCAAGCAAATGCTGTAATACTAAGAAGTGGAAAAGAATTGGATGAACCGATCGATCCGAGGACCGAAAACTCAGCCATGCAACAAAAACCAACTGAACAAGCAGAAAAGGAATCCGAGTTAGAGAAGAAGGAAGACAACGAGAAGGAGGATACTGCAAGTGAAAAAACGCAAGCACCTCCAGCGCCATATAAACCACGTATCCCTTATCCTCAAAGATTAATAAACTCCAAAACTTCAGGACAGTTTAAGAAATTTGTAGAGCTCCTTAAACAGTTGAATATCACTATTCCTTTTACAGAAGCGATAACTCAAATGCTGTCATACGCTAAATTTCTCAAAGAAATCCTGTCAAATAAGAGAAAGATCGAGGATAAAGAAACAGTTACACTTACTGCAGAGTGTAGCGCTATTATTCAAAATCGCATGCCTCATAAATTAAAAGACCCAGGTAGTTTCTCCATACCCTGCGTCATAGGAAAGTTCGTAATAGACAAAGCTCTATGCGATTTAGGAGCCAGTATCAGTGTTATGCCTTTATCTATATGCAAAAAGTTGAATATGGGAGACCTAAGACCTACCAAAATGTCCGTACAATTAGCTGACCGATCAGTAAAATACCCCGTCGGAATACTGGAAAACGTTCTAGTACGCATAGGACAATTCTACATCCCAACCGACTTCATAATCATGGACATCAAAGAGGACTCTGTTACCCCAATTATCCTAGGAAGACCATTCCTAGCTACAGCCGGAGCTATTATAGACGTGAAGAAAGGAAGGCTAACATTCGAAGTAGGAGAAGAAAAGATAGAGTTCATTCTCACCAAGTTCTTACAAGCACCAACCATAGACGATACCTGCTATTTAGTAGATGTAATTGACGAATGCATAAGAGAACTTGAAAATGAAGAGACCACGTATTCAGAAATAATAAAGATTCAAATACCCGATATTTCTGAAGACGATGATTGGCGTAAACCGTATAAAAACGACAGCCTAAGCGAAAGCTTAGCACTGACCCCAAACCATATGTCAGGTCCGAAGAACCCATCTTTAGAACTTAAAACACTACCCAAAAACCTTAGATATGAATTCCTAGACGATGAACTAAAAAGACCAGTGATAGTCAACGCCGACTTAGGACAACTAGAAACTGTAAAGCTATTAGAAGTCCTAAAGAAGTACCCCAACGCGTTAGGCTATAACATAAGCGATCTAAAAGGTATAAGCCCTTCAATCTGTATGCATCGAATCACAATAGAGGAAGACTGTAAAACTTCTAGAGAGCATTAGAGGAGACTGAACCCCATCCTAAGCACTGTAGTCAGAGATGAAGTAAAGAAATTGCTAGATGCAGGAATCATCTATCCAATCTCCGATAGTGAATGGGTTAGCCCAGTTCATGACGTACCAAAGAAAGGAGGAGTCACAGTAGTTAAGAACGAAAAAGGCGAATCAATAACAAAAAGAGTCGTGACTGGAAGCAGGATGTGTATTGATTATAGGAAGCTTAACAAAGCCACACGAAAAGATCACTTCCCGTTACCCTTCATAGACCAAATTTTGGAAAGATTAGCCAAACATTCATATTTCTGCTATCTAGATGGCTATTCAGGATTTTTCCAAATTCCCATTCATCCTGATGACCAAGAAAAGACTACATTCACCTGTCCTTATGGTACTTTTGCTTACCGCCGAATGCCGTTCGGACTCTGTAATGCTCCAGCAACCTTCCAAAGATGCATGATGGCAATCTTCGCAGATTTCATAGATGACATCATGGAAGTATTTATGGATGATTTCTCGGTATGTGGACAAAGTTTCGAAGGATGCCTACAAAACTTAGAAATGGTATTAGAACGTTGTGTAAAAGTGAACCTCGTCCTAAATTGGGAAAAATGCCATTTTATGGTCCGACAAGGAATAGTTCTAGGACATGTCATATCAAATAAAGGAATTGAGGTAGACAAAGCTAAAATAGAGATTATAAAAGATCTCCAACCTCCAAAATCCGTACGAGAAATACGGAGTTTTCTAGGACATGCCGGTTTCTACCGAAGATTTATAAAAGATTTTTCAAAAATCACAAAACCTTTGACCGGCCTGTTGATGAAAGATGTTGAGTTCGTCTTCGACGACGACTGTCTAAAAGCATTCGAAACATTAAAATCAGCCCTTATCACCGCACCGATTATGCAACCACCCGATTGGCGACTACCGTTCGAAATCATGTGTGATGCGAGTGATTATGCCGTAGGCGCATTTCTAGGACAAAGGAAGGACAAGAAACTCCATGTCATCTACTATGCCAGTAGAAATTTAGACCCTGCCCAAATGAACTACGCTACAACAGAAAAGGAACTTCTAGCAGTTATATTTGCGCTTGACAAATTCCGTTCTTACTTAGTAGGAGCAAAAATTATCATATACACAGACCACACTGCCATTAGGTACCTAATAAGCAAAAAGGATGCCAAACCAAGATTATTGAGATGGATCATGTTATTACAAGAGTTTGACTTAGAAATCAAAGATAAGAAAGGAACCGAGAACGTTGTTGCAGATCACTTATCCCGAATAGAAGGCATCAAACATGAACCAGTACCGATAAATGACGATTTCCCATACGAACATCTGATAGCCAAATTAGAAAGTGACATGCCTAACTTAATCTCGGAAGATCCAGAACTCGAAAAAGTCGTAGAAGTCGTCTATGCCCAAGTCACATTACCTTGGTATGCTGACATCGTTAATTACCTAGCTGCAGGCGTGCTTCCACCGGATCTCACTTATCAGCAAAAGAAGAAATTCTTCCATGATCTGAAACACTATTATTGGGACGAACCTCTACTCTTCAAGAGAGGGGCCGACAACATATACCGTCGCTGTGTCCCAGAGGAAGAAATAGAAAATATCATTTCCCAATGCCATTCAGCACCATATGGTGGTCATGCTAGTACATCCAAGACGTGCGCTAAGATTCTCCAAGCCGGCTAATTCTGGCCTAACCTCTGGAAAGATGTTCACATCGCTGTGCTAAAATGTGATCGATGCCAACGAACTGGCAACATCTCACGACACGATGAAATGCCTCAGAAAGGAATCTTAGAGGTAGAAATCTTTGACGTATGGGGAATAGATTTCATGGGACCATTCCTGCCTTCTTTTGGTAATAACTACATACTCGTCGCGGTAGACTATGTGTCTAAATGGATAGAAGCCATTGCTGCTCCAACAAATGACGCACGAGTAGTAATCAAACTCTTCAAAAACACAATCTTTCCTAGATTCGGTGTACCCAGACTCGTCATTAGTGACGGCGGATCACACTTCATATCGCGAATATTTGATAAACTTCTTTCTAAATATGGAGTCCGACACCGAGTAGCTACACCCTATCACCCGCAAACTAGCGGCCAAGTAGAGGTCTCGAACAGGGAAATAAAACAGATATTGGAAAAGACTGTCGCTACCTCAAGGAAAGATTGGTCATCAAAGCTAAATGAAGCTTTATGGGCTTATAGGACCTCCTTTAAGACACCAATAGGTACTACACCCTACAAATTAGTTTACGGTAAATCCTGTCATCTCCCTGTAGAATTAGAGCATAAGGCCTTCTGGGCCATTAAAACACTTAATTTCAACTACACCGAGGCAGGAGAAAAACGAATCTTGAACTTACACGAATTAGAAGAACTTCGATTAGACGCTTATGAAAATGCCCGTATCTACAAAGAACGAACAAAAAAGTGGCATGATAAACGTTCAGTCAAGAAACAATTCAGTGTGGGAGACATCGTACTTCTATTTAATTCAAGATTAAAACTCTTCCCAGGTAAACTAAAATCTAGATGGTCTGGACCTTATGAAGTGACTAAAGTACTTCAGAGTGGGGCTATTGAAATTACCGATAAGACGAATGCACCGTTTATCGTAAACGGGCAACGTCTAAAACATTATAATAAGAACGAAAACAACCCTCAAGTCTGCAGCATAGCATTGCTTGAGCCTCCAGCTCAAACACCCGAATAGCTTGTCACCAAGCTATCGTTAGGCTTTAGACGTTAAAAATAGCGCTTACTGGGAGGCAACCCAATTTTTCCCGCATTTTCCTCGTTGATGTATTTCATTCTCATTTTTATTTAAAATTCTACTTTGAAACTTTAACAAAAATTCTAAACTAAAAATTGCTACTATTTTTACTTTCTTTTATTTTCATATTTTTATTTTATTTTTCTCTTTTATCTTTTGTTTTTACCGCCTTTCGTTTTTAAAAATCCTGACTTCAAATCTCTGTTTTAAACTTTTCAGAATTTTAAAAGTCTTCAAAACCTTCCTCCTGTTTTTCTCCGACTTACCTGCGAGTATGGCCGCGTACGACTTCACAAAGATTCATTTTCGAGGATTAGCTCAAAAGGCAAGATTTGAAGCGTTAACTGAAAGAGAAATAACCTTAACACTGTATTATGATAAGTCTACCATGGAGAAACTAGGAATCACTTATAGCATCCAATACCTGTTCAATCAACTAGGCTGGGAGAACACTGCTTTGAAAACCCGTTTTGCTACCTATAAGGACCTCACCTACGAATTCCTTAGTTCCTGCAGGTACTTACCCAACTATGGTTTTGGATCCAACACAGAGCTGATCACCTTTAGGATGTTTGGAATGGACCAAACCCATAGCCGGATGTCATTAGCTAACCTCCTAGGATTTCCTAGCGGACCACATGTGTTCATCAGTGCAGAAGATGACGATCTTGATTTTGAACTCGACCAGTTCTGGGGTAGAATCACAGGCGACTATCACCCTGAACCAGACAGAATGTATAATGATGAGATTCATAACCCAGCTTTCAGATACTTTCATAAGATACTAGCTCACACCCTTTTCGGGAAAGAAGAAAATATTACTATAGTATCTAAAGAAGAGTTATTTATCATGTTCTGTGCTTCTCAGAGCCGTACAGTGAATGCAGTACGGTTTATGATGAGATCTTTCAGACGCCTCACTCAGGACCCACAATCACCTATTCTAATAGGAGGCCTCGTGACAATGATTGCCCACGAGCTTGGCCTTAGATTCCACTTAAATGCAAGCACTAGTTTTGGCACCATCCGACCCATGAATATCCAGTTCTGCTTTAACAGGCGCATTTTAAGAACTATGGGACCTGGACCTTACGAGTACCTCATCAATGACAAACCTGTCCAGCTATTCACATTGCCAAATCATCAGATGACAAGTATCCATAACAAGGACAACTGGCTTTATGAATTGGATGAGCCTATGGGACCTCCTTCACCTCAATCAACACCACAGAACTACATGTACGACAGTGATCACATCTCTGAAGCACACGATTATATGTACTATGAGGATGCTGTATCAGAAGCTGAAGTAGACCCTACGACCCCTCCGCATTACAACACCTATCCTGAGCCCATTCCTGAGGAAACCATCGACAAAATGGATACTGTCCTGCACCGATTAGACAACGTTGACGCAGCTCTGACTACTGCAAAAGACGACATCACAAACATACACAGCGAACTCGTAGTCTTCATGGACTTAGTCTGTGACCAGCTCGACTACTACGCCCGAAAGTTTGATGAATTGAAGGCACGAAAAGACTAGATATTAGCATTAGATTTAGTTTAGTTTAGTTTTTCTGCTTTCCGTCCATTTTCAATTATTTTGACTTTTGCATTGTTAATTTCCTTATGTATTACATTACAACCATTCTAATTACTTGTTATTTCAATTATAGTCTTTATTCATTTATTCTGTTTTTACGTTATTCTTTGTTTATTGGTCGATATAATACATTGCCATATCATTTATAGGCCTAAAACTCATTGCAAGAACACCCCCAAAGCAAAATTCTGCGTTCTGCAGATTTTGCTGGTGTGACGACCGTCACAGAAGCCTGACGCTCGTCACACGGGTGACGACCGTCACAGATACGTGACGACCGTCACGAGCCCAAAACTGTTATCTGATATAACAGGGGTTGCATTTTCTCTCCCACTCACATCCTTTCAACTCCCAATCATCACAAACTCACACCCACTCCCAATTTTCGTTTTCCCCACCTTGCTCCATATATTCCAACTCCCATTTCAACTTCCTAATCAACTTCTGTAACATTTTCCACTCCACATTTCCTCAGCATCTTCCAACAATGGCGAGAAACAACGAAACCCCAGACCTCAGCAACATCATGTTCAGCGACAGCGACTCCGGAGACAAACAGCGAGCCAACTATATCGCCTTCCATCAACGGTACCTACAGCCGACCCACTACCCGCATATCCCATCCCTCACGGAGCTCGGACTCCTTGACGGCGTCACTTGGATGCTCCAAAGAGCCGGCATCTGGAACCTCTGCACCAATCCGCTGCCGACGTACGAACAACTCACCCTCGAGTTCCTCAGTTCATTCACCTACTTCACTTCCAGCGGCGACCTCAGCCAACACTCCGGTGCCGCATGCTTCCGTATGTTCGGCACGAACTATCAACTGAACCAGAACCAGATTGCCGCCATCTTACAATTCCCTCGCGGCGACAATGCTCACCGCCGCCTCACCGAACAGTTCCAGCACGAAGCCTTCGCGCTCTGGTACCAGTTAACCGGAATCAATGCCGATGGCTGGGATTTTCTGCATGCAACGCATATCCACAACCCGACCATCTGGTACTTCCACCGAGCACTGAGCAACACCATCTTCGCCCGAGATAGCAACCATAAGGTGAACTCGAAAGAGCTCTTCTTTCTCCGCTGTGTCTTCAACAACGAGCCCATCAACGCCGCTCCGTTCCTCCTGGCCCACATTCAGGCCAACTGTAACCGTGGCTCTAAGCCATTTTACTTTGGCGGGATTGTTACTGCCATTGCACTTGGGCTGAACCTCGGCGACCGCCTCCAGCATCTCCATGCCATTCCCTTGGTGTTCCTCGACACTGACCACTGCAGAGCCTCTCACCTCATTCGTTCCAGAGCCGATGCCAAATACCACCCGGTCGTGCGTGGCAAAACCGTCAGAAGTATCATCCTACCATCACGCACCTGGATGCACCCAGAGGATCGTGCCAACTGGCTATTTGACCTCAATGCCCCTCCTGCTGTCGCTGCTCCAACTCAGACCCACACCCAAGGTTCTGATGACGAAATCCAAGATGAGTTGGACAGACCTGAGCAACCGGAGGCATCACAACCACTTCCTTCCGAAGGTACATCCTACCGCTGCCGCCGCCATCGTCCAGAGCCCGACTACTCCGAAGAAGACCTCCGCCGATCTCTCGACCAGAAGGCCCAGATACTCGCTATGATGCAGCAGCAGAATCAGCGAGTAGAGCCGTTCGAAGCTTGGCATCAGACCCAAATGCAACAACTCCAAACCGACCAAGAAACCATTACTGAGAACTTGCCGAATATGACCTTGCAGTTCGAAGGACTCCGCGACTATGTCTATCATACCGGAGCAATGAGCTTTGAGGACCGAGTCGACCAAGTCAGAGCCAGAGTACCCGAGAGAGGACGTGACCAAGGCAGAGGCCGTGATTAGTTACTATTTTCCTTATTTGTTTACTATATTTTCAGTTTCTCTGTATTTTCACTTCCTTTATATTTCCCTCTCGCATTCTTTCAAATCAGTGGGGACACTGATTGAGATACTGTGGGAGCGGAGCGTTTATTTCCCATTCCTGTGTACTTTTAATTCCGTAATTTCTATTCGAACATTTTCACGTTTTAGCAAATAAAAGCTCTTTTATATATATTTTTCCGTTACGTAAACATCCCCGCTTTATTCGACATAAACAAAAAAATTTTCGTTCGTTCCTCAAAAGCAAAAGCATCACGAGAATGCGCCCAAGTTCAAACCAAGTTTTGAAACTCCGAGACGACAATTCTAACAAAACCAGTACCGTCCTGACACCTTAGACCTCCGGTTTATGCGAGTCGGTTTCACTACCTACGTGTACCAAAGTTTCAAGTGTCTACGCAAACTCAGCCCCAAGTAGTTTATACTAGCAGTCAGCACCATCCTAAAACACTTCTAAGCGAGCGACCAATGCAAATAAGTGTATGATCTCCAAAAAGATGAAAAATCATGAAAAGAAAGCCATTTAGCCCAAATATAAAGACGCGTTCCCTCTAAGTTAGGTGCTCCTCACCCGAGCATTTAGCCCAACGGTACGAAAACTCATTGAAAAAATCAATGGTATAAGCTTATGAGCAATGAAAAGATCAAAACAGAAAGGAGATCATATTCACTAACAGGTCAACTTTCCATGAAAGTGTATGGACAACGGGTTTAATGTGATTGCACTAGAACAAACAGGGTGAACTTGACGCGAGAACCTTGACCCCAAGCTACAGTAGCATGACTGGGACCAATTTGCATAAGAAGGAGACCTCCGAAGACTTATAGTCCAGTGTCGTCACCGTACTCGTTTTGTTCCTACTAAGAATCCCGGTTTTTCCCAACTTGGTGAATGAGGAAGCTGCCTCGTGCTTGCCGACTTTTTCCTGTTTTACTTGAGGACAAACAAAGATTCAAGCTTAGGGGAGTTTGATAACACAAAATCGTATATATATATTGATGCATAATTCAAATGATGTTTGACTGTTTTCGATCCAATTTCGGGTTCTTTCCATGTTATTTGTCTGATATTTTGCAGGTATTTGATAATCACGTCTAAACAAAGCAATATGAAGAAAATAAGCAATTACAGATGAAATATGGACGAAAACCGGATGAAAACAACATGAAAAATGCAGAATGCATATTTTGCTGCTGTGATGATCGTCACAGCTCCATGACGACCGTCACACGGGTGACGACCGTCACACACCGTGACGACCGTCATGCAGGCAAAAACGCCCAACTTCAAATGAACGTGCAAAATACAGTTCCAAGTCCCAAATAGTGGACCACTACTCCCTGATATTTCTGCCTCTAAGTCCACCTTCTTCAAGTTATAACCGTTAGAATTCTATTTCTATAAAAAGGGAAGGAGGGGAGCTGAGAAAGAGAGCCGCATTCAGACAACGAAGTGCTGCCAATTTATCTTCAGAGCAACCTTTCCAGTTTTTCTATTCTTATTTGTTTCTCTTTTCTTTTTCTGCATTTCTTTGATATTTTGTAATTCCCATTTCCCTTGTACGATCAATTGGCACCAAGACCAGAATCCTGCCAACATTTGTGGAGGATCTGCCCAAAGGCCAATTGGAATATTTGCAGGTTCTAAATTTTAATCGTAATTTCAGTTTTCATTATGATGCACGTTATTAATTACTGTTTTTATTTATGTTTTACCTTTCCCAAATCCATGTCTAGCTAAATCAGAGTAATCGATATGTAATAATAATTCAGACGGGATTTGATAATTACCGGTTGAAAACTTTCTTTTTCAAAAGTTGTTTATGGTCTGAGTGTTTAAAATTTATTTACTGAATAAACTTCGTCGCGAAAGCGAGAACTTATTTAAAAGTAGTTTTGCCACGAAAGTGGGAAATTAATTAAGGTACGAACCAACAAGCGAAAGTTGCGGTAAGACCAGATAGTAAACACTAGTCATTTGTTTTAATAACAGCGAAAGCACTTTAAAACGGATTAGAACTTAGAGATTTCCAAAAAATAGTTTTAACCCCGAATGGGACACGAAAGCGTACATTTGGCCCTTAGAATTATGATTAGCATCAACAACCATCGTGAGACGAGAGTCTTCAGATCACTATTTTCTGCTTAAATAAATTCTGAAAAATATTTCATACACCGGTAACTTGTCAAATCCCCGAAGAACATAATTACTGCATATCGATTCACGTAATTATAATTTAAGTAACATTTTTAGTTCCCTTTAGTGACAAAATTATTCCCTTAAACATTATCTACCTAGCTAAACATAGTAACTCCCGAGAACACTAGTTTGATTACGAGTCCCTGTGGGATCGGTATCTTTTATTATTACGCGATAGATGTGCACTTGCAGTTAAGTTGTATTAGACATAGAAAGTCGCGATCAAGTTTTTGGCGCCGTTTCCGGGGACCCGTTTAGTCAATAGTGTAACCTTCTGTTACGCCGTATAAACTAGGTTAACAATTTCATTTTTCCTTTACTAGTGTTGTCGATTGTATGCCAAGTAATCGCCCACAAGGCGATATCTTAAAACCTTCAGTCGCAGAACTAGAGTGCTTCTTACATTTAAGAAGTTGAATCATTGAGTACCAACTCAAACATAACATTCCCGATCCTCTCACTCCCATTCCCAAATCCGAAGAAGAATCAAAGATGGCTGAAGCACCTCAAAACAAACCGCTGAAGGCATAAGCTACACCCTCTCAGATGGAGCCTAGAAGTAGCATTGTTTCCCCAGCAATTACTCGAAACGATTTTGAGCTGAAACCCTCATTGCTGTCAGCTGTACAACAAAACCAATTCTCAGGAAATGCAACTGAGGACCCAAACGAACATTTAACGAAGTTTGTACAATACGCAGACACAGTGAAAGCAAATGGAGTAACTCATCAGCATGTTTCATTAATATTCATCAGCAGATACAAATATAGATGTATCACAAAAGAACCAAAACAATCCCTAGCTACCCGATGCTACATATCAGAGCCAACCGACCAAAAAGAATGAAGCCACGCTTCACAAAACTCCAACAATCTAATCTGCAATGCCTCATAGAACATTATAAAACAGCAGAAGGGTGAGAAACGATATCATAATACATAATGTATATAAACATATATATATATATATATATATATATATATATATATATATATATATATATATATATATATATATATATATATATATATATATATATATATATATATATATATATACACACACACACACACACACACACACATAACGTCCTATAACGTCTTCCGCGTTCTCACCGCAACTCATCTCACTACACCTTACATCGCAATGTATTCACAATTAATTATTTATAAATAGAGCACCAAGTATATACAATATACATCAACAATGTTTATATCAATTCATAAATATACACACATATACATATATATATATCCACACATACATGTATCTTCAAGCCTTCCATTCATGCCAATTATCAATAATTTACATAAACATCTACAATCATGTTTATTCACCATACATCATGCACAGATGTCAACATGCAACTCATAGAGACCGACACACGACTCTATGCAGATGCAAATGCGGTACCGACTCATTTCAGCAGGTTCAATTGAAGAACCAAAAATAACCATCGCTCACACCCCACATGGCCACACGAGGTTCTGCAGATTCACCGAGGAATTAAATATAAGCATCACAACATATGAGGTTCTGGAAATCCACCGAGGGATCAACAAATAACCATCACTCACACCCCACAAGGGCACACGAGGTTCTGCAGATTCACCGAGGAATCAATAAATAACCATCGCTCACACCCCACAAGGGCACACGAGGTTCTGCAGATTCACCGAGGAATCAATCAACACAAGAATGCATACCATGATGCTCCACATGCAACATGACTCATGACACTCTTGAAATGCATACATGTTTACAAACATACTCATGCATTCATCACATTCATCGCATATATCCATTATGCATTCAAAATATATGTATCACAAAACATATATATATTCATCACCCATTCAAACCAATTTCATACATGGTTCACATTCACAATCAATCTCACCATGCATTTCTATTCAATTCAAGTAAATGCACAAAATTGCCAAACGGCCACATTTCACACTTCACAAATCACAAATTAGGATTCACGCCATACGGCTACCCACATCACACATAACAGCATATAATTAGTCATCTCAAATAAGAACACAACCAACCCACGGATAGGAAACACAAGAAAAGAAAACATGCTGTCAAGTTCGCTAACCTTCGCCTGGCGAAGCCCTCCAGCGAAGGCTCGATGCCATTCGCCTGGCGAACTCGCTGGCGAAGCCAAACAGAAGCTACTGCAATAGGTTCGCTACCACGTTCGCTGGAATTCGCCCGGCGAACCCCTTTGCTACCACCTTCGCCTGGAGAACATGCCAGCGAAGACTGATCTTGGCCACTGCCATAGGTTCGCTGCCCACTCGCTGGGCTTCGCCTGGCGAATGCTGGCGAACCTGCGAAACCAGAAAACCCGCAACTGTTCCTAAATCATCAAAACCTCAAAAATCGACCGATTAAATCCAAACCAGTTCCAGTAGCATAGCCCACTCATCACCCGACTAAACTACACCATCTATTCCAGATTCTAGCCGATAAAACTCAGTTTCTACCGATTAAACCAACTTCTGACCTAGAAATGGAAATATAGAAAACAATCCAACAAATCCAATCTAGCACATACATGATTATATACATTATCAAGATGATAAAACTTCTCATCCTTACCTGATTAATCGCAAGCTAAGGTTGGTTCTTGATGATTCTAGGTTGTTCCACTTTCTCTTCTTTTCTCTCCTCCTCTTTTCTTTCTCTTGTTTTCCTCTTAATGTTTCTATCTTTCTCTTTTCTCTCTATATCACATATTCTATTTTCTTTCCTCCCAAATTCTTTCCACACACTTATCAATTAATTCTCACAAAATATCCACTTAACATTATCACTAATGCCCAAAATACCCTCCAACCTATTTTTACCCGAAACTCTTAAAGTCGGCAAAATAGCTCAATATGTAAACATAACATATTATCACCCAAATTCCACATAAATAACATAATTACTTAAATGAATCAAATAAGGACTTAATAAAAATGGGAATTCAGAATCGGGGCGTTACAGGAGGTCCGTGGTTTCCTGGGGAGATTGAACTACATTGCTCGGTTCATATCTTATCTCACGGCCACGTGTGAACCAATGTTTAAATTGTTAAAGAAAGATCAGGCGGTCGTCTGGAATGAAAATTGTCAAAAAGCATTTGATAAGATAAAAGAATACTTGCAGGAGCCTCTGATATTGATACCCCCAGTAGCTGGAAGGCCTTTAATCATGTACTTAACGATTCTTGAGAATAGTATGGGTTGTGTTCTCGGTCAGCATGACAAGACTGGAAGGAAAGAGCATGCGATCTATTATCTGAGTAAAAAGTTCACAGACTGTGAGTCCCGTTACTCAATGCTCGAGAACACGTGTTGCACACTCGCTTGGGCTGCCAAATGTTTGAGACAATATATGCTTAATCATACAACCATGCTGATCTCGAAGATGGATCCGATCAAGTATGTCTTCGAGAAGCAAGCGCTCTCAAGAAGAATTTCCAGGTGGCAAATGATACTGACAGAGTACGATATACAATATGTTTCCCATAAAGCCATTAGGGGAAGTGTTTTGTCAGAATACCTTGCTGAGAAGCCAATTGAAGATTATCAACCAATGAAGTTTGAATTTCCTGACGAGGATATCATGTTCCTCAAAGCAAAAGACTGCGAAGAGCCGTTGCCCGACGAAGGTCCAGAGAAAGGTTCTCAATGGAAGATGATATTTGACAGCGCTGTCAACTGCTATGGTAGTGGAATCAGGGCAATCATTACAACTCCTCATGGTACTCATATCCTGTTCACTACCAGGTTGATGTTCCCTTGCACTAATAATGAAGCTGAGTACGAAGCATGTATCATGGGTCTGGAAGAGGCTATTGATTTGAGAATCAAGAATTTGGATGTATATGGCGATTCAGCGCTAGTTGTTTATCAGATCATGGGAGAATGGGAAACTCGTCAGCCAAATCTAATCCCTTACAAAGATTATGCAAGGAGGTTGTTACCCTTCTTTGACAGGGTAGAGTTTCACCATGTGCCGCGAGTAGATAATTAAATGGCAGATGCCTTGGCAACGCTATCTTCGATGTATAAAGTGAATTTTTGGAATGATGCTCCAAGAATAGTCATTTCTCGCCTGGATAGGCCCACTTTCATATTCGCCATTGAAGAGGCTGCTGATGGCAAGCCATGGTTTTACGATATACAGAACTTCCTCAAGAAGCAAGAGTATCCACCAGGGGCTTTGGCTCAGGATAAGAAGACGCTGAGGAGGTTGTCTGGCAACTTTTATCTAAACCCAGATGGTGTGATTTACAGAAGAAACCATGATTTGGTGTTGTTGAGATGCGTGGACGAAAAGGAAGCAACGTTGCTTATGGAAGAGGTCCACGAGGGTACTTTTGGCACACATCCCGGCGGGCATGCCATGTCTCGGAAACTATTACGAGCAGGGTATTATTGGCTAACCATGGAGTCAGATTGTTTCAAATTTATGAAGAAATGCCATAAATGCTAGATTTATGCAGACAAAATTCATGTACCGCCGTGCCCATTGAATGTTATGGCGTCCCCGTGGCCTTTCTCCATGTGGGGCATTGATATGATTGGCAGCCAACCGCATCCAATGGTCATAGTTTCATCTTGGTTGCCATTGATTACTTCACCAAATGGGTTGAAGCAGCCTTGTAAGCCAATGTCACAAAGCAAGTTGTATCCCCGTTTATAAAGAAGGACATTATCTGCATATATGGAATACCCGAGCGAATCATTACTGACAATGGTTCGAATCTGAATAATAAGAAGATGAAGGAATTGTGCCAGAATTTTAAAATCGAGCATCACAACTCATCGCCCTATCGGTCTAAGATGAATGGCACTGTTGAAGCGTCCAACAAGAATATCAAGAAGATAGTGCAAAAGATGGTTGTCACTTACAAGGATTGGCATGAGATTTTGCCCTTTGCTCTTCATGGTTATCGTACAACGGTATGCACATCAACCGGGGCAACTCCTTTCTCGCTGGTATATGGTATGGAAGTTGTCCTACCATTGGAGGTCGAGATTCCTTCTTTAAGAGTTATGGTTGATGTCAAGCTTGATAACGAAGAATGGATAAAGAACAGATTGAATCAGCTCAGCCTGATGGATGAGAAGAGGCTAGCATCTATCGCATACGGTCGGTTGTATCAGAGCCGGATGAAGAAAGCTTTCAGACGGGCAATCTTGTGCTGAAAAAGATTCTCCCACCACAATCAGATCACAGGGGCAAATGGACTCCCAATTATGAAGGTCCATATGTTGTTCGAAAGGTCTTCTCCGTAGGAGCCTTATTGTTATCCACCATGGATGGTGAGGATTTCACATCCCCTGTGAACGCAGACGCAGTTAAAAAATACTTTGCTTAAAAGAGACCCGTTGGATATAAAAAGAAAAGTCCAGGCAAAAATGGGGTATCCCGGCTAACCATAAAAAAGAGAATGGGTTCGGGAAAAAAATTAGGAATAAAAATGGAAAGATGTAAACCCACAAAGTCGAAAACCCGAAAAGGCGACTTTGGCAAAAATGGGTATCCCGGTGAATCGAAAACCCAAAAGGGCGGTTCAGGCAAAAGTTAGGGATTGAAAAGCAAATGACTACGGTCTGTGTTAGAATTGCATTGCTTAGTGGATTGGGAGGACCTGAGGGCCGTTTATCCGAATCAAGGGGTTGCATCTGTTGTAAACTTTTCCTATTTATAGGCCATTTATCAATAAACATATATTATTCAGTATCTCGTGCATTTTGTTTTAACTTTTACTGTTTTGTTTGTGAAAAACGCCCAATGTTTTGATAAACTTGCACATACATAAACTTGCAGGCCTTAGCCAATAATTGTTAAAACTTTGAATTAATTGAGCAACATCATGAATGATGACTGAGATAGTTCCGTTGTGTAGGATACTTTGTTTGTTTGTTCGGTTTGCAGGGTCGTTACCCTTGGGGCAAAGAGGTGTGGATGAAATCCGTTCTATCCCCGACCGGAGTCTGTTTCCCCAGTAAGTAAAGTGCATCTCTATCCTCGTGGAGTTTTTATGTAGTTTGAGT
Organism: Lathyrus sativus; assembly: GCA_963859935.3. NCBI lineage: Eukaryota > Viridiplantae > Streptophyta > Magnoliopsida > Fabales > Fabaceae > Lathyrus > Lathyrus sativus. The sequence goes on from OZ012741.1 coordinate 61,477,374, forward strand.
GAGCAGGTAGCGTGTACGCTTTCCTTCAGCAGTTGGTGCCCATTCAATCCCCACGAAGTGCGTACTCCCCAGTGAGTTGTGATTGGATTTTCTTCCCATGGAGTAATCTACAGCCTGGGTAGGTTCGTCCCCCAGCAGAGCAATCCCTAGTAAGTGGGAAGAAGGTGGTTTCCTCAGCGAATTTGTTCCCTTTTCCCCAGCAGGATAGAGGAAGGTTATTATCTTGGTATTTTCTTTGCAGAAGGCCAGCAAGGGCCCGTTTCTCGGCATAAGTCTAATTTTTTATTGGCATGAGTAGGTTGTTCCCCCAGCAGGGTGGTTTCTGTATCTCTAGCATTTATTTTGCTGATTCAGTTTCGTTGCATTTGCATAAGTGTATAACATCTACCCAAATGCGTAGCATTTCCATTTCGTATGGAGCATTATGCCATTTTCAAACATATGTATCTGAAGCATAAGCCAGGTTTGTTACCTTTGGTGACATTTTCCTTTGAGGGCTGAGGATTTTTGAATTCAGGAGATCTTTGTGTTATTGGTTTCTTCTTTGTAGAGTTGTTTGTTTAAACCTCTCTTTTCCTATTGGAGCTTTCCCTGCAAGTCGTGAGTCGGTTGATTCTGTCACTTGCGCATGTTGGATATGATATGTCAACTTTTGGTTGATAACTCCCAGCATAGTCTATTTCGGGTGTGTTTATCCCAACTTTTGGTTGGTAATCCTTGGTTTCCCAGCAAGGTTCATTCCAACTTTTGGTTGGTATTGTTGTTTTTATTCCAACTTTTAGTTGGTGGCCTATTGGCGTTTGGATTGTTATTCCAACTTTTGGTTGGTAGTCTTTTTTTCCTTAGTAAAGTTGATTATTCCAACTTTTGGTTGGTAATCTTTGTCGCAGTCAGTGCATTTTCATTCAAGTATTTCCGGCAATCCTAACTTTTGGTTAGTAGCCTTTTTATTCCAACTTTTGGTTGGTAACTCCGGATGTTATTCTAACTTTTGGTTGGTAGTCTCTCTTTGTCGACGTTATTCCAACTTTTGGTTGGTAGTTTTCCTTTGTTGATCATTCCAACTTTTGGTTGGTAGTCTGCTTTTGTGGCCCTTGTTCCAACTTTTGGTTGGTAGGGTCAGATGTCATTCCAACTTTTGGTTGGTAGTCTGTTGCTGGTTGGCGTTATTCCAACTTTTGGTTGGTAGTCCCAGTGGGTCTGAAGCTTTGTTGGTTTTATCCCGACTTTTGGTTGGTGGTTCTCCTCTGTTCTTGGACGGAGTCGTTATTCCAACTTTTGGTTGGTGGTTTTCTGTTCCTGGATTTTGGTATTCCAACTTTTGGTTAGTAATTAGTGACCTGTCAGAGTTTGTTTGATTCCAACTTTTGGTTGGTGAGATTTTGGTGCTGACATTCCAACTTTTGGTCGGTATCCTTTGCTTCAATTCCAACTTTTGGTTGGTAGCTTTGGCGTATTCCAACTTTTGGTTGGTAGCTTCGTGCGATTCCAACTTTTGGTTGGTAGCTTCGTGTGTTTCTAACTTTTGGTTGGTAGATTTGTTTACTTCCAACTTTTTGGGTTGGTAGGATTTTTATGGACGTGATTCCAACTTTTGGTTGGTAATTTTTTGGTTTCTCTTGCGAAGTGTTATCCCAACTTTTGGTTGGTAACTTGTGGTTTGTCTGGTGATTTCAACTTTTGGTTGATAGCGTGGATTTGATTTTGTTTGGTATTCTAGTGATCCCAACATTTGGTTGGTAGTTTATGGTTAGTACTGACTTTTGGTCAGTGTACTTCCCCAGTGGTTTATTCTTGTGTGTAGTTCAGTTATCTCCGGAGATTCCTGTGGTTGGCAAATTTTCGGGTTTGTTGGTATTCATTGAGCAGGGGATCAGGAGGTTGTGCATAGTTTACCCAACCTTTTCTTAGCCTGGTTTATGTTTCATTTCATTTTCTTCTAACATATACATTGCATAGCATTTTTCATTGAGCAGGGGATCAGGAGGTTGTGCATAGCAAGAGTAGGTTACCAACAGTGTTGAGCCTAAGCAAGGGGTTTACTCAAGCATGAATGGTCATCAAGTCATCAAGAAGTGGTCAAAGTTTTATGAAAAAGTTGATGGGTGTATGTGGATTGGCTTCTAACTTGGAGACCAGTTGAAGGTCATCAGAGGGTTGTGAATTCATGATTATGGATATGGGATGTTGAGAAATATCATTGAGTGTTTTAGGAGCCATGTTGGAGCTTGTTCAAGTTGTTGTGTCATGTGGAAGAAGCTACAGTCAAGAGTGGTGCATCTAGGGTTTTCATCTGGTTAACCCTTAGTCAACTGTGAAATTGAAGGAGATTAAAACTCAATTCCAAGTCTCTATGGTCATGGGATGTTGTGTTGAGATGTCTAATATATCATTTCAAGATCAATTCATCAAAAATCAAGAGTGTGAAAAGTTACTCAATTAGGGTTCTCAGTGTAAAATCTCATATTTAGTGCTCAACTTCAAGACCACCTACCTCAAGACACAAGTCTCATTTCATCTTGACCCCAACATGAAACTTGTAGATCATGTTTCTAGATTTCTTTTGAGTACTATAAGTCATTCATATGATTTCTAGAACTCAAGTTATGATGTTGGTAAGTTACAGGTCCTCAGATGAATGCGATTTTGGTCAACAAAAGTCAACCAACTTCCAAGGCACTTTTGACCTAGAAGGATGTTTCTCCTTGTTGCACCCTAAAATTTGACCAACCGGTTCTCCTACCTGGTTCGTGGTTTAATTCGTATTCGCATATCAGATGCATGGCATTTGTACACAGACAGAGGATGTCAGGGTTACAGTTTGGTTTTCACCTATAGGACGTCTCAGACCGGTTCGGGTAATCGGAGGTTATTTTGGGAAGTCACGCGCTTCCTGGGTGTTTTCGGCTTACGCGGTGGTTTTTGAGAATTCTTGGTGTCCGGGTTTGCTGTTTACTTCGATCTGGTCTCGCGCTCTTTTATCTTGGTTATCTGCCTTTGTCTGCATTTTGTTAGGATTTAATAGCCGTTTGTAGAATTTTAAATAGGCTTTATAGATTTTTAGAATTTAAATAGATTTTTTTAATATATTTTTAATAGATTTAAATCATTTTTTAGAATTTATAGAGTTTTTTAATAGGTTTTAATAGTTTTTTTTGTAGTTTTAATAGAATAATAGATATTCTTTTAAATAAATAGTATAGATTTTAATAAGAAATTTAATAGGATTAAATAGTTTTTAATAGAAATTCCCTTTTTGGGTTTTTAGCAGAATAGAGTTTAGTTTTTTATAGTATAAATGTTTTTAATATAGGCTAATAGATTTTAATTGGAATAGAATATTAATTGTGTTTAGTTTTAATTAGAGTTTTAAATAATTAGGATTATTTTACTAGTTCATTTCATTTTCATTAGTCCCCATATCATTTCATTAATTCACGTTCAGCATCATACTAATCATATCCATAATCATCATTAGTCAGCATTAATCCAAGTTAATCACGTGTTAATCCATTTAATAGTCCAGTTTAAGTCCCTTAATCACGTGTTTAGTCTGGTAAATCAGGTTTTAGTCCTCAGTCTGAATTAATGGGCCAGGTATCCATTTACGTGGGGCCCAAAGTCCAGCCACGTGTCCTATAAGTACAACGCCACCCGTTCTTCTCTCTTCTTCCCAGCTCTCGCCACGTCACAGCCCCATTCACTCTCTCCACGCCACCTGTCTTCTCCTCATCCTCGCCGGAGCACCCTACCGCCGGGCATGCAAACGCCCTAACCTCCCACCGCCGGCCGCCCTAACCATCACCGGACCGCCGCTCATCTCGCCAGAATCTGCAAAATTTGCAGATTCTCAAGAACTTCATCTTTCCACCAAGATCTCCATCGTGTTCTTCGTGTTTTCCAGGAATCAACACCACCTTCATCTTCCTTCATCTTCTTCCAGATTTTTTCTTCAACAACTTTCATCACGCTTTAATCAGTGTTCTTCCAGATTTCCTCGATTCGCTCATGCGCTCACCAGATTTTCCAGAAGATTTTCAAGATCTCCATCTGCTTTGTGAAGAACTCAAGAACACCTTTCCAGAAAATCTCCGATCCTCATCAGCATCTTCAACTGTTCTTGCATATTGTCCAGATTTTCAACGTGTTCATCCCAGCTTCAACCTATCTTCAACCAGAAATCATCCATCTTCATGCGTTTTCCAGATCGTCAACGAATTTTAAATCGTCTTCGGGATCGTCATCTCTTCTTGTTGTTTTCCCAGAATATCTCCAAGATCGCCTTCGTCACCTCCGAGATCTTCAACGCGATTCCAGATTTCTTCATTAAGGCTTCAAGATTTCCGCGAGCTCCTTCAACATTCTTTATTTCCAGAAGCTTCGTCGCCTTCCTCATTTCTCCAGGTGTGTTCATTCTCCTTTTGATTCGTTACTTGTGCGTAGCTAGGGTTTAGCTGGATCCTTCTTGATGTGTCTAGATCATGAACTGTGAGGATGATTGTGAACCGAGAGTGTGAGATGAAGTTTTTTCGTGTTTGATAGTTGATTTTGGGCTAAGTTTGTTCAGGGCGCGTTAGGGTTTGGGATGTTTCAGAGGATTCAGAGGGAGTTTGAGAGAGAGAGCTTGGAGAGAACGGCGCATTAGGGTTTGTAGGATGAACAGTGAACGAGTCTTTTGGAGGAAGAGTGGTTTTGTTAATTGGTATTTGGGTTAGGGTTTAGATTGGGTTAGGCCCAAGTCCGAATTGCTGCGAATCACCCCCTCATTACTCGTTGACCCCCCTGATTGTGAGAACGCTGGAATGTGGATTGGGCTTAGGCCCCAATTGCTGTGCGCACCCTCCATGTTTAGCCCAAGGTGAAAAACAACTGAGGCGTTTTGCTGAATGCACCCCCCTAGTTTTAGTTTCTTTTTTTATTTTCCTTGTTTTGTCCATGTTAGAAAATATGTCATAAAAAATAGTAGGAGTATCCAATTAATCCCCTTCTTTTTTCTGTAGATTCATAATTCAATTTAGAATTTTATAGTGCAAAAATATTGAATTGATCATGCATTTTCATTTTTATGTGCATTTTTGTATTTTAATTGGAATTGAGTAATTGATTTGTGATGTGTCTGCCTTGCTGATTTTATTTCTCTCATTTGGTAATGAATTTTGTTTTAGTTTTTCAGTATGTTATACTAAACTGATGCCTGCTCCCCATAGGATTTTCATAGATTTTTAGAAATTGATTGATGGTGTTTTAGGGTTAGAGAGTAGAGACCTCCTAAATTGCTGGTTAACCCTTGACCATTCACATGTTAGGGGTTGTTTAGTAGCCTTAGAAGTTGGCTTAGGATTTGAGATTTGATCTTGGGATCATAGAAGCATGTAGGTTTCCCCTAGATTTTTGGTAGATTTTTATAGAGTGTTCTGTTATTTTTGTTTGAGCTTGAGAATAGGAGAAGTCTTGAGGGCTTCTGACTTTGAAGTTCAACTGTGGTTGAACTCTGGAGATATTTTCTTTTGGTTTAAGGGCCTGTGGTTTCTTCTTGAAGTTGGAGGCTGGATGAAGACTTGATGGAGTTTGCAAGGATGTTTGGATTGTAGACCTGGTCTAGGAGCTTGCTCTCTTTCTGTGAGGTTTGAGATCCTGAAGTTTGAGGGAAATTTATGGTACTTTCCTGAGGAAGCCACCATGGATGTCTTCCATTCTTTATTCTCACCTCTTTCTCAAGTACCCAATGATGTTGGAGCCTTCATGTGAGTTTAGTTTCTCCTGAGGAGGAATGTAAACCGATCACAGTTGTTGAGCCACATGGGATATGATTCCTAAGTGGAAGCCCCCTAGTATTTTCCAGAGGAAGGCACTATGGGTCTGTTCACTTAGTTCCCTTAGTTCATCTAGGTTTTCTCAAGTATCCAATGATGTTGGAGCCTTCATGTGAGTTTAGTTTCTCCTGAGGAGGAATGTAAACTGATCACAGTTGTTGAGCCACATGGGATATGATTCCTAAGTGGAAGCCCCCTAGTATTTTCCAGAGGAAGGCACTATGGGTCTGTTCACTTAGTTCCCTTAGTTCATCTAGGTTTTCTCAAGTATCCAATGATGTTGGAGCCTTCATGTGAGTTTAGTTTCTCCTGAGGAGGAATGTAAACCGATCACAGTTGTTGAGCCACATGGGATATGATTCCTAAGTGGAAGTTTCCTAGTACTTTCCTGAGGAAGGCACTATGGGTCTGTCTACTTAGCTCCCTTTCTTTGATAAGCTTGTCTTGAAGCTTGAAGAATGGGATTGATTTCTCCCTTTAGGGTAGATTAGGGTTTTGCTTAGGGTTTTGTTTGAGGCTTTGCTTAGAGATTTGATTAAGGTTTAGTGCAGGGCTTCTGCTCAGGGGTTTGATTAGGGGCTTTGTTCAGGGGTTTGATTTTGGTTTTGTCTAAGGGTCCTGCTCAGGGGTAGTTTCCTGCTTTTGGATAGGGGTTTGTCAGGCTGGTTAGCCTTCTCTTTGTGATGATTGACTTGTGTGGTGTTGTGCTGCATTAGTCTTAGGGGTTCATCTAGATATTTTTGAGATAGGTGCATCTTAGAAATAGGCTTTGTGTGCATGAGAAGTTGAGGTGGTACTCCTTCTGCTTGATTGTTATTGAGTGGCTTGGCTTGCTGGTATTTTGTAGAGCTGAGCTCCCTTGCCTCTGTGGTGTGTGGCCTTGGTGCCTTGCTTGTTTGGTTGTTGCATTCATGCATATTTCCAGTATTTCTTTACTTTGCAGTAATTCCTGTTTGTTGTTTAGTTCTGTTGCCATGATCCCTTAGGAGCTCTAACTTCTCTGCTGTGGAGGAGTTATGATAGACATTAGGTTGGTTAACCAGGCATGATAACATTAGATAGATTCCCCTTTTCAACCATAGTTTTAGGGTGTCTCTTTCCTTTCTCAAAACAACAGAAAAACACTTAATAAAGGATAAAACAAAAGTGAATTCATTTCTTCCGTCAAAGGATTTGAACAAACATCAAAACTTTTTGTCCTCCTGGACTGTGAAAACTCTTGGTTAAGGTGCATTTTCCCATAAAAAACACTTGAACAGCTTGTGTCGTGCATAGCCCGAACTACGTTTGCTCTGATCTTCCATGCCGTGTGGAAGTACGTAGGCACAGGACGCGATGTCCTGGCGAGCAACCTTCCCCCCGTCTAGACGTAGGTAGTCGAACTACGTTGACTCTAACTTTCCCATTGCACGAGGGAGTACGTAGGCCCAGAACAGCGTATGTTCTGTCGAGTCCTGTCCTTTTCTTTTCTTTTTCAGACTGACCACTAGCGTAGATAGATAAACACACCCTTTTCCTTATAAACACCAAGCGCGGATCCCGTCGAGTACGACGGACGTGAGGGGTGCTAATACCTTCCCCTTGCGTAACCGACTCCCGAACCCAGGTTTTGGTTGCGATGACCATACCTTTCCCGTTTTTTTGCGAGGTTTACTTCGAGCGTTTCCTTTCCCTCCGTTGGGATAAATAACGCATGGTGGCGACTCTTCTGTCATGCCGGCGCCGATTTTCGCAGTAGCGACAGCTGGCGACTCTGCTGGGGACTTCAGCATCTAGGGACTTTCCCATCCCTTATGCTGGGACCGTTTCCCATCCCCTACGCGAGTCAATCCTAGCGCTTGGGTGTTTATCTGTTGGGTGTTGTGCATATGTGTTTTACTTTTCCGCATCTTTACCTTTCCGCATTTACTTTCAGCACTGTATATTATTGTGATTATCGCTGTGGGAAAGGGAGGTTACTATGAGTGAGAAGCCGGACCTGGGCTTGAGTATGCACCTAGACATAGTTGTGGAGAGTAGTAGACGAACCTGTTTGCTGAGCAGACACCGTTCCCTACGAAATCTGCGCTCAGACAAGGTTCTCTCCGAGGTGCTCCTTTCCGATCCTGAGGATCTGAGGGGAGTCCAGACGTGAGGATTGTCGACTCTGGGGACCGACCAATTGGAAGTCAGCTAAGTGAGGCCTCTTCATGACTTGATGATGCCACTCCTTCTGGGAATCGTATCGTCACTCATGAAAGTCTGTGACGCTGATGACCGCATAGGATGTCGTACCTTTGTCTGTGGATTAGGTCTATACCTGTGAGGGGGATTGGGTTATTGCAGGAAAACTGGCCTTCAGAAACCAGAATTCAGTATTGATCAGATGGTTTTCTTAGCTCGTTAGCAGGTGTGTTGTTTGGATCAGATGGATTTCTTGTCTGAGGTTGATACTATTATCAGATGGTTTTCTCGTCAGAGACAGAGGTTCCGATGGATTTCTTACCAGGGTATTGGTATTTTGGGTGACGGATAATAGTCAGTGTCATGGGGTTCTGGTGACTGTGGTGGTTTTCTATTCTTGACATCACAGAGATGTTCCTCTTCAGGCTACAGCGTGGCCTCTGTGTTCATTGATTGCATCATTTATCATATTGCATTATTGCATTACCATTTGCATCCAACTAACGTGTGTGTATTGCAGGTACATATTTTCCCTCCCAGTTCCGGTGGTTGTTTCCTAGCAGACATGGAAGCCATGAAGAGAGTGTTACCCTACAGATTCCTGTCTCCAGATACCAGTCTGTTGTCAGAGTTAATTACTATTGCTATGAAGAAGGTGATGGGAGATTTCAGGAAGACATATGGGAGGATCCTAACTTATGTTTACCAGCCCTCGGCTTATGAGATCAGCGACATTTACACCCTGTTGCAGTTTTATGACGCTGAGCTCAGGTGTTTCGTATTTCCTGACTTTGTCTTGGCTCCTACCCTGGAGGAGTATTATGCATTCTTGGATATACCGATTCGCGAGCAGATGCCTTTCTATCACACGGACGCTAAGCCTAATCTGGCTAAGCTTTCTGCTATTCTGTACTTAGGAGAGTTTGAGCTGACAGGGAAGATGATCAGAAAAGGAGATGCGTGGGGATTTCCGTTGGTTGTTTTGGTAGAGAAGGCTCGGGAGTATGCTAAGAAGGGTGGCTGGGTTGTTTTTGATGCCATCCTTGCTGTGTGTGTTTATGGCATTGTATTGTTCCCAAACCAACCTGATTTTGTTGATGCAGATGCTTTCTATATTCTGGCTGCAAAGAACCCAGTTCCTACCTTGCTGGGAGATATCCACCATTCCACTCATTACAAAAGTGAAAAACGGCGAGGAAAGAACGTCTCTTGCTGTGTACCTCTACTGTGCAGGTGGTTTACTAGTCATATGCTGAAGTCAGGGCCTTTCGTCACTTCTATTGATTCTTTAGGATGGCCCGAGCGCTTGATGGGGTTGACTTCTGAGAATGTGGTGTGGGTTAATGAGGAGGTGTTAGGAGTTGAGGTCATATACAGATGCGGAGGATTCCCTAATGTTCCTTTGATAGGAAGGAGAGGGTCTGTCAATTACAACCCTTCCCTATTAATCAGGCAGTTTGGGTATGCACCTCAGGAAGCGCCGAAGCCCGAGGAGATACAGGAATCTCTGTATCTTACTGGGGCAATAGAGGAAGAGATGTTGATCAAGCTTAAGAAAGCATGGAAGAACTTGCATAAGAGAGGAAGGTCTTCGTGTAGAAAAGGGGGTACTCGAGTTCTTGGTCCGTATGTGGAATGGATTCGTGAACGAGCTACGAAATTCCTTATGCCTTATCCTACAGTTCAGCCATTGCATCCTTCTTCGGTGGAGGAGCCCACCACTGTAGACATACAGGTATACAAGCAGCTGATGGTGGAGAAAGAAGAGTTAGCAAAGGCTAAAGAAGCTTTAGAGAAAGAGAACGCCCAGCTTCGTCATGAAAAGATTGAAACAGGATATTATTCTAAGCAACAGGCTGAAACTTTGAAACATCTGAAGACTACTTTATTGGAGTTGACTGAAACCAAGAAGCGTCTGGAGTTAGATGTAGACTCAGTTAGCATAGTATTGGCTACTAAGAAGCAAGAACTGGAAAGGGCCTACACGAAGCTAGCCAAGTTCAGAGAACATTGGGACATTACTATGGCCAAACGCAAGGAGCGGGAAGAAGAGCTAAAGATACAGGTTGCTCAGTTGGGAGAACAGGTTAAAGTGAAGACTGAAGAGCTCGAAGAAGAAGCATGCCGTCGATACGAGGCCGAACGCAAACTGATTGATGCCATGAAGAATCTAGAAGATTGTCAGTGCAGAGCAGACACCAAGAGGCCCAAACCTGAGGATGGTAACCAGGATAAGGCTTGGGAAGATTTTGTCAGAGATATCCAAGGAACGGTCAGGAAAAGGGATTAGTTGATAGAAGGCTTGATTTATCGACCGGATCACCCAGAGACGAAGAAGCTGGTTGAGGATTTCTGTGACCGTACCCGCACTTGATTTCTTTCTTGTATTCTATGTGTTGAGATCACCACCAGGCATGTTGGTTGGGATCCTCCTTTAGCATATCAGTTGTATGGAACATAGTTGCGTAAATATCCCCAACACACACATGCACGTTAGCATTTTTGCATTGTTGTTTGCATGAATCACATTGCATTACAGGTTTGCGATCCGTGTTCCTTATCATTCTTCATCCATATCCAGGTATTTTCAGGATTGCAGAAAATCGGGTCCACCGTTACTCTACCAGAACTAATCACAAGAAAATCATGGACAACGTGCAGAGTGAAATGCAAGAAATGCGTGACAGGATGGCCATGCTCATGAAAACCATGGAGACCATCGCCAAAGGACAAGAGCAGCTGCAGAATCTGGTTCAACCGATAGTCGCACGGGCTGAAAACAACGGGACACCGCATGGTGAAAATATTGCTGCTTCTCCCTGAATTGAGAATCGTCAAAGTGCTGATGCTATTCCCGTAACCGGTTTGAATGCTGGAGAAACTGGTCCTGCAGGTGGAGGTGGGAACGCCGGTAATATGAATACCAATGCAGATACTGCTGGGGTATTTGTGGGTAATGTCAACCAGGGTTTCAATGGGGGCGTTGAGAATGTCGGAATGAATGGTAATAATGGTAACCGGGGCTTCAATGGTGTGAACATGGGGTATGGCCACATTGCTGGCACCAAGGCTGGGTTTGGTGACTATGGTTATGGTAATCTTGGATATGGAACTGGTGCGTACAACGCTCAAGAGATGGGCAATCTGAGGTATGACCCCAGGTACTTCCAAACGGGTCCGGGCCGTGATGCAGATTATGTTGGATACGATGCAGTACCTCGCTGGGAGGATCGTCAGGAGGATGTGTTCTCTGGTCAGAATGAGGGTTATGAAAGAGCTAGGGATGACAACCATCGGATGAGATTTCTGGAAGAGAAAGTGAACGGATTAGCCAGCCAGAATGCTCTTGGGCTGGATATGTCAAATATGGGGCTGGTCCCAGGGTTGAGGGTCCCGCTGAAATTCAAAGCGCCGTCATTTGATAAGTACAAAGGGGATACATGCCCTAGGGTGCATGTGCGCGCGTTTTACAGGCGTATGTCCGCGTATTCTGAGGATGAAAAGATGCTAATGCACTTCTTCCAGGATAGCCTGTCAGGGCCATCGCTGGAGTGGTACATGAGCTTGGAGCCTACTCAGATCAGGAGTTGGAAAGAGCTGGCAGAGGCTTTTGTTCGACATTATCAATATAATAGTGATCTCGCCCCCAACCGAGTCCAGCTGCAGAGCATGTCTCAAAAGTCTAGTGATAGCTTTAAGGAATACGCCCAGAGATGGCGAGATCTGGCTGCTAGGGTACACCCTCCGATGGTGGAGCGCGAAATGATGGATATGTTCATAGGAACTTTTTCTGGAATGTATTATGACTGGTTGCTCAATTTTTCGATGAGTACCTTCTCTGAATTGATCTTGATGGGGGAGCGCATTGAAAACGGGGTGAAGATTGGTAAAATTCAAGCGGGTGAGTCCAGTTCTGCAGGAGGTAATAAGAAGACGTTTGGTGGTAAAAGACAGGGTGATACCAACGCTGTATACAATGCTCGACGGAGAAATAGAGGTCAGAACTGGCATCAGCAGTCGCAGGTTGCAAGTGTAACCATTCCAGGGCCTTCTCAGCAGCAGAGACAGCAACCACAACAGCAGGCTCAGCAGCAGCCAATTAATAATCAGCGCAGATTTCAGAACCCGCGACCGAGGAGAGTATTCGAGGTACCGCCGGTATCGTATGCAGAACTTCTTCAAGCTTTGTTGAAATTGCAGCTAGTCGAGAAGAGGACCTTAGCACCACCAACTGGCCAGCCACCAGTCGGGTATGATATTAATGAGCATTGTGACTTCCATTCGGGTGCACCAGGATACAATATTGAAAATTGCCTAGCTTTCAAGCATAAAGTACAGGATTTGCTTGATAGTACGACTATTAACTTCGGGAAGGACGGTCCCAATATCACGCAGCAGCCAATGCCCAAGCATGGTGGGGCTGGGGCCAATGCAATCCTGGCAGATGATGAGTTGGACTTGATTTCGGAAGTGAGCAAGCTGAAAACCCCTTTGAGTTACGTAAAGCAGCATTTATTGAAAGGAGGTGTCTATCCCGGATGCAGTGAAGAGTGTGATGACTATTTGGTTCAACCTGGGGGCTGTGAGAAGTTGAAAAGGGGAGTTCAAGGTTGGATTGATGAAGGAATCCTGCAGTTTGATAGGTCTGTGGGGCGAGAGAAGTCTGTTGAGACAAAATCTGAAAAAGAGCGCAGTGAGGTTGCTACGATCACCATTCCGTTCAAACCAGTGACGATTTCGGCATTATCGAAAAGGCCGACCATTACTATTACCAAGGCTAAACCAGTCCCTTATGAGAGCACAAAGGCAGTCCCGTGGAGCTACGGTGCTGAAGTGTATTGCAATGGGGAGAAGATTGACTTGAGTGATCCGCCAGCGGGATCCGTAGATAACATAGTGGGAGTGGGTGGTATAACCCGGAGCGGGAGAATTTTCACTTCACCTGAGGTCGAGGCAGAGAGGCTCGCCAGGGGTAAGAACAAAGTTGTTGAGGGGGAAGCTTCGGGGAGTAAGGAGAAAGAACCGATAACCAAAGATGTGGAAGAATTCGTGAGATTGATTCGCAAAAGTGACTATAAGATCGTAGATCACCTGCAGCAGACCCCGTCCAAGATCTCTATATTATCGTTGTTGTTGTGTTCTGAGGCGCATAGAAATGCCCTGTTGAAGGTACTTGAGACATCTTTCGTGCCGCAAGAAATTTCAGTCAATCAGCTGGAGGGAGTTATGGCACATGTCAATGCTGGGCATGGTTTGGGATTCACGGATTTTGACCTAACGCCTAGAGGGCGTGATCACAATAATGCCTTGCACATCTCTATCGAATGCCGGGGCACTATTTTATCCCATGTGCTGGTAGACACTGGGTCCTCGTTGAATGTGTTACCAAAGAAAGCCCTGTTGAAATTGGATACCCGTGGGTTGTTATGCATCCCTAGTGATTTGGTGGTGAGGGCCTTTAACGGAACAAGGAGGTCGGTATTCGGGTCAGTAACGTTACCCATCCAGGTAGGTCCGGAGGTGTTTGATACAGTGTTTTACATCATGGACATCTAGCCTGCATATAGCTGTTTGATCGGGAGACCTTGGATCCATGCCGCTGGGGCAGTAACTTCTACACTCCATCAGAAGCTGAAGTATATGGTTGAGGGGAGTATTGTGACGGTGTGTGGCGAAGAGGATATCTTAGTCAGTCATTTGTCTTCCTTCAAATACGTGGAGGTAGATGGAGAGATTCATGAAACGCCGTGTCAAGCGTTCGAAGGGGTGAAGGTTAAAGAAGAAGCTCCGATAAAGAGTGAAGGGCAAGAGGTGGTCGTCTCTTCATATAAAGAAGCCAAGGCGTTGGTACAAGCAGGAGAGACTCAGAAGTGGGGGCAGGTTCTGGACATCCCAGTGAAGTAAGATAGGTATGGCTTGGGGTACCGCCCATCTCCCTCACAGAGCGCGCCTAAGTACAAGGGACCTGTGGTGTTCACGCCCGGAGGGGTTAGCTTTGAAAGGATCAATGCCGTGTCTGATACGGAGGAAGTGGATAGCGACCGCGACATGGACGCATGGATTCGACCCAGCACGTCGGGGCAAAGCCTATGCAACTGGTCCATCCAGGACGTCATCCAAGTCACCAAACAGTAATGCGTTGTTTTTTGTTTTTTTCAATCATTGTATGATCACATGCCTTGCCCGGGGCATCGTTGACCTCGTCTTAGGGACTAACTGTTTACCTGTATGTTTGCCTGATCAATAAATGATGACGTTTTTTACATTCAAATGTTGTGATCCTGTTCTTTCTGTTTTTATTTTGCAATAAAATGGCAGCGTGGTTATGTATTTTGTTTGTATATCATTTTGAAGCACTTAACCGTTTCCCTCGCAGGGTTCATGAATTTTCAGATGACATCGACCAAAGACTTCCTATGACTCGTTTAGACTTCGAGCATCCGATCTTCCAAGTTGAGGAGGAGATTGTTGAGGATAGTGACTTATCAGAAGAGCTGAGTCGGTTGTTGAAGCAAGAGGAGAGGGTCATCCTGCCTCACCAGGAAGAGATTGATATTGTCAATTTAGGGTCTAAAGAATGCGTCAGGAATATCCGTATAGGGGCCGCGTTGCAGGTTGACATCAAGCAAGAGCTTATTGAGATGCTGCGTGAATACAGTGATATATTTGCTTGGTCCTACGAGGACATGTCGGGTTTGGATACCGACATGGTTGTTCACCGTCTGCCGTTGAGGGAAGATTGCTCGCCTGTGAAGCAGAAACTCAGAAGAACTCGTCCTGACATGGTTGTAAAGATAAAGGAAGAAGTGCAGAAGCAATGGGATGCTGGGTTCCTGGCTGTCACCACTTATCCCACTTGGGTCGCTAATATCGTGCCTGTGCCAAAGAAAGATGGCAAGGTTCGAATGTGTGTTGATTATAGGGATCTAAACAAAGCGAGCCCGAAAGATAATTTCCCGCTGCCGCATATTGACGTGTTAGTTGACAATACGACTCAGTTTTCGGAATTCTCTTTCATGGATGGATTTTCGGGGTACAACCAGATCAAAATGGCTCTGGAGGATATGGAAAAAACGACCTTTATCACCCCGTGGGGAACCTTCTGTTATAAGGTGATGCCCTTTGGTTTGAAAAATGCTGGGGCAACGTACCAGCGGGCTATGACAACGCTCTTTCATGACATGATGCACAAAGAGATTGAGGTGTATGTCGATGACATGATTGCCAAGTCTCAAACAGAGGAAGAACATCTGGTTAATCTGCTGAAGTTGTTCAAGAGGCTGAGGAAGTTCAGGATGAGGCTGAATCCTAACAAGTGTACCTTCGGAGTGAGATCCGGGAAGCTACTGGGGTTCATTGTGAGCAAGAAAGGAATCGAGGTCGATCCTGCAAAAATAAAAGCAATACAAGAGATGCCAGCACCGAGAAAAGAAAAAGAAGTCTGTGGATTCTTAGGGAGGTTGAACTACATTGCTAGGTTCATCTCTCACCTAAAGACCACGTGTGAACCTTTGTTCAAACTGTTAAAGAAAGATCAAGCGGTGGTCTAGAACGACAATTGCCAAAGGGCATTTGAAAAGATAAAAGAATACTTGCAGGAACCTCCGGTGTTAATACCCCCAGTGGCGGGACGACCACTGATTATGTATCTGACGGTTCTTGAGAACAGCATGGGTTGTGTCCTCGGTCAACATGACGAGACAGGAAGGAAAGAGCATGCAATTTACTACTTGAGTAAAAAGTTCACGGATTGTGAATCTCGATACTCTGTGCTCGAAAAGACGTGTTGTGCATTGGCGTGGGCTGCCAAACGTCTAAGACAGTACATGCTGAACCATACAACCATGTTGATATCGAAGATGGATCCGATCAAGTATGTGTTTGAAAAGCAAGCGCTCTCTGGAAGGATTGCTAGATGGCAAATGGTATTGACAGAATACGATATCCAGTATGTTTCCCAGAAGGCCATTAAGGGAAGTGTTCTATCCGAATATCTTGCCGAACAACCAATTGAGGATTATCAGCCTATGAAGTTTGAGTTTCCTGATGAGGACATAATGTACTTGAAAGCTAAAGATTGTGATGAGCTGTTGCCTAATGAGGGTCCTGAGCGGAGTTCCCAGTGGCAATTGATTTTTGATGGGGCTGTCAATTCATACGGTAGTGGGATTGGGGCAATCATTACAACTCCCCACGGGTCGCACATCCCGTTTACAGCCAGATTGACTTTTCCAGTGACGAATAACGAACCCGAGTACGAAGCTTGTATTATGGGGTTGGAGGAGGCTATCGATCTGAGGATCAAGAATCTGGACGTATATGGGGATTCAGCATTGGTTGTGAATCAGATTAAGGGAGAGTGGGAGACACGCCAACCTAATCTGGTACCGTACATGAATTATGCGAGAAGGTTGCTACCTTTCTTTGATAAGGTGGAGTTCCATCATGTACCTCGGGCGGAGAATCAAATGGCAGACGCCCTTGCAACATTATCCTCGATGTATAAGGTCAACTACTGGAATGAGGCTCCCAGGATTGTCATATCTCGCCTTGATAGGCCGGCCTTTGTGTTTGCGATTGATGAAGCATCTGACGATAAACCTTGGTATTTCGACATACAGAATTTCCTGGAGAACAAGGAATATCCGACTGGGGCATCCAGTCGTGATCAGAAGACTCTAAGGAGATTAGCAGGCAACTTCTATCTGAATCCCGACGGCGTTTTGTATAGAAGGAACCACGATTTGGTACTCCTCCGGTGTGTAGACGAGAAGGAAGCCAATTTACTCATGGAAGAGGTCCATGAAGGAACTCTTGGTACACATGCTGGTGGGCATGCTATGACCCGAAAGTTGTTGCGGGCAGGGTATTATTGGTTAACGATGGAGATGGACTGTTTCAAGTTCGCCAAGCGGTGTCACAAGTGCCAGATCTATGCTGATAAGATCCATGTGCCACCCAGTCCACTGAATGTTATGGCTTCTCCGTGGCCTTTCTCCATGTGGGGAATTGATATGATTGGCAAGATTGAGCCTGCTGCTTCTAATGGGCATCGCTTCATCCTGGTCGCGATTGATTATTTTACCAAGTGGGTAGAAGCAACATCTTATGCCAATGTGACGAAACAGGTGGTGGCCAGATTTATCAAGAGAGATATAATTTGCAGATACGGTATTCCTGAACGGATCATTACTGATAATGGTTCGAACTTGAATAATAAGATGATGAAGGATCTTTGTCGGGAATTTAAGATCGAGCATCATAATTCATCTCCGTACAGACCCAAGATGAATGGCACTGTTGAAGCGGCCAACAAGAACATAAAAAAGATTGTTCAGAAGATGGTGGTAACGTATAAGGATTGGCATGAGATGTTGCCGTTTGCTTTGCACGGTTATCGCACGACAATGCGTACATCAACCGGGGCAACTCCGTTCTCATTGGTGTATGGCATGGAGGCAGTCCTGCCATTGGAGGTTGAGATACCATCTTTGAGGGTTTTGCTTGATGTTCAGCTTGATGAGGCAGAGTGGGTGAAAAATAGATTGAATCAGCTGAGCTTGATAGACGAGAAGAGACTGGCATCAATTGCACATGGTAGGCTGTATCAGAGCCGGATGAAGAAAGCGTTCGACAATAAGATTCGACCTCGAAGCTTTCAGACGGGTGATCTTGTGCTGAAGAAGATTCTCCCACCGCAATCGGATCACAGGGGCAAATGGACTCCCAATTATGAAGGTCCATACGTCGTGAGAAAGGTCTTCTCTGGAGGAGCTTTATTATTATCCACCATGGATGGTGAAGACTTTTTGTCCCCTATGAACTCGGACGCAGTTAAAAAATACTTTGCTTAAAAATTGACCCGCTGGACAGTAAAAAGAGAGTCCCGGCAAAAATGGGGCATCCTGGCGAACCAAAAACAGAATAAAAAGGTTCAGGCAAAAGTTAGGGATAAAATGAAAAAATGTACACCCGCGAAGTTGAAAACCTACACTGGGCGGCTTCGGCAAAAAGGGGTATCCCGGTGAATTGAAAACCCGCAAAGGGCGATTCACGCAAAAGTTAGGGATTTGAGAAGCAAATGACTGCGGTCCAAGTTTGATTATCTAGTGGTTTGGGAGAACCTGGGGGGTCGACTATCCAAAGCAATCTCTTCCGAAGACAGAGATTAGGAAAGCGTCAGAGTCCGGCGAGTCATAGGAGGATCGGTTCATGGTGTTCGTCTGTAACATGTTGCCGACATGTGTACAAATTTTATTCTGTATCTTTGTACATTTCTGCATTTTGTTTATGTGTGACTACCTCTTTTCAGGAGTTGCATCTGATGTACAAATCTTGCCTATTTTCAGGCCGTTATCAATAAAGTATGTTATTCAGTGTAGTGTGTGACTTTGGTTTTAACTTTTACAGTTTTGTTTGTAAAAAAACGCCGATGTTTTTGATAAAACTTACATGTGTGTAAACAGGCGGGCCTCGGCCGATGATTGTTAAAACCGGAAATTACCTGAATGGTTGTCTTGGGTGATTACCAAGATGTTTCTTTTTGCATAGATTGTCTTGTGTTTGCTTGTCGACTTTTGCAGGTATTCAAAAGCTCGCATAGTTCCCCGCCAGAGTCCATGGCAGGCTAGTACCCTCTCCAGAGAATGAATGTTGTGTCTTTCCCCAGTGAGGTCGCCCCAGGAAAAATTGAAGGTTGTCTCCCCAGGAGAGTGGAGATTGCGTCAAGGGAAAAGATCAATGTATCTTCAGTAGTTCAGAATCGGCTTATCAAGCAGAGCAGAGTCCTCCCCAGCAAGGGTCGAGACGGATATGATTAACCCGCTCAAAGAGTCTTGTGTAGTGCGAATCAGAGCACACCGGTCAGTCCCCAGCTCAGTGATAGCAGGATGAGCTATCCCCACAGGGCGTAATCAGAGTGTTGATACCTTTTGAAAGCAGTTTCCAGGATTGCTCTTCTCTTTCCCCAACAGGTTGATCCTTCCTTGTCAGGACGATCATTTTCAGCAGAGTCTGAAGTTATGAGTTTGTGAGCTAATTTCCCAGCAGGATGGTTATCCCCAGCGGAGTTAGTTCATCTTTCCAGCATTTATTTTGCTGGAAGCGTATCGGCAGTATTCCGGTTATCCCCAGCGGATCCAGTTTGTCTTCAGCATTTATTTTGCTGAAGTAACTCTTTGCATAAGCATGCATCATGAGCACTTGCATTTTACACGAATACATAGCATTTCCATGCAGTGTGGAAGCATTACGGCATTATCAAACATGTGCATTTGGAAACGTAAGCAGGATTGATTACCCGTCTAGCTTCAGGTGTATTTTCTCTGTCGATAAGTGAGATTGTGGTTCACAGAGATGTGTATGTTTGGTTTGCGACGCAGGGCGCGCAGTGATCGTGTTTCCTCCTGTCAAGAGGGTTGTGGCGCAGGGCACGCAGTGATCGTGGTCATCGTTATGTTATGGGGTTTTTGCGGAAGAAGTACGCAGTGATCGTGTTTCTCCCGTCAAGAAGGTTGTGGCGCAAGGCACGCAGTGATCGTATTCATCTTGTTATGGGCAGTATATGGGGGGTCAGGCACGCAGTGATCGTGTTCGTCATGTCATATTCCCCTAACAGAGTTTGCTTGGTCAAGCACCTTTTTCCCCCAGCTGAGTCTTTCTCAGGATGCTGTGGTGTCAGCATTGGAAGATGGTAATGCAGATTTTTGGGTGGTTACCCGCGGTTTCCCCAGCAGGGTGTTACTTCAATGAGTTACTTGGTTAAGTTCCTCGTAGTCCCCAGCAGGGTATTCGCCACGGAGTTGCTGGGTTAAGTTCCTCGTATTTTCCAACAAGGTTATTCTCGTTAAGGTGCTTGGTTAAGTTCCCAATTTCCCCAGCGGAGTGTTTTCAGGATACCTATTGCTAGAATAGGTATTTGACGGTCGCCGGCAGAATTGTCCTCTCAGAGATGCTTGGTTAAGTTCCCAATTTCCCCAGCAGAGTGTTTTCAGGATACCTATTGCCAGAATAGGTATTTGATGGTCGCCGGCAGAATTGTCCTCTCAGAGCTGCTTGGTTGAGTTTCTCGTTCCCCCGCAGGGATGCTCGTTCAGGTACGAACGGAAGGTTGGTAAGCGAAATCAACATTTTCTCGCTGTTTAGTGGATGCTCGTTCAGGTACGAACGGAAGGTTGGTAAGTGAAATCAACATTTTCTCGCTGTTTAGTGGATGCTCGTTCAGGTACGAACGGAAGGTTGGTAAGTGAAATCAACATTTTCTCGCTGTTTAGTGGATGCTCGTTCAGGTACGAACGGAAGGTTGGTAAGTGAAATCAACATTTTCTCGCTGTTTAGTGGATGCTCGTTCAGGTACGAACGGAAGGTTGGTAAGTGAAATCAACATTTTCTCGCTGTATAGTGGATGCTCGTTCAGGTACGAACGGAAGGTTGGTAAGTGAAATCAACATTTTCTCGCTGTTTAGTGGATGCTCGTTCAGGTACGAACAGAAGGTTGATAAGTGAAATCAACATCTTCTCACTGGTTAGTGTATGCTCACTTCTTCGGAACAGGATGGTCTATGGACAATATCAGATTATTTCATAAACAGGTTGATGGATAGGTGTTTAGTTGTCGCTGTGGCAACAGAAGTCAGTTCCCTGGTTAATTCTCCCCAAGCAGTGGTGTACGCAATTTATTTTTGCGGTTGGAAAATTTCAGGGTTTATTGGTATTCAACCGTCTCGTACCTCGATTATCTGAAGGTCGTTCGCTCTTCATCCAGTCGGGTCCAAGCCGTTTGAATAGAAGCAGCTGTTGCACCCTAAAATTTGACCAACCGGTTCTCCTACCTGGTTCGTGGTTTAATTCGTATTCGCATATCAGATGCATGGCATTTGTACAAATGACAGAGGATGTCAGGGTTACAATTTGGTTTTCACCTATAGGACGTCTCAGACCGGTTCGGGTAATCGGAGGTTATTTTGGGAAGTCACGCGCTTCCTGGGTGTTTTCGGCTTACGCGGTGGTTTTTGAGAATTCTTGGTGTCCGGGTTTGCTGTTTACTTCGATCTGGTCTCGCGCTCTTTTATGTTGGTTATCTGCCTTTGTCTGCATTTTGTTAGGATTTAATAGCCGTTTGTAGAATTTTAAATAGGCTTTATAGATTTTTAGAATTTAAATAGATTTTTTCTATATATTTTTAATAGCTTTAAATCATTTTTTAGAATTTATAGAGTTTTTTAATAGGTTTTAATAGTTTTTTTTGTAGTTTTAATAGAATAATAGATATTCTTTTAAATAAATAGTATAGATTTTAATAAGAAATTTAATAGGATTAAATAGTTTTTAATAGAAATTCCCTTTTTGGGTTTTTAGCAGAATAGAGTTTAGTTTTTTATAGTATAGATGTTTTTAATATAGGCTAATAGATTTTAATTGGAATAGAATATTAATTGTGTTTAGTTTTAATTAGAGTTTTAAATAATTAGGATTAGTTTACTAGTTCATTTCATTTTCATTAGTCCCCATATCATTTCATTAATTCACGTTCAGCATCATACTAATCATATCCATAATCATCATTAGTCAGCATTAATCCAAGTTAATCACGTGTTAATCCATTTAATAGTCCAGTTTAAGTCCCTTAATCACGTGTTTAGTCTGGTAAATCAGGTTTTAGTCCTCAGTCTGAATTAATGGGTCAGGTATCCATTTACGTGGGGCACAAAGTCCAGCCACGTGTCCTATAAGTACAACGCCACCCGTTCTTCTCTCTTCTTCCCAGCTCTCGCCACGTCACAGCCCCATTCACTCTCTCTCCAGCACATGTGTGCTGCATGCAAGTTCTCTCCACGCCACCTGTCTTCTCCTCATCCTCGCCGGAGCACCCTACCGCCAGGCATGCAAACGCCCTAACCTCCCACCGTCGGCCGCCCTAACCATCACCGGACCGCCGCTCATCTCGCCGGAATCTGCAAAATTTGCAGATTCTCAAGAACTTCATCTTTCCACCAAGATCTCCACCGTGTTCTTCGTGTTTTCCAGGAATCATCACCACCTTCATCTTCCTTCATCTTCTTCCAGATTTTTTCTTCAACAACTTTTATCACGCTTTAATCAGTGTTCTTCCAGATTTCCTCGATTCGCTCATGCGCTCACCAGATTTTCCAGAAGATTTTCAAGATCTCCATCTGCTTTGTGAAGAACTCAAGAACACCTTTCCAGAAAATCTCCGATCCTCATCAGCATCTTCAACTGTTCTTGCATATTGTCCAGATTTTCAACGTGTTCATCCCAGCTTCAACCTATCTTCAACCAGAAATCATCCATCTTCACGCGTTTTCCAGATCGTCAACGAATTTTAAATCGTCTTCGGGATCGTCATCTCTTCTTGTTGTTTTCCCAGAATATCTCCAAGATCGCCTTCGTCACCTCCGAGATCTTCAACGCGATTCCAGATTTCTTCATTAAGGCTTCAAGATCTCCGCGAGCTCCTTCAACATTCTTTATTTCCAGAAGCTTCGTCGCCTTCCTCATTTCTCCAGGTGTGTTCATTCTCCTTTAGATTCGTTACTTGTGCGTAGCTAGGGTTTAGCTGGATCCTTCTTGATGTGTCTAGATCATGAACTGTGAGGATGATTGTGAACCGAGAGTGTGAGGTGAAGTTTTTTCGTGTTTGATAGTTGATTTTGGGCTAAGTTTGTTCAGGGCGCATTAGGGTTTGGGATGTTTCAGAGGATTCAGAGGGAGTTTGAGAGAGAGAGCTTGGAGAGAACGGTGCATTAGGGTTTGTAGGATGAACAGTGAACGAGTCTTTTGGAGGAAGAGTGGTTTTGTTAATTGGTATTTGGGTTAGGGTTTAGATTGGGTTAGGCCCAAGTCTGAATTGCTGCGAATCACCCCCTCATTACTCGTTGACCCCCCCTGATTGTGAGAACGCTGGAATGTGGATTGGGCTTAGGCCCCAATTGCTGTGCGCACCCTCCATGTTTAGCCCAAGGTGAAAAACAACTGAGGCGTTTTGCTGAATGCACCCCCCCTGGTTTTAGTTTCTTTTTTTATTTTCCTTGTTTTGTCCATGTTAGAAAATATGTCATAAAAAATAGTAGGAGTATCCAATTAATCCCCTTCTTTTTTCTGTAGATTCATAATTCAATTTAGAATTTTATAGTGCAAAAATATTGAATTGATCATGCATTTTCATTTTTATGTGCATTTTTGTATTTTAATTGGTATTGAGTAATTGATTTGTGATGTGTCTGCCTTGCTGATTTTATTTCTCTCATTTGGTAATGAATTTTGTTTTAGTTTTTCAGTATGTTATACTAAACTGATGCCTGCTCCCCATAGGATTTTCATAGATTTTTAGAAATTGATTGATGGTGTTTTAGGGTTAGAGAGTAGAGACCTCCTAAATTGCTGGTTAACCCTTGACCATTCACATGTTAGGGGTTGTTTAGTAGCCCTAGAAGTTGGCTTAGGCTTTGAGATTTGATCTTGGGATCATAGAAGCATGTAGGTTTCCCCTAGATTTTTGGTAGATTTTTATAGAGTGTTCTGTTATTTTTGTTTGAGCTTGAGAATAGGAGAAGTCTTGAGGGCTTCTGACTTTGAAGTTCAACTGTGGTTGAACTTTAGAGATATTTTCTTTTGGTTTAAGGGCTTGTGGTTTCTTATTGAAGTTGGAGGCTGGATGAAGACTTGATGGAGTTTGCAAGGATGTTTGGATTGTAGACCTGGTCTAGGAGCTTGCTCTCTTTCTGTGAGGTTTGAGATCCTGAAGTTTGAGGGAAATTTATGGTACTTTCCTGAGGAAGGCACTATGGATGTCTTCCATTCTTTCTTCTCACCTCTTTCTCAAGTATCCAATGATGTTGGAGCCTTCATGTGAGTTTAGTTTCTCCTGAGGAGGAATGTAAACCGATCACAGTTGTTGAGCCACATGGGATATGATTCCTAAGTGGAAGCCCCCTAGTATTTTCCAGAGGAAGGCACTATGGGTCTGTTCACTTAGTTCCCTTAGTTCATCTAGGTTTTCTCAAGTATCCAATGATGTTGGAGCCTTCATGTGAGTTTAGTTTCTCCTGAGGAGGAATGTAAACCGATCACAGTTGTTGAGCCACATGGGATATGATTCCTAAGTGGAAGCCCCCTAGTATTTTCCAGAGGAAGGCACTATGGGTCTGTTCACTTAGTTCCCTTAGTTCATCTAGGTTTTCTCAAGTATCCAATGATGTTGGAGCCTTCATGTGAGTTTAGTTTCTCCTGAGGAGGAATGTAAACCGATCACAGTTGTTGAGCCACATGGGATATGATTCCTAAGTGGAAGTCTCCTAGTACTTTCCTGAGGAAGGCACTATGGGTCTGTCTACTTAGCTCCCTTTCTTTGATAAGCTTGTCTTGAAGCTTGAAGAATGGGATTGATTTCTCCCTTTAGGGTAGATTAGGGTTTTGCTTAGGGTTTTGTTTGAGGCTTTGCTTAGAGATTTGATTAAGGTTTAGTGCAGGGCTTCTGCTCAGGGGTTTGATTAGGGGCTTTGTTCAGGGGTTTGATTTTGGTTTTGTCTAAGGGTCCTGCTCAGGGGTAGTTTCCTGCTTTTGGATAGGGGTTTGTCAGGCTGGTTAGCCTTATCTTTGTGATGATTGACTTGTGTGGTGCTGTGCTGCATTAGTCTTAGGGGTTCATCTAGATATTTCTGAGATAGGTGCATCTTAGAAATAGGCTTTGTGTGCATGAGAAGTTGAGGTGGTACTCCTTCTGCTTGATTGTTATTGAGTGGCTTTGCTTGCTGGTATTTGGTAGAGCTGAGCTCCCTTGCCTCTGTGGTGTGTGGCCTTGGTGCCTTGCTTGTTTGGTTGTTGCATTCATGCATATTTCCAGTATTTCTTTACTTTGCATTAATTCCTGTTTGTTGTTTAGTTCTGTTGCCATGATCCCTTAGGAGCTCTAACTTCTCTGCTGTGGAGGAGTTATGATAGACATTAGGTTGGTTAACCAGGCATGATAACATTAGGTAGATTCCCTTTTTCAACCATAGTTTTAGGGTGTCTCTTTCCTTTCTCAAAACAACAGAAAAACACTTAATAAAGGATAAAACAAAAGTGAATTCATTTCTTCCGTCAAAGGATTTGAACAAACATCAAAACTTTTTGTCCTCCTGGACTGTGAAAACTCTTGGTTAAGGTGCATTTTCCCATAAAAAACACTTGAACAGCTTGTGTCGTGCATAGCCCGAACTACGTTTGCTCTGATCTTCCATGCCGTGTGGAAGTACGTAGGCACAGGACGCGATGTCCTGGCGAGCAACCTTCCCCCCGTCTAGACGTAGGTAGTCGAACTACGTTGACTCTGACTTTCCCATTGCACAGGGGAGTACGTAGGCCCAGAACAGCATATGTTTTGTCGAGTCCTGTCCTTTTCTTTTCTTTTTCAGACTGACCACTAGCGTAGATAGATAAACACACCCTTTTCCTTATAAACACCAAGCGCGGATCCCGTCGAGTACGACGAACGTGAGGGGTGCTAATACCTTCCCCTTGCGTAACCGACTCCCGAACCCAGGTTTTGGTTGCGATGACCATACCTTTCCTGTTTTTTTGCGAGGTTTACTTCGAGCGTTTCCTTTCCCTCCGTTGGGATAAATAACGCACGGTGGCGACTCTTCTGTCATGCCGGCGCTGATTTTCGCAGTAGCGACACTCCTCACCTTGACCAAAACATTAAAATTGTTCCTCATGATCATAGCTTTCTAAAGAGTACTAGAAGTCCTTCATCTGATTTGTAGAACTCAAGTTATGAGGCTTTCAAGGCAGGGGTATTTTGGGAATGTAAGATTACAGGTCATTTTCATTATAGGTCCATTTCACCACTTTGCATACTTCAAATGAATTTTTTTCCAACATAAAATGTGCTCCAAATGGGGTCATTTGCTCAACCAAACATCAAGATGTCATTGATTTGGTTTGAATTGAAGAATTAGTATGAAACTTTTACATGAAGAAAGCTTAAAAGGGGGAAACGGCAGTTACTTGATTCTTAATCATTTCAAGACATGTTTATACATTTTTTGAGTCATGAACATGTAGTAAAAAAGATGCACACATTGAATTTCAGTTTTGGTACCATTTTCATGTGTTTTTCAATTGCCATTTCAAGTGAAAAATTGACATTCCAATTTCCACCATGTGATCAATTCAAGGCTTAAATCCTATCCACATGGTCAGAGTAAGTTACCAGCAAGCATTTTGGATAAAAAAACAAGGGAATTGAGTGATTTCTCACGTGTGCATGAGCATGGCAAATTGAATTTGGACATTTCTAAAATTCACTCAATTGAGTATTTGTGATCTACGTGAGATATAGATGAATGTTTACCTAAATTTTGTATGTTTTGGTTGAGTTTTGTGTGTGCCTTGCCGGAGCTTCGTTGGAGAAGACAATCCGAACAGTGTTTCCAGCCGTCTAGTTTTATTCTCTCCGTTTGCCATGTTTTAAAACCTAGGCGCTTTCTTGACCGTTGGATCTGTTTGACTCTTTTAAATTGGAAGGTTGAGATCTGATCTGCATTTTGACCCAGTGTTTTAGTTTAAATCATAGTCTTTGGATTTGTTTGGACTCATTTAGGATGGGTGGTCGTGATTAGATCTGAGACCCCTTTAATGAAACGCTGCGTTTAGCAGCTTTCATCTTGACCATTGGATTTGTGTTGGATTGAAATGGACGTGTGAGATCTGTCCTTGACCTAGCTTACCATGTTGTGCCCAGCACCTGATCCATTTGTAGTCAGCGCTTTGTTTGGGCTTGGGCCCTTTTCCTATTTGCACCCCCTTGTGCGAAGCCCATTTGTTTTACACGTGAACTGTTTGCTATTTACACCTTGGTTTTGTTTATTTTCCTTTTATTTTCTTTTTATTTTGTTTTGAATCTGTTTTGATTTAATTCATTTTAAAATACTTCCAATGATCTAAAAATTCCACAAAAATAGTTTCTGGACACTTTAGGATGTCTATTATTTTTAGAATTATTTTATTTTATTTTTTGATTTTATTTTGATTTAAAATGGGATTATTGGATTGGAAGTGCTTTAATTGAACTTTTTCTTGACTTGTTTTAGTTCTTGTTTTGTTTCTCCCCATTATTTTTGATCCAATGACTGAAAATTCATCCTCATATCCATGATGAGTTGTTGAATTTTTTAGGACCATTTTGCCCCTGTTTGGCTGACTTTTGTTGCATTTCATTTGACCCTCGACAATCCTCATTCACAATGGAACACCCTTGTGAATCAATTTCTTTGGTGGTGTTGTGAATTGATTTTGATTGTGATTTCTTGGCATCTGTTTGCCAACGTGTTTAGGTGCTTTGTGCATTTTATTTGATCATTTTTGAACCATTTTCCTAATTTTGAGGTAACTTGCAAGTCAAGTTACCTCCAAGGGAGGTTCATACATACACATTGACCTAGTTTATCTTGGAGATGATATTTTTGGATCGTTTGAGCCCTCAATGCCTTTTGATTCATGTTGTTAACATGTTAAGGATGATTCTTGCTCATTTTTAGGTCATGACATTGTTTCTTTCTTGCTCATTTGGTTGTTCTCTTTTGAGTTTTCAATTAGGGTTTCTAAGTGATGCCTGCTTGCTTTCCCTTCTGCTTTTGCTTGAATTTTACTTTGATTGGTTTGCTTTTGCTTTTGATCACTCTTATCTTATCTCCTCTTCTGTCCCATGACTTTGGAGCCTCATTTTAAGGTATCTTAGTCCATCCTAAGGAGGTACTTGAAGTATACCTAGAATGATGAATCCTTGAGGACTCCTTTGTGCTTCTTTTGCACTTTGTTGGTGATGCTTATGGTTGAGTGCATATTATGAGGTCCTTGTTGTCCTCATATGGTCTCCCATCCTCACTTTGTTTTAGGCTTGCTTTACCTTTCATTTTTGTTTAGTTTTTGCATTATGGTTGATGTTGTTTGGTTTAGGCCATTTCATCCCATTTTTGATGCTTTTGTGTATTTGCTTATTTGGGCATCTTCTTCTCCTTTCTTCTTTGCATTTCTCATATGCATGCTTGGTTGAGATGAGCTTGTGGAGCCTACTACCCCACACTATTTTCCTCCCACTTTCATTCTACTTGTGCATCTTATGTTTGCATGTTCACATTTGCATGTTCTTTCTTCTTCTTCTTCTTTTGCTTTTCTTTGCCATGCTCCCCATAAGTTCTCTAACCTCTTGAGGTTATGATAGACATTAGGTGCTTAACCATGCATGATAACATTAGGTAGTTCCCCCTTGTATCCCAACTTTAAGTCCACTTTGCATGATAACTTTTAGGATTGATTAGTCTCCCATTAGTGGTCCTTTCTTCTCTTCTCATCTTCAAACACTTATAAAACATCTAATAAAGAATGACAAGTGTTGTACGCTACGATCCTTAAGCTACTTTGGAAATGATGATTGGGTGGTTGCCTCTCAATTTTCTAGAATGTTGTATATGTCCTTTAGACGATATGCGGCGCATTCGCTCCTGAGTCATAGTGTTTAGTGCAACATATATTACAAATCAAGTTCAAAACACTTCTTCTCTAAAAACCACAAAAAAAACACTTCAAACCTTTTTCACCCTTTGGGGTTCTTAATCAGGAAAATCTTTTCAGATAAAATAGTGTTGTTAACTTTTAGTTCTACCGCAAACGGTAACGCCTAAGTCTCCAATGGTCAAGCTGCATACACCAACTGCTAGAACTACTTGTTAACCCTACTCCAGCCTAAAAACTTTTGAACCAACCTGTGGTCTTTTTAGCCCGAACTACATTTGCTCTGATCTTTCATACTAGATTAAAGTACATAGGTGTTGCACCCCAAAATTTGACCAACTGTTTCTCGCTATTTGGCTTATGTTTCATTTCATTTTGCATCTGCATCTGCATACCGCATACAGTGCATTTTTCAGCCGGATTGATTTTATCGGGATTACATCCCTCTTCTCGCGCTTCAGGCGGTTCAAACCAGTTTGAATAAAGAGATTTATTTTAGAAGTTGTGCTCTTCCCTGTGTTTTCAGCCTATGCTGTTGTTTTGGGATACTTCGGTGGCCGTATTTTTACCGGTTATTCCGTTGCGTTCTCGCATTCTTATTCACCGTTTTAACTGATTTCCATTATTCTTTCCCTTATGGAATTACTAACTTTCTAGATTTTATTTCTTATTTTTCAATATAGAAATTAGATTTTAGATAGTTTTATCCTTTATTTTCTATTATGGAGTATTATTAGATTTTAAATAGATGTTTAAAGTCATTTTCTATTTTTAGAATGTTATTAGCTCTTTTAATAGATTTTTAAATAGTTTTTAAATAGTTGTTACTATATTTTAGAGTATAATTGAATACTTTCTAGATTTTAAATAGATTTGTTGGATTTTTAGATATTAATTCTTTTTAGAATATTAGAACATTAATTGCTTAGAAGTTTAGAGTATATTAGGGTTTTGTTTTAAAAATTAATTCTTAGATTAGTTAGATTTTAATTCAGATTTAATTAGGATATTAATTGATGTCAGTTAATTGGTTTTAGCTAGTTTAATATTAGTTAGGTTTTGTAGCTTTTATAATTTCAATTAACCTAGGTTTAGCTTTTAACTTGGAACTGGACATCTGGCCTAGTCCAAGTCCAGCTCGCTGCCATGTGTCACTATATAAGAGTGTCACTCTCTCTCTCTCCAGTTGGATGCCACACGTACCCCACACAGTGCGCCACCTCACCACCTCGCCATGCAAACAAACCACGGCTCACCAGGAAAATCACACGGTGGTCTCACGCTGGAAACGTTCACCGGAAAACTCATCTGTTCACCGGAATGTTCTTCATACTCATCCGATCTTCATCCTCTTCCCGGATTTGTATGAAGGTCCACAATTTTTTTTCCAGAAATTTGTGAAATCTTCATCGAACCTTCAAGAAACCTTCATCAATCTTCATACACTTTCCAGAAATTTCTTCAAATCTTCAACGTGTTCATCCGTCCTTTTCCAGAAACTCGTACGCACTCATCCACCTTCAACACGTTTTTCCAGATTTCTTTACGCGTTCATCATCGTGTTCTTGCAACCTTCACAAATTCATCAACATCCCTCATCTGTTCATCAATTTGTTCCAAGATCCTTCAAGATCTTCCATCAATCTCCGTCCATAACCCACCAAGTTCATAACCACTTTCTCCGAATTCTTCTTCAAAACCTTCAGACGAAATTCATCTATCTTCATACCTTTTTTCCGGGTTCATGTGTTCATCAACGATCTTCATCATGTTTGTAACCGTTTCAAGACCTTCATTTTTTTAAAGATCTTCATCACGTTTCCCAGATAATCTCCTAGATCTTCATCCAACAGTGTTCTTCAAGATCTCTGACCTTCGTCTTGTTCGTCAAGATCTCCAACCTTTCTCCGGAAACATCCCAAATAACATCCAAGACATTCCAATCTCACGAAACAACAACGGATCCCTTAGATCTGAAGCTTCATCTTCAACAAGTTCAACATGAAACTTCAGATCTCCGGATCCACAAGCCTTCAACCAACTTCAGCAGTTCTTCGTGAACGAAGCTTCGACAATCTTCAAGCAATTCATCTTCACACGCAACTCGCGATCTACGAAATTCTTTCAACACCGTTGAATCTTCACGTATTCCGATCATCCGTAAATCAACACCAACATCTTCAAGAAACTCCATCAAATTCATTACCGGAGTTCTTCGTATTCGTGTTCTCCAGGATCTACAAAGATCTTCATTCAAGAAGGTTCATTCGGCCATCAAGAGTTCTGCACCAGATCTTCAAGATTCGACAACGTTTCAATCCACAAATGCTCAAGCAATCTCTATCCGCCTTCGTTCTTGACAACAACGAACACACTTCCATATCTTCAACGAACAATCCCCATATTTACTTACGAACCAGCTCCTTCAAAATTCATGGATCTCTTACATGCAAATCATCAAATTGTAGCAACCGGCCGTTTTTGCTTTCGAGTTTTATTTGTTATCTGGCTTTTTTGTTCTTAACAGAAGAAGAAGGGAAGCTTGAGGTCATAGAGAGAAGAGAAAGAGGTGGCGTGGTGGAAACGTGAAGATGGAGAAGAAGTTTGAGACGAAGAGAGAACAAGCTTTGAGTTTGAAGCGGCGGAGTTAGGTTTTTTCTGGAAAAATGGAAGAGAACGGCGGCGGCGAATCTGAGGAAGAGAGACTAGTGTTCGCTAAAGTTGAAATCTGGAGGATGATGAGGTGGACTGGTTTGGTTAGTGGGCCTTTGGCCCAATTTTTTCGCTTTCTGGATTACATCCCCGTTTTCCTTCTGGCACCCCCCCCCCCCCCCCCCCCCCCGTCGGATGTTGTTTTGGTTTGGGCTGTAAGCTTAGCCCAATTGTTTCATTATTCTGCCTACACCCCATTACTTTTTGTACCCCCCTGCGCACGAGTCCATTGAATTGAACTAATCTGGATTGCTATTCACCACGCAGCTTTTTGCATTTTATTTTTCTTTTCTTTTATTTCCATTTTATTCTTCTGTCTCATTTTAATTCATTTGAAAATGATAAATGCTTTAATAAATCATGAGAAAAATATAGTGTATACCTTGGCATATGTAGAAATTTGTCATATTTCGTATTTTGATTTTCTGGTTATTTTCCATTTAATTGCATATTTTTCATGTTGTGTGCTTTTAATCAATGTAAAAGTGACATGTTCACCTTGTAGATTTTATTTCTTGATAGATACTTCAAATGAATGTCTAATTTTTTGCATGTTGATTCTAGACACATTGTATGATGTTGTAGTATTTTTCTCCTTTTTTTAGAGGCTTTTTGGATAGGTTTTAAGATAGATTTTTAGAACCTCCCCATTTGCATCTCCCATACAACACTTTGTGGTTTAGCTTGCTGTTAGTGCATCTAGGCTTATAATTTTGACCAAAAATTTGGACCATGTCTTCCTAACACATATAGGATCCCTTAGGAATTTTATTAGGATTTTAGGACTTGTTTTCCTATTTCCCCTAGATTTTACATTCTAACTGAGATTAGGGTGTTCCCAATTTAGCATTCCACCTAGTTTTGCCTTTAGGTGAACTCTTAGCAAACCTTAGACACCCAATCATTACATGAACCCTTAGTACCTAGGTTGATACCTTTGTAGGATAGTTTTCAAGTTCTTCTCATATCCATAGCTCCATTAGGATAGATGTCCTTTAGAGCCTTGCTTTTAGGGTGCCTTGGATGCCTTTGATTGATTTTCTTTCTTCTTGATTCTCCTAAAGCATAGTCCTATGTGTCGCTACTGCGAAATCGAGGGCCGGCAATGACAGAAGAGTCGCCACCGTGCGTTATTTATCCCAAGAGAGGGAAAGGAAACGCTCAGAGAAAACCTGACGAAAAAAGGGATAAGATTGGTCATCGCAACCAAATCTCGGGTTCGGGAGTCAGTAACGCAAGGGGAAGGTATTAGCACCCCTCACGTCCGTCGTACTCGACGGTGTCGCTACTGCGAAAATCGGCGCCGGCTGAACAGAAGAGTCGCCACCGTGCGTTATTTATCCCACGGGAGGGAAAGGAAACGCTCAGAGTAAACCTCGCACAACACGGGAAAGGTATGGTCATCGCAACCAAAACCTGGGTTCGGGAGTCGGTTACGCAAGGGGAAGGTATTAGCACCCCTCACGTCCGTCGTACTCGACGGGATCCACGCTTGTTTTCGGGTATGGATTGTTATTCTATCTAAACTATAGGTCAAGGGTTAAAAAGAAAATAAAATGAAAGTAAAAATGACTCGGCAAAGTATCGCACTTTATGCCTACGTATTCCCGCCTGGAACGAGAAATCAGAGTCAACGTAGTTCGCCTACCTACGGGAAAGGAGGGGAAGGTTGCTCGCTAGGATATCGCATCCTATGCCTACGTACTTCCACACAGCATGGAAGATCAGAGCAAACGTAGTTCGGGCTACGGAAGACACAAGCTTGTCTTGGTTGATTTTATTCTTTCTGAAAAAAGGTTTTCTGATTAGCGGTCCAAGCGGACAAAAATGACGTTTTGATGAGTTCACATTCTTTTACGAAAGAAGTGTCTTTTATTGTGTTTGAAATCTTTATGTGTTTTTCTGTTTGTTTTGAGAAAGAAAGAGACAGAACTCTAACCTACGGTTGCGAAGGGAAACAAACTAACCTAATGTTATCATGCATGGGTTAAGACCTAGTGTCTATCATGCTCCTCTCTTGCACAGAGAGAAACAGAGATCCTACGGGATAGGCAGAAACAGAAACAATATCAAATATATACAGTAAAACAGTAAAATGCATGGATGCAACAGCACAAGCGAGGCAAGGGAGTCCCACTCAACCTCGAACCTAGAAAACAATAGGCAAAAGTGAACAGACTTCACTTTCAACCCAACGGGGTAAACAGCAAACAATACAGTCCAGAAAACCAATCAATACATCAGCAATAAAATACAACAGCAAAAGAAACAACAGCTTCAGCAGCTCTGACTCAACATCTGGCTTCAAGTAATCTCCAATCAGCTACAGGCTTCAACAAGCATCAATCTCCATCTACATGGCCTTCAGGCAATGGCTTTGATCATCAGTCTTCCATCTGCAATGGCTTTTCTTCAAGCTCAAACCTCCAGGATGAGGGATCAGTTATCAGAGTGAATTGGGTGTTAAGCAATCAGTTGACTACCAAAGGTGGTGAACAGACTGCTTCTAACACAAAAGACATTTTCTCTCAAGAGTTCTATCTCATAGGCACTATCACCAAGCCTTCCAAAGGAAGGGGGTGAGTGTCTTAGAGAGACTCTGAATCACAGAGAAGAATGGATGCAGACAAGGCAATCCATGTTTGAGAAACAAACTTTCTAACCTAGAGCTCTGCCTAGCTCCTAAACCCTAGTCTCCTCAGCAGCTGCTAGCAAGAACCTCCTCTCCAACTCTGGCAGTTGATCTTCAATCTCTGGATCTCCAATGGTCTTCATCTCCTCAAGTCTTCAGCTCTCCCAAGTCCCCAGACAATCCCAATACCCAAGCAAGCAAGCAATAATCCCAAGAGGGCACACCACACCAGTCAATCAGACATACACAGAGTATTAATAGCAGTAGGGGAATCCTGACTTTTTCTAAGGGATCTAATAACTACCCATAGCCCCTATAGTCCCATAACTAAACTAGTCAAACCCTAAGTCCTAAGGGAAAAGAATCAAACTTCCTAAGTCATCATCTAAAAACCCTAATTTGTTCATGTTGTTCAAGCCTACATTAAGCACCTAAAATTAATTTCTAAAAATGGGAACTAAATTGTTTCTACAAGTTCAATATCTCATCTAAACAACCTAAAAAGAATGAACAAAAAATATGAAAGTATCTAATAGAACAAAAATTAATAAAGTCATGCATGAAATGAAACTATTTAAAATGTCATTTATTTAGAAAATATGGGAAAAATGTCAAATAAAAATAAAAATGCAATTTTATTTAATGACAATTTTCTACACAGAACCAAGAAAATATAGAAAAAACAACCACTAAAAAAGAGTTAATTTCCTATTTTATATGATTTTTTAAAGTTGGTAAAAATTAAAATGAATTAAAAAACTAAATTGAATTAAAATGAGAGGGAGGGGGTACTAATAGCAAAGCGCCCTAGTTGTTTTTTAAGATTGGGCTTAATACTGGGGGTGCGAACAGCATGTGGCGTTAGGCCCAATTTTATTCAGAATCCAAACAATAATAAACTACTGGGGGGTGAACTAAGCAAGGGAATATGCGTGGGATTGGTTTTGGGCCTGTTTGGTGGGGTGTTAATAAGAATTTGAATCAAGCCCAGGAATACTTATTAAATGAAACGGCAGCGTTTCATGGCTGCTGCAATTCCCTCCAAAACTGAAATTGAATCTATACCGTGGATTGAGATTAAAAAGTCAAAAATTCAGAATGGATCAAAGGCCACGATTACGTCTTCCCCAATGGGAAGCTAGGGTTTCTGAAATTCTCACACGCATGCCATGAACGTACCAGCTTCAAGCTACCTGTTCTCTCTCCACAGTCCACGAATCCTCACGATGTAAACATGAAAAGTGTTCCAAATCTCTCCCTCTACAAGACTACAACCTTAGTTTCCATTGAAATTCATCATATCACTCAAACCGATCGCAACAAGCTTTGGCCACCATAAGATTGCACTGATATGCATCTCAACAATTCTTGCTCCAACTTATACTAATCTAATCTACTCGTTATGGTGATCATCCTGAACTAAAGACCTAAGATTATCATACATTATCCTACGAGTTCTAAGTCAAATCCGTTTTGTGCACCTGTTATGAACTACCTCTAAACAGCACTAAACTCACCAGAAATGGTCCTTAATCATTCTAGATCAACATTATACTAACAACCTAATGCTAAACTAACTAAATCAAGCAAGTGGAAGTAATTTGCACCTGGAGCAAAAGCTTGCGGATGATGATGAAACTTGTGGATCTAAGAGTCTTGATGCTTGGATCTTGATCTACAATTGCACTACTTGATTCTGTATGCAACACCTTGAGGAGTCTTGCACTGGATCTTGAGTTCCAACTGAATTTGCAACTTGTGTGTTCTTGGTGAAAGTGCACGAAATTGAGCTCTAACCACCAGGATCTTGATTGAATTCTATGCCATGATGATGATTGAATGGAGCATGATCAATGTTGATGATGATAGATGTAGAATTTGTGAGATTGAAGTGAAATTGCAAATTGGAGAATGAGAGGATTTTGGGAAGTTTTTGGCAAAATATGAATCCAACCCTTGCTCAATTCTGATTTCATGAATATATAGGGCTCAATGGAAACTTCTAGATCCATCTTACAACTTCCCTTGCCTTCCAACTTTGATTGATTTTGGTTATGTTTCTTCAAATACAAGTAACCATAAGTAACTTTTCTTTTTCCTTCTAAACTCAAAAAAGTGCTTGAACCATTGTCTCTAAAATGTCTTTTGGACCCAAAATCATATATTGGAAGTCCCCATTTGGACTTATAAATCTCTCAAACCATTTTTCACTTTGACTTTATTCAAGTTATAAGCCATTTTAGTTCAAATTTAACCAATCATGCAACTTCATGTTATGAGCTTTTCCAACAATTTGTGACCTTCTTTATAGACTCAAAATGTCATTTGGAGCAAGTTTGATGTTGTAAGTTTTTCCATTTGAGGCATCCTTGTATGAGTTTTGGACATAGGTTAAAATGACCTGTAATTCACAAATGACCAAAATACCCTTTGCTTGCCAAGACCATAAGTTGAGTTCCACACATCATATGAGGGCATGCTATACGATTCTAGAAAGCTAAGACAATGAGGAACAATTCTTATGTTGACCAGAAATTCATTTGAAATCTCCTTGAGGGGTAAAAATTGCTTGGAAGTCAAGTCACTTTCACAGACAAAATTTCAGATACCTCAGATGACCTGTAACTTGCAAGGACCATAACTTGAGTTCTATAAATCTCCTTGATGTCTTCCACCACTCAAATTAAAGGTATTGAGATCCTCTACAAGTTTCATGTTGGCCAAGAAGCCATTTGAAGCTAGAATTTTGACTTGTCTTGCTTGGAAATTTGACCTAAACTAGGGGATTTTACACAGAAACCCTAATTTAGAAGCTCCTCTTCTCCTTGATTTCTCTTGAATTCTTCTTGGCATATCTCCATATCCTCTTTTATATGTCCAATGATGAACCCCACATCTCTCCACTAGACTTGAATGCCCCTTAGATCAGTCAATTGACCTAGGGTTGACCTAGGGTTGACCCAAATGAAACCCTAGTTGACTGCCTTCAGCTATAGCTCTTGTGCTCTCATCAATGACTTGTCTCCTTCTTTAAATGACTTTCTAAGTCTCTCATAATGTCTAGATACTCTCCATGCCTTCAACTCACAGCTCACAACCCTCTTGCTGACCCTCAGATACCCTCAGCTAGGAGATGGACTCAAGGCTTGATCTGCTGAACTCTTTGCTTTCAAATTCTTTCCTGATGACTTGAATGAGATTGAATTGGGATAATAACCTCTTGATAGGCTTCTAGAGATGAGAATAATGATTGGCCCCCTGTTGTATGCCTTGCTATGCTTATGCTATGCAGATGATTAGACTATGTACATGACTCTATATGCAAATGCTAATGACATTGAAACATAAACCAAGTGAATAAGGTTGAGCAAATTTTGGGGTGCAACAGCTGCCCCTATTCAAGCGACTTGGACCCGATTGGGTGAAGGGCCTGGAGCCTTCAGACATTCGCGGTACGAGGCGGTTGAATACTAGTGAAACCAGAAATTTGCCAACCGCAGAAATAAACTGCGCCACTGTTTGGGGAACGACATTCATCAGCTGAATTTAACTGTTACGGCAACCCGCTGATCTCGCGCGACCGGGCTGGGGATTGTCTTCATCGTTCTGAAAAGGATTCTGTCATAACAGATTGCTTGCTTGTCCACGTTAGGACTCTGCCTGTCACCAATACGAAAAAATCTCAACCAAGACCTGTCCACGTTAGGACTCCACTTGCTATGAACCCAGAAAAGTCTCGGCAACTCCGCTGGGGATAATTCGTCTGCATTTCCATAAACTGAATCGTCCACGTTAGGAATAAAACTCTTCCACGTTAGGAGTAACACCTGTCCACGTTAGGAATAACATCGTCCACGTTAGAAGTCATCTCTTCCGTATCTGTCCACGTCAGGACTAACCCTTTCATCTTTCCACGTCAGGAAGCAATCTTCTTTCCGCATAAGGAGAACTATATCAATCTGTCCACGTAAGGACTCCAATACCACTTGACACGTCCGCGTCAGGACTCCAATCTTTCCACATAAGGAATTCAACTTTGGTTCTGAACCTGTCCACGTCAGGACTCAACTTTCCACGTAAGGAGCACATCATTCTTCCACGTCAGGAATCAACTTTTCTTGAATCTGTCCACGTAAGGACCCCAACTTTTCCACGTAAGGAATAAATCTTCTTTTGAGTCTGTCCACATCATACACTCTTTCTTTCCACGTCAGGAATACAAACCTCTTTCCACGTAAGGAACGCTATCCGTTTTCCACGCAAGGAAACATAACTTTTCCACATAAGGCAACCAATTCCTTCCGATTTGTCCGCGTCAGGACTACATTTTTCCACGTGAGGAATGCCATCTTAATCTGTCCACGTAAGGACTCCACACTTTCCACGTTAGGAATCACCTCTTTCCACGTAAGGAATCCTCTTCTGATATGTCCGCGTAAGGACTACATCGTCCACGTTAGGACCCACTTCTCCACGTTAGGAATAATAATTTCTTTGATTTGTCCACGTAAGGACACTGATCTCGTCTTGATCTGTCCACGTCAGGACACAGTCGTCTTCGACCTACTGAGGAAATAAGACTTGTCCACGTAAGGACTCACACGCTTGTCTGATCTGTCCGCGTCAGGACACCAACACAAAGAGTAATCACTTTTGTCAACGTCATGACCTCCCATTCCACTAATTTCGAGAACTCGAATCTGCCCACGTTGGGACTAACACACCTCACCAATCCGGGGAAATAAACCTGTCCACGTTAGGACGCCCACTTCTGAAGAAATCCCGTCAATCTAGGAGTAAATTGTCCGCGTCAGGACTTAGTTCTCCAATGATCCTCACCCACAAACTCCTCAGCACCGACGTGACAG
Organism: Lathyrus sativus; assembly: GCA_963859935.3. Taxonomy (NCBI): domain Eukaryota; kingdom Viridiplantae; phylum Streptophyta; class Magnoliopsida; order Fabales; family Fabaceae; genus Lathyrus; species Lathyrus sativus. Next base: position 61,516,076 of record OZ012741.1, read on the forward strand.
CGACTTTGAGGCGGACTCTACTGGGGATGTCTGGAAACCAACTATCGGACGCCTGCTCTGATAACCGGCGGTGGCCTCTGCAATTCTGATTCATGGAACCCCCGATGACAACTAATTCTGCCTGGGAATAAAGAGAAACTCATCCTGGTAACTCTGTGGGGAATACTGCCGAAACTGACATTATCATTGGATGTCTCATGCCGAGATCTTGAACATTTGGTAATTCATTTGAGCAAGAGTTCTCTCCACCTGAACTGCTAGAGTACAGAAACTGCTTCAGCAAAATAAATGCTGGAAGGATAATGCCGACTCCGCCGGGGATAGCCAGATGCTACAGAATTATTCCAGCAAAATAAATGCTGGAAGGGTGAAGTCAACCCTGCTGGGAAATTGGGAACTCAAACCAAACGCCTTGTTGAGGTAACCCCCTGCTGGGGAATAGCAGATGTGCATAGTATGATCGGACTTTCTGCTGGAGAGTGAACTGATATTACACAGTATCTCTGACAAAATAAATGACAGGACCCACCATCAACTCTGCTTTGGAGAGTCTTGATCTTCGAGTTCCGCGGGGATGATAGAACACTTGCTGAACAAAGAACTCCGCTGGGGATAGGATGATTCTCTCGGGGAAAATCCACTAACTCCGCTGGGGGAGAGTGCATGACCCTGCGGGGAAAGATGAACCTGTCTGAATACAGCCTTACGATCTTGGAATCGCCAAACTCTACGAATAACTTTTCTGGAGCACGTCCTTTGGACAAGCTACGGCTAGCAGGGGAATCATATCCTTCTTCAGGAAGAACAGGCATGACCTGCGTGAAGATTAGGTCTTTCGTTATCGCAATCTTTTGATCATCTTCCTCGTATGGTTATGAAACCTGCAACAACACAAACAAGACAAGACAAGCCTATGCAATCAAATCAATTCAGGTTAGTGACGTTACACTCAGTTAATTCAAAGCTTTAACAATTGTCGGCAAGGGCCAGTGATGTTATACTCATGCTAGTTTCATCAAACTTAGGCGTTAATCATGCACAAAACAGTAAAGAATCAGCATCAAGTACTGAATAACATATTTTATTGATCGGGCCCCTGAATGGGCGGAGTTTTATACATGGGATGTAACTCCTGAAATGAGGAAGCTACGCAAAGCAAATATACAAGTATGCAAGTATGCACAAGAAGCATGAATATTGACAACTTAAATTTGTACACATGTCGGCAACGGGATGCAGATGAACACCACGAACTGATCCTCCCATGACTCGTCCGACTCTAATGCTTTCCCGGTATCCTCACTTCTGAAGAGATTGTATCTGATAACTGGCTCCTCAAATATATTCTCCCGCATTGATGCTCATTGAATTCGGACCGCAGTCATTTGCTTTTCAAATCCCTAACTTTTGCGTGAACCTCCCTTTACGGGTTTTCAGTTCACCGGGATACCCTTTTTTGCCGAAGCCGCCCAGTGTAGGTTTTCAACTTCGCGGGTGTACATTTTTTCAATTTTATCCCTAACTTTTGCCCGAACCTTTCATTCTGTTTTTGGTTCGCCAGGATGCCCCATTTTTGCCTGGACTCTCTTTTTCTGTCCAGCGGGTCTATTTTAAGCAAAGTATTTTTTAACTGCGTCCGAATTCACAGGTGACGCAAAGTCTTCTCCGTCCATGGTGGACAACAACAACGCTCCTCCTGAGAAAACTTTACTAACAACGTACGGCCCTTCGTAGTTGGGGGTCCACTTGCCCCTGTGATCTGCTTGCGGCGGGAGAATCCTCTTCAGCACAAGGTCACCCGTCTGAAAGCTTCGCGGCTGTATCTTCTTGTCGTACGCTTTCTTCATTCGGCTCTGGTACAAACGACCGTATGCTAGGGAAGCTAGCCTCTTCTCGTCCATTAAGCTCAGTTGGTTCAATCTATTCGTTACCCATTCTGCCTCGTCCAGCTGAACGTCTCGCAATACCCTCAGAGAAGGGATCTCAACTTCCAATGGTAATACCGCTTCCATTCCGTATACCAACGAGAACGGAGTTGCCCCGGTTGATGTGCGTACCGTCGTACGATAACCGTGCAAAGCAAAAGGTAGCATTTCATGCCAATCCTTATAGGTCACCACCATTTTCTGAACGATTTTCTTGATATTCTTATTGGCCGCTTCGACAGCGCCATTCATCTTGGGTCGGTAAGGAGAGGAGTTGTGATGTTCGATCTTGAAATTCTGATAGAGCTCCTTCATCATTTTGTTGTTCAGATTTGAACCATTATCCGTGATTATCCGCTCGGGAATCCCATATCGGCAAATGATATCTCTCTTGATGAATCTGGCCACCACTTGCTTCGTGACATTCGCGTAAGACGCCGCTTCCACCCACTTGGTGAAATAATCGATTGCTACTAGGATGAACCGGTGCCCATTAGAAGCCGTCGGCTCGATCTTTCCAATCATATCGATTCCCCACATCGAGAATGGCCATGGAGATGACATCACATTTAGAGGACTCGGAGGCACGTGTATCTTGTCGGCATAGATTTGGCACTTGTGGCACTTCCTCGCGAACTTGAAACAATCAGTTTCCATCGTTAGCCAAAAGTAACCTGCCCTCAGCAGCTTTCTCGTCATAGCATGCCCACCAGCATGTGTACCAAAGGTACCTTCGTGAATTTCCTCCATGAGAAGCTTTGCCTCTTTCTCGTCTACACAACGCAACAACACCAAATCGTGGTTTCTTCTGTACAAGACGCCATCCGGATTCAGGTAGAAATTACCCGCTAACCTCCTGAGAGTCTTCTGATCTTGACTGGATGCCCCAGCCGGATACTCTTTATTCTTCAGGAAATTAAGGATATCGAAATACCACGGTTTGTCGTCAGATGCTTCATCGATAGCAAATACATAAGCTGGCCTGTCCAACCGAGAGATAGTGATTTGGGGAGCTTCGTTCCAGAAGTTGACCTTGTACATGGAAGACAAAGTGGCAAGGGCGTCAGCCATTTGATTTTCTGCCCGCGGTACGTGATGCAATTCAACTTTGTCGAAGAAAGGCAACAATCTCCTTGCGTAATTCATGTAATGTATCAAATTAGGCTGCCGTGTCTCCTATTCCCCTTTGATCTGATTCACCACCAGAGCTGAGTCTCCGTATACATCTAGATGTTTGATTCGCAAATCAATGGCTTCTTCAAGCCCCATTATACAAGCTTCGTATTCGGCCTCATTGTTGGTAACGGCAAAGGTCAATCGGGCAGTAAACGGGATGTGCGACCCGTGTGGCGTGGTAATGACTGCCCCTATTCCGCTACCGTAAGCATTCACGGCTCCGTCAAATATCATCTTCCATTTGGAACCCAACTCTGGTCCCTCGTCTGGCAACGGCTCTTCACAATCTTTCATCTTTAGGTACATGATATCCTCGTCAGGAAAATCAAACCTCATCGATTGGTACTCTTCAATAGGCTGCTCCGCCAGATACTCAGACAGCACACTCCCCTTTATAGCCTTTTGCGAGACGTATTGAATATCATATTCAGTCAAGACCATCTGCCAACGGGCAATTCTACCTGACAACGCCTGCTTTTCGAATACATATTTGATAGGATCCATCTTCGAGATGAGCATGGTTGTATGATTCAGCATGTACTGCCTCAAACGCTTGGCGGCCCAAGCTAGCGCGCAACAAGTTTTCTCCAGCATTGAGTATCGAGATTCACAGTCTGTAAATTTCTTACTCAGGTAATAGATCGCATGCTCTTTTCTCCCTGTCTCGTCGTGTTGACCGAGAACACAACCCATGCTTCCCTCAAGAACCGTCAAATACATGATCAAGGGTCTCCCTGCCACCGGGGGTATCAAAATAGGAGGCTCCTGCAGATACTTCTTTATTTTATCGAACGCCTTTTGACAATTTTCGTTCCATGTTACAGCTTGATCTTTCTTTAGCAACTTGAATAATGGTTCACACGTGGCCGTTAGGTGAGATATGAACCGGGCGATGTAGTTCAACCTCCCTAAAAACCCGCGCACCTCTTTCTCTGTTTTAGGCGTCGGCATTTCTTGAATCGCTTTTATTTTAGCAGGATCGACCTCTATTCCTCTTTCGCTTACGATAAACCCCAGCAGTTTACCCGATCTCACCCCGAAGGTGCATTTGTTAGGGTTCAGCCTCAGCCTGAACTTCCTAAGTCTTTTAAACAACTTCAGCAGATTCACCAGATGCTCTTCCTCCGTCTGGGATTTGGCAATCATATCGTCAACATAAACTTCGATCTCTTTATGCATCATGTCATGGAAAAGAGTCGTCATTGCACGCTGATATGTTGCCCCAGCATTCTTCAAACCAAAGGGCATCACTTTGTAGCAAAATGTTCCCCAAGGCGTTATGAAAGTAGTCTTCTCCATATCCTCTGGCGCCATTTTAATTTGATTATAGCCTGAAAAGCCATCCATGAAGGAGAATACAGAGTATTGAGCGGTATTATCAACTAACACGTCAATGTGAGGAAGTGGAAAATCGTCTTTTGGGCTTGCTTTATTCAAATCTCTATAATCCACGCACATTCGAACCTTGCCATCTTTCTTTGGCACTGGTACGATGTTGGCAACCCATGAAGGATACTTCGTCACAGCCAGGAAACCAGCGTCCCACTGTTTCTGCACCTCCTCTTTGATCTTCATTGCCATATCTGGTCGTGTTCTGCGAAGCTTTTGCTTGACTGGCGGGCAATCTTCTTTCAGTGGCAGGCGATGCACAACCATATCTGTATCGAGCCCTGGCATATCCTCATACGACCAAGCGAATACATCACTATACTCTTGGAGCATTTCAACCAGTCTTCGCTTGATATCACTCTGCAGTGCGGCTCCGATACGAATATTCTTCTCAACCCCTTCCGACCCCAAATTGATAATTTCGATGACCTCGTCGTGAGGCAGAATGGCTCTTTCCTCTTGCTTTACTAACCAAGACAGTTCTTCAGGAACGTCGCTATCTTCGACAACCTCTTCTTCATCCTGAAACACCGGGTGCTCAAAGTCGGGACGAGTCATAGGTGGTTCAAGGATGTCATCTGAAAATGTTATCCTGCAAAAGGAATGGTTAAGTGCTTCAAAATGCGTATAAAGCGAATAACCACGTTGCCATTTTATTGAAAAATATAAAACAAGAAAGACAGGGATTACGGTATTTGCACATGAAAAAACGCCATTTATTTAATGATTAACACGCAATGTTTATAACAACACAGCCCTAAGCAAATCCTGATGCCCCGGGCAAGACATCAGATTATTCAACAATTAATAAAGCAAAGCATTACTGTTTAAAAGTCACAGGAACAAGCTCCTGAATAGACCAGTTGCACAGTCCTTGTCCTGGCGTGCTTGGCTGAATCCAGGCATCCATATCACAGTCGCTGTCTCCTTCATCGGACTCTGAAGCAGCATTGACAGTTTCATGACATACTCCACTGGCAGAGATGGTGATTGGCTTTCTGAAACGGGGGGCCCCCACGGAAGGAGTTGATGACGACGGTTGGTACCCCAGTCCGAACCGGTCCATCTTCACAGGAATGTCCAGCACTTTGCCCCAGCCCTTTGCTTCTCCTGCTTCTACTAGAGCTTGAGCTTCCTTATACGATGAGACAGCTATCTCTGGCACTTTGCTCGGCCCGGGACCTTTGTCCTTGATGTGCAAACCTTCGAATGCCTGGCATGGTGTCTCGTGGATCTCCCCGTCGAATTCCACATATTTAAATGAAGATAGATGGCTGACCAGGATGTCCTCTTCTCCGCACACGGTGACTACGCTGTCCCCAACCATATATTTTAACTTCTGATGCAGGGTAGACGTGACCGCCCCCGCCCCATGAATCCAGGGTCTTCCAAGCAAGCAGCTGTACGCAGGCTGTATATCCATGATATAAAATTCAGTTGCAAACACTTCCGGCCCCACTTGCAGAGGCAAGGTAATCGATCCGAAGACTGTTCTCCGCGTGCCGTCAAATGCTCTGACTACCAAATCACTGGGTGTACACAAAATCCCTCGAACATCCAGCTTCATCATCGCCTTCTTGGGCAGCACATTCAAAGATGATCCGGTGTCAACCAATACGTGCGACATTACTGATCCTCTACACTCAACAGATACGTGTAATGCCATATTATGATCTCTCCCTTTCGGAGTCAAGTCAAAATCGGTAAAACCCAGACTGTGGCCTGCATTCACATGTGCCAATACTCCTTCCAGCTGATTCACGGAGACGTCTTGGGGTACAAAAGAAGTGTCCAAGACTTTCAGCAAAGCATTTCTGTGAGCTTCCGAACACAACAGCAGTGATAGGATAGATATTTTGGACGGTGTCTGCTGCAGATGCTCCACAATCTTATAATCACTTTTTCGAATTAAGCGCATGAACTCTTCTACATCCTTCGATGCTGCTTCTTTTTCACTTGCTTGCACCGGAACATTTTCAACCACTTTCCCTTTTCCTTTCGCTAGTCTTTCAGCCTCCACTTCAGGAGATATAAAGATCCTGCCACTCCTCGTCATGCCTCCTGAGCCAACAACATTATCCACAACCTCCGCTGGCTGTTTGTTAACATCAATTCTTATCCCGTCACAATACACCTCTAACCCATATGACCATGGGACTGCTTTCGTGTTCTTGTACAGGATTGGCCCGGCCTTAGTTATGGTGATCGGTGGTTGCTGAGCTGGTGCTGCAATAGTGATCGTCTTCCGAGGAATTGTTACTGTGGCCACATCACTCCGATTATCCACTACTGCCCCTGCAGGCTCGTCAGTTGCCGCTCGATCAAACTGCAATACGCCCTCATCAATTAAAGCCTGAATGCCTTTCTTCAAATCCTCACACCCCCCAGCTAGGGTCCAACAGTCTAAGCAATACTCGTTACATCCTGGGTAGACACCTCCTTGTAACAGTCGGCTCTTTATCTCGCTCAGCGGCGTCTTTAAATCTTCAACACTCATAATCAGATTCAACCCTTCCTCGGTCAGAATGGCGTTTGTCCCATGATTAGGCATGGGTTTCTGGACTATATTCGGACCTGCCGTTCCGAAATTGATAGTCTTGTTGTCCAAAAGATCCTGCACAACGTGTTTAAAAGCATGGCAACCTTCTATATCGTGACCCGGGGCTCCAGAATGAAACTCACAGTGCCTGCTTGCATCGTAGCCGAACGGGGGAGCTCCCGTTATCGGTGCCAGGGTTCTTTTCTCTACTAGATTCAATCCCAACAATGTCTGCAATAAATCGGCATATGTTGAGGGAGGCTTCTCAAACACTCTTCTCGGTTTACTACCCTGGAATCTTCGTTGAGCCTGTTGTGCCCCCTGCTGAGGCTGCTGCTGCTGTGGCATTGGCTGTTGCTGAACCGGTTGTCGTTGCTGGAGTGGTTGTTGTTGATATGGGATAGTAACACTCGCCACCTGCTGCGGCTGACGATATTGACCTCGTCCCCTGCCTCGGCCTCGGCCTCGGCCTCCAAATACTGCGCTGGCTTCGCCCTGACGGCGCCCACCATAAGCTTTCCTATTACTGCCAGATGCGGTTGATTCCTCGACTTGGAACTTTCCTTGCTTAATGTTACGTTCAATCTTTTCTCCCATTAGAATCAGGTCTGAAAAACTGGCCAGAGACGTATGAAACAGCATATCATGAAACAGCCCTGTGAATGTGCCGACAAACATGTCATTCATTTCCTTATCTTCCACCGGAGGACGGACCCTGGCAGCCATATCGCGCCACCTTTGCGCGTAATCTTTAAAACTCTCCCCCTTCTTCTGCGAAAGCCCGGCCAACTGGACCCGATTGGGCGTCAGGTCGCTGTTATACTTGTAATGGGCTACAAATGCCTCTGCTAATTGCTTCCATGTCTTGATATCAGTTGGCTCCAACCCCATGTACCACTCTAGGGAAGGGCCCGACAGACTATCCTGAAAGAAATGCATTAGCATTCTTTCATCAGTTGAGTATGCAGACATCTTTCTGTAATAAGCTCGCACATGCACTTTTGGACATGTGTCTCCTTTATACTTGTCAAACGCAGGAGCTTTGAATTTAATTGGCACCCTTAAGCCAGGTACCAAACCCATTGTTGCCATGTCCAATCCCACAGCACTTTGATTTAAGACTCCCTTCATCTGCTCTTCCAGCATTCTAATCTTTTGGGAATCATCCATCGGCCCTTCAAAACCTCCTCCAGAGAAGGCGTCCTCCTGCTGATCTTCTTGCCACATACCGTTTCCAGCTCCGTACCCATCATATCCATTATTACGTCCAGCTCTGATCTGATTCATCCCCGGACCTCGGCCTCTGTTGCCGTACCCTTGAACACCTCCAGCAGGACCAAAAGCCATAAATCCAGTACCGTTTCCGTTTCCAAAGCCTCCGTAACCCTGATTGACCATACCATGACCATCTTGCCCAAAGCCTTGAGCATTAAAGCCATACTTCCCAGTGTTATCGAATCCCTGATCGTTGAATCCGAACCCAGTATTGACAAAGCCATTGCCTCCTAGATTATCTCCCAAATTGACATCACCCAGCCCAGCATTATGGACAGCAGTTTCATTCCCAACTCCGACGTTACCATTTACAGCAGTGGTAGCGTTGTTGACATTAGCAGCAGGTATATTGATTACAGGCGGAGCCACTGGCGTGGGAGTACCGTCTCCATGAGCAGTGTCGACCCGGACAGACTGATGATCTTCATTACCATGACCAGCGTTTCGGGCCAACAGAGGCTGGACCATGGCCTGCAAATTCTCTTGCCCTTTTGCTATAGCTTCCATGGTCTGCATGAAGAGAGCGAGCTTCTCGCGCACATCTTGCATCTCGTTCTGCATTTGGTCCATGATTCTTCGACAGTTGGTGCGGGTAGAATATCGGTGCGGATGTTGATCTGCAATCCTGTTAAGTACCTGGTACAGAGCAGGAAATAAGACACCATCCAAAGATTACCTGTAATGCAATATGAATATGAATGCAATGCAATGTGTCTGTGCATTAGGGAAGTTCATTCCCCCAGTTCTAGTGCGAAGGTGCCGGTGCAGTGACAGTGCTGACAATAGGAATATCGGAGCTGAATCATAGAAAGCCTCATATATTGCAGGGAGAATCAATAAGCCCAAGGTACAAAATCACTGAGAGTACAAAGAAGGCATGACCTCAACCAACAATCCTGGTGATGGTCAGCACTATGCAAATAAAGCATACAAGTTACTACATGAAATGATCAAATCCTCCCAAAAGTTTGGTACTCCTCTATCAACTTCTTGGTCTCCGGATGGCTTGGTCGATCAAGCAGCCCTTCAACAAGTTGGTTTCTCTTCTTTAGAACACGGCGCACGTCTTCAGCAGTTTCTTCCCATGTTGCTTCTCCGAAGCAATCTTCTAGCTTTCGCTTCTGAGACACTGCTTCATCTCTGGATTTAATTGCCTTGTTCAGTGCATGCTGGACACTATACCGGGTCATCACTTCCTCCTCACACTTCTTGATGCTAGACTTCAACTGCTCTTCGAGGTCGGAGATTTGCTGCTTCAACTTATCTTCCCTCTTCTTGTTATTGGTGAGTGTGGCGTTCCAAGTCTTATTGCAAGAGGAGATTTCTCGGTGTGCTGCGTCGAGCGCCTTCTTTTTGGCTTCCAGCATGTCATGGGAGCTTCTGAACTCTTGCCCCAGACGTTCACGCTTTTTCTTTTCCTCAGTCAACTCAGCCCCTAACCTGTTTAACACCTCGATCTGTTGTTGGAAAGCATATACGGCCTTGTTTTTCTCGCTGCGTACCTGGGCTAACTCTTGCTCTAACCCTTCATTAATCTTCATCAAGGCTTCTTTTTCTCTCACAACTTGTTCATAGACTTCCCTAGAAACAGTAGTTGGCTCTTCTGCCGGAATAGGAACAATGACGGGTGCAGCTGGAAATGGCATTAATAACTGACTTGCTCTTTCCTGGATCCAAACCCTGTAAGGTGCATAGGCCTGGCAATCGTTCTTACCTAACAGTGGCTTCCCTCTGCGGTTAATACGCGTCCAGGCATGTTGCAGCTTGGCTAATAACTCCCCCTTCAAATCCCCTGTGAAGTACAGAGATTCCTGTACTTCTTCCTCCTGAGGTGGATTCTTCAGTGCATATCCGAACTGGCGAATGAATAGAGAAGGGTTGTAATTGATACACCCTTTTCTTCCGATCAGCGGCACATTAGGGTACCCAGAACAACTGAAGATGAGCTCAGATCCCAACAGGTCTCGATCAAACCACTCCATATCTTCCGACGATAGCCTCATCAGGCGCTCTGGCCAATCAACTGGGACTGTAGTCTCTGCAAGAGATCCTCTCTTAGGAAGGTGACTCTCAAACCACATACTCAACAAGGGCACACACAGATGAACATTCTTCCCTCTTCCCTTCTCATTCTTGTAATGCAGTGAGTGGTAGAGATCTCCGAGTAAGGTAGGTACAGGATTACCAGCAGCAAACAAGTAGAAAGCATCAAAGTCCACAAAATCCGGTATGCTGGGAAACAAAACTATGCCATAAATGCACAAAGCCAACACAGCATTGAAAGCAACCCAGCACCCGCTCTTGGCGTACTCCTGGGCTTTACCAACTAAGAACTGAAATGAGAAGCCTGGAACTCCACGGGAAACAGTAGTCACCAGTTCAGAGGCATCAATATGCAACGCTTTTGCCAATTCCTCCGGCTTGGGCTTGGCGCCATAATGAATGAATGGAACCTGGTTCTGCACGGGCAGCTCAATATACTCAGCGTATTCCTCCAGAGTGGGTCCCATAATAAAGTCAGAGAACGTAAAGCACCTCAAAGCAGGGTCATAGAATTGCATCAAAGCATACAGCCCATCTAACTCTACCTCTGTAGGTTTGCACACTAATCTCAGTAGTCTACCATAGCTCATCCGGAAACTCCTACGAACACCCTCATCAGTAAGAGAGATCAACCCAAGTAAAGGAACAATATCAGGCGTAGGCAATTTGTAAGCAACCGTTCTCCTTAAGCTAGTCATGATCAAACACTCAGAAGTCTGGGCACTAGAACTAGGGAAATGCAAATGCACCTGCAGCACAGACACACGTTAGTGAAATGCAAATGGTAATGGATATGCAGTGATGCAATGCAAGTAACATGCAACAGGGACCAAAGCTGTAGCTGAATAGCCTGAACCCAATCAAGAAAGGTCTCAGATAGACCATCCAGAAGTCATCAAACCCTGGTCTCTGATAGACCCAAAACAATGCTCCAATACTGGTCTCTGACAGACCTCGAACCATAACTCCCATTGGTCTCTGGTAGACCTCAAATCACATCTCTAATTGGTCTCTGACAGACCTCAGAACACATCTCCAAACGGTCTCTGACAGACCTCATAACTCTCCATAAATACCCAGGATCTCTGATCGAGAACAAACCGGTAGTCTGAAGGTCTGGTTACCTGCATAACCCTGAATCCCCTCACAGGTGGGTGGCCCTATAACTGGCACAAGGTACGGCATCCTATGCGGTCGTCGGCGTCACAGACTTTCAGGGTTGATGATACGATTCCCAGAAGGAGTGGCATCATCAATCCCTGAAGAGGCCTCACTTAGCCAACTTCCAAATGATCGGTCCCCAGAGTCGACAATCTAACTAACCAGCAACCCACGCCAACCAAAGGAAGGGGCAGGAGGCCAACCAGAGGAACCTCGTCTGAGTGTAGATTTCATGGGACACCGAAGCAAGCAAAGCAAGCGGGCGCCCACTAATTTCTACTCTAATTCTAGGTGCACTCAAGCCCAGGTCCGGCTTCTCACTCAATATCAGAACACCCGTCACACCCCAAGATACAGCAATAATAATCCATATATACAAAGCTGAAAATAAGGTCAGAAATATAAATCCATACAAAATCCTCGACGGGAAAACAAGCGTTAGGATTGACTCTCTTAAGGGACGTTGGATCCCAAATGCATAAAAACTATCGCAGTCCTTAGCAGCCAGGGGACGTTGGATCCCCAGCAGAGTCGCCAGCTGTCGCTACTGCGAAAATCGGCGCCGGCTGAACAGAAGAGTCGCCACCGTGCGTTATTTATCCCACGGGAGGGAAAGGAAACGCTCAGAGTAAACCTCGCACAACACGGGAAAGGTATGGTCATCGCAACCAAAACCTGGGTTCGGGAGTCGGTTACGCAAGGGGAAGGTATTAGCACCCCTCACGTCCGTCGTACTCGACGGGATCCACGCTTGTTTTCGGGTATGGATTGTTATTCTATCTAAACTATAGGTCAAGGGTTAAAAAGAAAATAAAATGAAAGTAAAAATGACTCGGCAAAGTATCGCACTTTATGCCTACGTATTCCCGCCTGGAACGAGAAATCAGAGTCAACGTAGTTCGCCTACCTACGGGAAAGGAGGGGAAGGTTGCTCGCTAGGATATCGCATCCTATGCCTACGTACTTCCACACAGCATGGAAGATCAGAGCAAACGTAGTTCGGGCTACGGAAGACACAAGCTTGTCTTGGTTGATTTTATTCTTTCTGAAAAAAGGTTTTCTGATTAGCGGTCCAAGCGGACAAAAATGACGTTTTGATGAGTTCACATTCTTTTACGAAAGAAGTGTCTTTTATTGTGTTTGAAATCTTTATGTGTTTTTCTGTTTGTTTTGAGAAAGAAAGAGACAGAACTCTAACCTACGGTTGCGAAGGGAAACAAACTAACCTAATGTTATCATGCATGGGTTAAGACCTAGTGTCTATCATGCTCCTCTCTTGCACAGAGAGAAACAGAGATCCTACGGGATAGGCAGAAACAGAAACAATATCAAATATATACAGTAAAACAGTAAAATGCATGGATGCAACAGCACAAGCGAGGCAAGGGAGTCCCACTCAACCTCGAACCTAGAAAACAATAGGCAAAAGTGAACAGACTTCACTTTCAACCCAACGGGGTAAACAGCAAACAATACAGTCCAGAAAACCAATCAATACATCAGCAATAAAATACAACAGCAAAAGAAACAACAGCTTCAGCAGCTCTGACTCAACAACTGGCTTCAAGTAATCTCCAATCAGCTACAGGCTTCAACAAGCATCAATCTCCATCTACATGGCCTTCAGGCAATGGCTTTGATCATCAGTCTTCCATCTACAATGGCTTTTCTTCAAGCTCAAACCTCCAGGATGAGGGATCAGTTATCAGAGTGAATTGGGTGTTAAGCAATCAGTTGACTACCAAAGGTGGTGAACAGACTGCTTCTAACACAAAAGACATTTTCTCTCAAGAGTTCTATCTCATAGGCACTATCACCAAGCCTTCCAAAGGAAGGGGGTGAGTGTCTTAGAGAGACTCTGAATCACAGAGAAGAATGGATGCAGACAAGGCAATCCATGTTTGAGAAACAAACTTTCTAACCTAGAGCTCTGCCTAGCTCCTAAACCCTAGTCTCCTCAGCAGCTGCTAGCAAGAACCTCCTCTCCAACTCTGGCAGTTGATCTTCAATCTCTGGATCTCCAATGGTCTTCATCTCCTCAAGTCTTCAGCTCTCCCAAGTCCCCAGACAATCCCAATACCCAAGCAAGCAAGCAATAATCCCAAGAGGGCACACCACACCAGTCAATCAGACATACACAGAGTATTAATAGCAGTAGGGGAATCCTGACTTTTTCTAAGGGATCTAATAACTACCCATAGCCCCTATAGTCCCATAACTAAACTAGTCAAACCCTAAGTCCTAAGGGAAAAGAATCAAACTTCCTAAGTCATCATCTAAAAACCCTAATTTGTTCATGTTGTTCAAGCCTACATTAAGCACCTAAAATTAATTTCTAAAAATGGGAACTAAATTGTTTCTACAAGTTCAATATCTCATCTAAACAACCTAAAAAGAATGAACAAAAAATATGAAAGTATCTAATAGAACAAAAATTAATAAAGTCATGCATGAAATGAAACTATTTAAAATGTCATTTATTTAGAAAATATGGGAAAAATGTCAAATAAAAATAAAAATGCAATTTTATTTAATGACAATTTTCTACACAGAACCAAGAAAATATAGAAAAAACAACCACTAAAAAAGAGTTAATTTCCTATTTTATATGATTTTTTAAAGTTGGTAAAAATTAAAATGAATTAAAAAACTAAATTGAATTAAAATGAGAGGGAGGGGGTACTAATAGCAAAGCGCCCTAGTTGTTTTTTAAGATTGGGCTTAATACTGGGGGTGCGAACAGCAAGTGGCGTTAGGCCCAATTTTATTCAGAATCCAAACAATAATAAACTACTGGGGGGTGAAGTAAGCAAGGGAATATGCGTGGGATTGGTTTTGGGCCTTTTTGGTGGGGTGTTAATAAGAATTTGAATCAAGCCCAGGAATACTTATTAAATGAAACGGCAGCGTTTCATGGCTGCTGCAATTCCCTCCAAAACTGAAATTGAATCTAGACCGTGGATTGAGATTAAAAAGTCAAAAATTCAGAATGGATCAAAGGCCACGATTACGTCTTCCCCAATGGGAAGCTAGGGTTTCTGAAATTCTCACACGCATGCCATGAACGTACCAGCTTCAAGCTACCTGTTCTCTCTCCACAGTCCACGAATCCTCACGATGTAAACATGAAAAGTGTTCCAAATCTCTCCCTCTACAAGACTACAACCTTAGTTTCCATTGAAATTCATCATATCACTCAAACCGATCGCAACAAGCTTTGGCCACCATAAGATTGCACTGATATGCATCTCAACAATTCTTGCTCCAACTTATACTAATCTAATCTACTCGTTATGGTGATCATCCTGAACTAAAGACCTAAGATTATCATACATTATCCTACGAGTTCTAAGTCAAATCCGTTTTGTGCACCTGTTATGAACTACCTCTAAACAGCACTAAACTCACCAGAAATGGTCCTTAATCATTCTAGATCAACATTATACTAACAACCTAATGCTAAACTAACTAAATCAAGCAAGTGGAAGTAATTTGCACCTGGAGCAAAAGCTTGCGGATGATGATGAAACTTGTGGATCTAAGAGTCTTGATGCTTGGATCTTGATCTACAATTGCACTACTTGATTCTGTATGCAACACCTTGAGGAGTCTTGCACTGGATCTTGAGTTCCAACTGAATTTGCAACTTGTGTGTTCTTGGTGAAAGTGCACGAAATTGAGCTCTAACCACCAGGATCTTGATTGAATTCTATGCCATGATGATGATTGAATGGAGCATGATCAATGTTGATGATGATAGATGTAGAATTTGTGAGATTGAAGTGAAATTGCAAATTGGAGAATGAGAGGATTTTGGGAAGTTTTTGGCAAAATATGAATCCAACCCTTGCTCAATTCTGATTTCATGAATATATAGGGCTCAATGGAAACTTCTAGATCCATCTTACAACTTCCCTTGCCTTCCAACTTTGATTGATTTTGGTTATGTTTCTTCAAATACAAGTAACCATAAGTAACTTTTCTTTTTCCTTCTAAACTCAAAAAAGTGCTTGAACCATTGTCTCTAAAATGTCTTTTGGACCCAAAATCATATATTGGAAGTCCCCATTTGGACTTATAAATCTCTCAAACCATTTTTCACTTTGACTTTATTCAAGTTATAAGCCATTTTAGTTCAAATTTAACCAATCATGCAACTTCATGTTATGAGCTTTTCCAACAATTTGTGACCTTATTTCTAGACTCAAAATGTCATTTGGAGCAAGTTTGATGTTGTAAGTTTTTCCATTTGAGGCCTCCTTGTATGAGTTTTGGACATAGGTTAAAATGACCTGTAATTCACAAATGACCAAAATACCCTTTGCTTGCCAAGACCATAAGTTGAGTTCCACACATCATATGAGGGCATGCTATACCATTCTAGAAAGCTAAGACAATGAGGAACAATTCTTATGTTGACCAGAAATTCATTTGAAATCTCCTTGAGGGGTAAAAATTGCTTGGAAGTCAAGTCACTTTCACAGACAAAATTTCAGATACCTCAGATGACCTGTAACTTGCAAGGACCATAAATTGAGTTCTATAAATCTCCTTGATGTCTTCCACCACTCAAATTAAAGGTCTTGAGATCCTCTACAAGTTTCATGTTGGCCAAGAAGCCATTTGAAGCTAGCATTTTGACTTGTCTTGCTTGGAAATTTGACCTAAACTAGGGGATTTTACACAGAAACCCTAATTTAGAAGCTCCTCTTCTCCTTGATTTCTCTTGAATTCTTCTTGGCATATCTCCATATCCTCTTTTATATGTCCAATGATGAACCCCACATCTCTCCACTAGACTTGAATGCCCCTTAGATTAGTCAATTGACCTAGGGTTGACCTAGGGTTGACCTAGATGAAACCCTAGTTGACTGCCTTCAGCTATAGCTCTTGTGCTCTCATCAATGACTTGTCTCCTTCTTTAAATGACTTTCTAAGTCTCTCATAATGTCTAGATACTCTCCATGCCTTCAACTCACAGCTCACAACCCTCTTGCTGACCCTCAGATACCCTCAGCTAGGAGATGGACTCAAGGCTTGATCTGCTGAACTCTTTGCTTTCAAATTCTTTCCTGATGACTTGAATGAGATTGAATTGGGATAATAACCTCTTGATAGGCTTCTAGAGATGAGAATAATGATTGGCCCCCCTGTTGTATGCCTTGCTATGCTTATGCTATGCAGATGATTAGACTATGTACATGACTCTATATGCAAATGCTAATGACATTGAAACATAAACCAAGTGAATAAGGTTGAGCAAATTTTGGGGTGCAACAGACGGGATCCACGCTTGTTGTCTAGTCTATGGGTGAAAACAAACTATCTACGGCTGTTAATGCTAAACGGAAAGAACTGAAAAGAACGGAAAGAACTGACTCGATAGAACGTCGCCGTTCTATGCCTACGTATTCCCTTGTGCAATGGGAAAGTCAGAGTCAACGTAGTTCGGGAACTACGGGGGGGATTGCTCGCCAAGACATCGCGTCTTGTGCCTACGTATTCTCGTCTGGTACGAGAAATCAGAGCAAAACGTAGTTCAGGCTAACTACGGGTAAACAAGGGTGTTCTCGATCACACAGGAGTGAGAGAAGAGATTGACGATACTAGCGTACGCATTATAGCAGTTAGGTGTATGCTGCTCGACCATTGGAGACTTAGACGTTACCTATTTGCGGTAGAACGGACGTAGTATGTCGTTGGTTTAAAGGTATGGGAACCTACGGGTTCTATAACTACGGTCTGGTCTCAATTGCGCTAGGGTGAGAGAAAGGGAAGAATTAGTCGTCAGCGGGAAAGTCTCGATCGCACGGCAGCGAGAGAACAGAGAAGTTAGTTGTTAGTGTGCTCGCTAGGATATCGCATCCTATGCCTACGTACTCTCAACAGGTATGAGAGATCAGAGCAGTCGTAGTTCGGCTAACTACGGGAAACAGTCTCGATCGCACGGAAGCGAGAGAAAAGGGAGTCTCGATTGCACAGAGGCAAGAAGGGGATCTCAATCGCTAGGACGCGAGAGAAAGGAATTTCGATCGCACAAGGGCGAGGGAAAAGAGGAAGCAGGCCTAACACGCCTAAACGGGAAGGAACTCGGGACACACACGCAAGAACCTAAAGCGTAGGAGTGAATGCGTCGCATATCGCCCAAAGGGTGCTATACTAAACACTCTAGGCCATTAAGGGGAACCCCTTCAATCACCATTTCCTACGTATCTATTGCTTAAAACTCACAACGCTCGACAGTTGATTAAAAGACTTGAATTAGAAAGATGTTACCGAACGGAGTGGTTCCTTTGACCCTTGACATTGTGCGCAAGCTCCACTCCAATCTTCTCCTCTTTTGGTCCTTGATAATGCTTTGAATGGGGACCAATGTGACGCTAAACCATCATAGCTCGACTTATAAGGGAAGTCAAACTTTAAGAGGTCGCGTATTAATATCCGTGTCAAAGACAAGATAGAGAAATGATATTGAGAATCATTCTCCAATTGAATCATGTCACACGGACCAAAAACAGTGGGATCTCGTCTTACAAGACTTCATCGATCACCAAAAGTCAAAATAAAGTCAAAAGATGAAGAGAAAATGAGGAGAGAAAAAAAAAAGGTGGTCTCGGATCCAACATTATTCATCAATAATTTGACTGGTAATGAATTACGGAAATGTCGTCATCGACTAAAAAAGAGGAAAATAGAATAAAATGTCCAATGATAAATAAAATCTAATCTTAAACTATACAAACTCTAAAACTATTGAATTTTTAAAACCTAATTCTAAAGTAATTATAATTAAAATTAATCCTACAATTTAAAGCTAAAACCAATGTTAAACAATAATATCTAAACCTAATATAAATAAATAAATAAGATCTAACTAAAGTAAAATTAAAAGAGAAAGGTTACGGAATATACCGGTGGGATCAGCTGTGTGTGAATCATAATGAGTTTCGAAGCCATTCATCATTACACTGCTAAAAAACGGGGGGGTGTCACCAGCTATATTGAAAGGAAACCTCAAAGCCCACTGCCAAATCACTCTTAGAACAAATCGCTCAACACTTCAGTTCCATCATCCTTTCTCGCTCGTGATGGATTTTGTTCATCTTCAAGATTCGTTTCATCTGAGCTTTCTCGCGTGGAATCGCTTTTCTCAGGTTTGAGTGGTCTTGCTCTTGATTCTTCTCACTCTCTAATTCTTTCTATCATGGTTCTCGCATTCACGCGGCGGTTTTGATTAACATTGCGACTGTCTGGGAAGAATTATGTGGCGGCGACGGGATGAAGGGTTTGAGGATGAATTGAAATGGGTTTGGTTGTTCATGCGGATTGATTCGGTTGGAGTTGTTTCTGGGCGATGGATTTTGAGAGTTGGTTTAGGAGAAGATTGAGGGGTTCAGAGGTTAAATGACGGTGGGTTACGGTTTAAAGCGGTGGCTCGATTTGCGGTTACGGTTGTCGTTTTGGTGTGTTATTACTGGGTTTCAGGGTTCGTGTAGGTTTCGGTTATGGAGGGTTACACGGTCGAAGCGAGAACGGAACCTGAACAGCGGATCGACGGTCGGCTTCGTTGAAGGTGAGCAAGTTGATGAAATGTTAACTGAACTAAGGCTTGTTGAAGGTTAGCATCAAATCCTTGAATCAGGCGAGTGACGTGATGCTGAGAGAGGAGTTGAAGCAAAAAGAGAGCTTCACCGGACCTAACGAGCAGCTGCCTAATGCACTCCATTGCTCTCACCTTCATGGCTGCTAATTCTGCAGGACTATATGGTAACCTTTGCCTTTTATTTGTGGCTCCACCACCATTGGATTCCATATTTCTGGAATATGCACCAAACAAGTTTCTTACCATACTTCGGTCACCAGCACCCAATGCAGAACCACTACCATACAGAATGGAACCACTAGCATCTCCTAAACCTGCTACACAGCCATAAAATCCCCTTCTCTGGTTCCTTCTAGATCTTAAGAAATTCTCTAAAGATCAAAGTTTGTGTTCAAGGACTTGCATAGCCCCAATGGATAGTCTGCATACAACTACCCCATTTTCAAATGAAGTGCCTGAAGCACCTGCACTTCCTTTTATAACCATTACAGGTTGTTCCCATAGAGGAAAGAGTAATCTAGACGAACACAAACAAAGCCCTTCATGTGCATTTGGAAAAAAAACAGGCTCAGCCTCCTGAACAACCTGACCCATGATAAATCCACCACCAGCAGTTCTTGTGTTTGATAATGCATTACTGCCTTCAAGTTGTGGCATGCCAACAAGTCTTGGGTCCTCAAAAGCTTCAGCTGCCTTCTCAGCAATAATATTGCTTATGAAGTTTTCAGAATGCACTATCCTCGTAGCTAGCATTAAACACATTGCAGTTGCCTCCCCGGCACCGAAACGATTGAAGAAATCTTCTAAAATTGATCTCGGAAAATTGGACTCTAATAGCCGCCTTAAAATGTCTAGTGGCCTGTTAAAAAAACAATTTCCACCATGCCCATGGTGCGGAAGATGACAATCCTCCTCTTTGGCAATATATGTTGGGTTGAGGGTTTGGATCGTGAGTCGTCACTGATGATTTGTTAGAGTTTGATTTGCAGGTGATGTGAGTTGTTGTTGTACAGGTTTTTAGGAGGTTTACAAGTAGAGATTTTTGTTGTTGTTAATGGAAGGCTCAATGTGGTTTTGTGAATGAAACTTGCAGGTTTTCATGGTGATGATGTGAGGTTAGACAGGATGCTATTGACGCAAGGTGCAGACTGAAGGTTTGTCCGTTTGGAGATGGCGAAGTTTGTGGAGGTAAAGTGTTTTGAAGGAGATTTCAGGTTTAGACGACAATATGGAGTAGAGGGTTCAACCGCAAATCAAAGTTAATAAACCAACAATTGATAAAGAAATGAACTTGCAAGTTACCTATACCAGAGGAATTGAAAAAGGATGTGTGTTTGAACTCATCAGGTATGAAAGTACCAACCTTGCTTGTGCTGCATTGTGATCTTCCTTTTTTGTTCTACTCCTCTCTGTTATGAGGTGTTGTGGTGAATGAAAAAACGGTGTTCAAATAGAGAATCTGCTGAAGGATGTTTTGAAAGTTGTAATTTATGGTGAGGATCCTGGAGTAGAAGAGAGGCGTAAGAAGGTTGATGGCTTTTTTCTGTGAGTTATGGACACCAGGTGTTATTCTGAGTGGAGTGTGTTGCTTACTGTTATTCTGAACGGAGTGGTGCTCAGCACTCCCTGTTGTTGTTGAAAACAGCAAATTAAAGGTTTTTTAGCCAACAGTCAAGAGGAGATGGAAGACCAGCAGTTAAGAGTGGTTCTCTGATTTTTGGCCTTCAAGGTTATTGAAGGTTTCTCTAACTTTGGATTATGTTGCAGATTTAGTGAAAAATGAAGTTCTGAAGCTTTGAGATATGGAAAAGGGAGTATATGAAGAGCTCGAAGGAAGTAGGTGACGAAGGCTATTGGTTTTGAGGAGAACATGAAGTGACGACGGTTTTCTGCGACGGTGGATGTTAAAGGTTTCCTGTATTGAAAAGCTAGTGCAAGGAAGTTTGTCATTGGCGGTTCGGGTGGACGAAAATGAAAGGTGAGCTTGAGAGTGCAAGCTGAAGTTCGGAAGTGAAATCAAATAAACTAGAGTCCCAGGTATGAATTTGAATCCACTTCCTTTGACTTTATTCTTCCTGTTGCAACATCTGCTGTTGATGAAAATTTTGCGATTCTCATAGGTTGTGAAACTGGTACGACTTGCCTATTATCGTCACAGATCCGGAGCTTTTGCTGTTGGCATAATAAATGTTGAATTTTGAAGTAACAGAGCAAGCCATACTCACTTCGCCTCTCAAGCCATCAACATAGAAATCACAGCAACATGTCTGCACCAGCACCAATCTTTGCGTCTTTCAAAACAGTATCCTTGCACAGAATTAAAAACTAGAATCTCCATATGGGTACACCGTTGATTTTGTTACTGTTTGTATGTTTTACAGATCGAAGAAGATATGCGTGTGAGTAATGGTGTGCTTGATTGAGTTTTATGAGGATGGTGAGGGTTGAACTGGGTTTCACAGAAGGAAAAAGATAGTGGTTTGATATTGATGAAGATTTGAGGGGTGTGAGGAAATGTTGGTGTGGAGGATGTTGTTTGAGAGAGTGAGAATGTGGTAAAATTATTGGAAGTTGAAGAGTGAGAGAGGATTATGTTTGTGCTGGTTTTTTTTAACAGGTGGTTGTTTTTTTTTTTGAATGAGAGTGATGAAGGTTATTGGTTTTGTTGAATGAGATGTTTTTTGTTTGTTTTGGTAGCAGAAAAATGAGCAAAGCATCGCCCGGGCCTCTCCCCCCCATTTTTTCTTACTGTCTGTCGCAATTGGTTTTATCAGGAACTGGGAGGGGTAGGATAGGTTTCTGAAAAAAAATTCTCCTGTTAATTAATACTGCTGTTGTTTTTGTAGCAGGGACCGCTTGCAAGCAAGGTACCTTTGTTTTGTTTCCTTGTAGAGTACATGTTGAGCAGAGGTGCAGTTTTTGGTTGGTCTGTTGCAGGAATTTGTCTGGTGTGGGTCTGTTATGGAGCAGATTTTGAGGCAACAAGTTTTTCGGTTGTGCAGGCTGGTTGTAGTTTTGATGCTGCTCTTTGTTGTGTGCTTGTACTATTATTATTTTTTTTTGTTTTGATAGTTTGTAATAAAAGTGGGCTTGAATGAATGGGCTTTTGTAGAAGATTTGAATATGGAAATGGTTAATTTGAATTTATGAATATGGTTTACCAAAAAGAAAACTTGGATTATAGTATGAATATTTATGGATTGGATATTTGGAAACTTTGGATATAATGGATATAGAAAAAAAGTGGATAAAATTAAAAGGATAAATAAATTGGTGATGAATGGATTTTGAAAATAAAATATGAAATGGATTAAAATTAAATATGGATAAGTTTGATGAATTGGATTGGAATGTGAATGAAATGGATTAAGAAAGTGATTTGGGAACGGGTATATGTAATGAATATGCGCCTCTACATCTGAACAACACTTAAATTCCTGACACTTAAACCCCACATGCCACAAATCCTGCACAACACGACCTTGAGTCCAACTTAACATGATCTTGATTGAACAATAGCTGATGAACCCTTAAGTCCATAATGAAAACCAGATCCACACAAACAGGACTTTGCAAACCGACTTCAACTGGCAACATAAATTGGCATGAAATTCTAATTTGACAGAGTATTGATCCATTAAAATCCACCTTAACAAAATCTTTTTTTTTCTTGACTGGGATTGAAACACATCCACTTGAACTGAAACACTATTGCACACACATTGAACTTGCTAGCCCCCAAGAGACTCAATTGAAACAACAGCGACAATCACAAACACCAAGGGTGAGAAACCCTAATCCTCCTTGTCTTGAGCGCACACTGAAACAATAGCCTTGATAAACCTCTGATACGACCTTTGAACTCCAACTCAAAAGAAGACCTTTCATCTGACCCTAATTTAAACACATTTGAAGCTTATGAAGTCCAATACCTTATTCATAAAAGAAAAACGAAGCAAACAAAAAGTTTAGAAACTTGGTTAGCTATGCAATATGATGATTGACCTAAATGATATGCATATGAAAATACGAAGCGAAAGCCAGTCAAAGTCGGAAAACCGGTGGGCAAATTTTAGGGTGCAACACTATGATATTTGGAGCCTTCTTGTGAGAGCCTGGTCTTCCTTAGGAAGTACTCTGTGCATTCCATGAGGAGTTGAACCATTGAGGACTATCCTTGAGTGATGAGTTTAGTTGAGAACATGGTGAATTCCTTAGGTTTTCACTATGTCTCCCATCATTATTCTTTTCATTTCTAAAGTCCTGCATTCTCAGGATCCTTCTTGTGAGAGCCTGGTCATCCTTAGTAAGTACTATGTGCATTCCATGAGAAGTTTGAGCCTCTGATGGACATTCAATGACATGGTGGGTTCCTTAGGTTCACACTATTCTCTTCTTCTCCTCCAAGTCCTATGACACATGATCCTTCTTGTGAGAGCCTAGTCGTCCTTAGGAAGTACTCCGTGCATTCCATGAGAAGTTTGAGCCTTGAGGACTCAAGTACCTTGTACATACCCACTCACTTTCATCTGTCCTATTATCTCAGGATCCCTCTTGTGAGAGCTTGGTCTTCCTTAGGAAGTACTCTGTGCATTCCATAAAGAGGTTGAGCCTGAGATGGACTCTTGTGTTGATACACATCTAAACCTGATGTAGCCTTGGGATGATTTCCTTGTTGCTCATCTGGTTTATCTCTTTCCTGATGGATTGATTTCATTGCCTGCTTGATGTGTTGCATTAGGATAGACTTGCATGTATAGATACCCTTAGGCTTAGGTGCATGATTGCATTAAAGGTTGAGCTAGTCTCCCTTTGCTTGATTATTTCTTTTCCTTTTATCATGTTTGCATTAAAGGTTGAGGTGTTCCTCCCTTTGCTTGGATGTTTATCTGTCTTTCATACTTGTCATGTTTGCATTAAAGGTTGAGCTAGTCTCCCTTTGCTTGTGTGCTTTCTATGTGCATCTTTGTTTGCATCCCCTGTTTGCATTGAAGGTTGAGCTTGTCTCCCTTGCTTGTACTGTTGCATTGCATCTGCATCCAGTTACTTTATGTTTTATCTGCTTGATAGCTGTGTTTCTTTTTCCCCTTTGAATGTTCCCTTAGGACTCTCACCTCCTTGTTCAAGGATGGTGATGATAACATATATGATATATTCCCTTTCAAACTCAACATTAGGGCCATCTTGCATGATAACATTAGGATTTGATTAGTTTCCCCTGTAAAGTCCTTTTCTCTCTTCTCATCTCAAAACAACACTAATACACTTAATAAAGGCTAATTTGTACCGTACGTTACAAGCCTTAAGCTACTTAGGAAGTGGTGATTGGGGGGCTTCTCCTCGATTACCTAGAGTGTTTAGCATACGTCCTTAGGACGATATGCGACGCATTTGTTCCTAAGTCATAATCTCTAGTGCAGTATGAATTACAAACATTCATAAAAAAACACATCTTCTCGTAAAAGACAAAAACAAACATCAAACTTCTTTTTTCCCTGTGGAGTCTTAATCCAGGAAAACCTTTTCTAACGAAAAGAGTGTTGTTAAGCTTCGGTTCTACCGCAAACAGGCATTATCCCTAACTGCCGGAACTGTACTTTAACTTTACTCGGGTAAAAAACACGTGAACTAGCCTATGTTTCGTTTTATCCCGAACTACGTTCACTCTGATCTCTCATACGTGTTGAGAGTACGTAGGCACAAGACGCGATGTCTTGGCGAGCAACCTTCCCCATCACCCGTAGTTAGCCGAACTACATTGACTCTGACTTTCCCATTGCACGAGGGAATACGTAGGCCCAGAGCTGCGACGCTCTGTCGAGTCTTTTTTTTTCTTTTGAGCCAGCCTTGATAGGTAGATAATTAAACAACCCGTCAGATAAACCAATAAGCGTGGATCCCGTTGAGTACAACGGACGTGAGGGGTGCTAATACCTTCCCCTCGCGTAACCGGCTCCCGAACCCAGAGATTTGGTTGCGATGACCGATCTTATCCCTTTTTTCTAGGTTTTTCCTGATCGTTTCATTTCCCTCCTTTGGGATAAATAACAATAGGTAGTGACTCTTCTGTCTTTGCCGACACCTTTTTTCGCAGTAGCGACAGTAGGCACAAGGCGCGATGTCTTGGTGAGCAACCTTCCCCCATTTTATTCGTAGTTAGATGAACTACATTGACTCTGACTTTCCCATTGCACGAGGGAATACGTAGGCACAGAGCGGCGATGCTCTGCCGAGTCTCTTTTCTCTTTTCTTTTTCTTTTGTCCCTTGACTTTTAGCATAGATAGATTAATCACCCTTTTAGATAGACAACAATGCATGGATCCCGTCAAGTACGACGGACGTGAGGGGTGCTCATACCTTCCCCTTGCGTAACCGACTCCCGAATCCAGATATGGTTGTGATGACTTTGTCTTTCCCTTTTTCGTCAGGTTTTTCCGATCTTTTCCTTTCCCTCTCTTTGGGATAAATAACGAAAGGTGGGGACTCTTCTGTTTTCCGCCGGGTGTTTTTCCCAGTTGCGACACTTGTCATTTAAAGATTCTTTTATTTTGTCCCTTCATTAGACACAGTCTGCAGAATATGTGACGTGACGCTGCTTTGTTTGCTTTTTTTAATTTTTATTTTATTTTTGATATGACATGTCAGCTTTGCTAGAATTTTTATGTTTATTTTCTTTTTATTTTAATTATACGTGACATTTTTGTTATTAATTTATTGTTATATGTTGAAATGTTAAAATAGAAAAACTTAAAATTTGCTCTCCAGCTAGAATTGAACCCATGACCTTTTACTTATTTATATTCAACTGAAATTAACTAAAATAAATAAAAAATATTAATTAATCTAAAAATAAATAAAATAAAATAAAATAAATATTTTTTTAATCAAGTAAGAATATATTAACTCAAAAAAACAAGTCAAGTACAGAACGGTGATCCAACGAGGATCCAACCCACCAACAGACTCAATTACATCATAAAACTAGTAAGGTGTTTTCTAATCCTATTGTTTTGCCATCCCCTATAAATCACATTATCTATTATTTTTGTAACCATGTTTGTATTCTCTACAATGTTTTCAAAAATAATACTATTTCTATATTTCCAAATGTTGTAGACGGTTTCAACTGTTAGCATCTTCAAAGTATCAGCTTCCCAGCCCTTCCTCTTTGTGTGATCAATGATCCATATTAGTTATGCCTCCCATTGTTGGGGTTCATGTTGAATGTTAAACCACTCGAGGATTTCCTTCCATATGTGCCTTGTTCTTGGACAGTGGAAAAAAAGGTGATTCATCGTTTCTTCTTCAGCTTTGCACAAACTGCATAACTATGAAGACAGAGGCTGTTAGAACACATATTGGTTCTTAATATATCTCAATGTTTTTATGATAACATTAATGAAATTTTGTATAAATAAAATATATACTCTAATTTTGTTCAAGTGTTTTTGTTTCATATATCAAATAAATATTCATCTGAAGACAAAAAGAATTCCTCTGAACATTATATAACGCAAAGCTCTGAGCATAGAAAGCGCAACACAGAAGACTTTGAGCAAAGCCACAAAAGACTCTGAAGCGCTACCTACAGAAGACTCTGAGCGCAGAGTATAAAGATTCAGTATATTCAGAAGAATCTGTGAGAACTCAATGCTGCAACCTACAGAGGCTCTGAGAATCAAGTCAACTCTGATCATTCATTCACGCTAAGCACTTTGCTGCATAACTATGGATAGAGTGACTCTGATAAAGAAGAAAATGGAACATCATCAGAGGATCTGATGCAAGATCATTTTTCATATCTGTTCATTTGAAAAGATATTGTTCAAGAAAGATTCGTTGCTAAACCCAATGTCTACCAACGGAACTATTCCTCATTCGTGTATGGCACAGGAATTTAGACAAAAAGGATATGTCTGAACATTCCTCTTCTGTGAAGGAAAAGTCAAAGAAGACAAAAGACAATAGCTGCACGTTCTTTGAGATTATGGATGTGAAGTCTTCAACATCATTTCAAGATTGACGGAATACAAAACAATAAAATAACATATTCAAACACTTTCTTCAACAAACATACTTGTTTTATTTGTTCTTCATTTTGTGTAAAAATCACAGTTGTGATAATAGCTTTTTAGAAGCACTTAAACACATTGTATTTCATCCTTGTAAAAGTTCCTTGAGAGACCAAGTTGTGGTCAGGATTCTTGAGAAGAATAAGATAGTTTGTCTTAGTGATATCACTGTAATTAGGTTTTGATTTAGTGGATTAAGTCCTTGTTTGAGAAAGGCAAAATCACCTTGGCCGGGTGGACTGGAGTAGTTTGAGTTCAAATGAACCAGGATAAAATAACTTGTCATTTTCTATTATCATAGTTGTTTTTGAAACCCTTATTCAACCCCCCTTCTAAGTGTTTTTCCTACCTTCAGCTGGTATCAGAGCTCCAGCTCTGAAGTGCTATCACTTAACAGTGACAGAGAAAGATCCAGTTGGGAAAACTCTTGATTTATTATCCTTGATATATTATGGTCGAACAGTCAAACAAATATGATGATAAAGATAGAATCTGCACCAAGCCTCCCATGTTTGATGGAGAGAAATTTGATTATTTGAAGGATAGAATAGAAAGTTTCTTTCTAGGCTATGATGTTGATCTATAGGATTTGGTCATTGATGGATACATTCACCCCACTGATGGTGAGGGCAAAAAGATTGACAGAAAGTCAATGACTGACCAACAGAAGAGAGATTTCAGAAATCATCACAAAGCTAGAACTATTCTGTTAAACGTTATATCTCATACTGAGTATGAGAAAATCACAAATAGAGAAACAGCGTTTGACATGTTTGATTCATTAAAGATGACACATGAAGGAAACTCTCAGGTGAAGGAGACAAAGGCTCTTGCGCTTATTAAGAAGTATGAAGCCTTCAAGATGGAGGAAGAAGAATCAGTGGAAACCATGTTTTCAAGATTCCAGATTCTGACAGCTGGTTTGAAGGTCCTTGACAAACGACACTCCACTTCTGATCATGTGAAGAAGATCATCAGAAGTCTACCAAAGAAGTGGAGACCCATGGTCACAGTGCTGAAGCTATCAAAGGATCTTAACAAGATCACTCTGGAGGAACTCATCAGTTCCTTAAGAAGTCATGAGATAGAGTTGGAAGAAGACGAGCCTCAGAAGAAAGGTAAGTCTATTGCTTTGAAATCTAATAAAAAATTTGACACTAAAGCTTTTCAGGTACTTGAGGAAAGCTCTAGAGAATCTTCCTCAGATGAAGATTAACTGTCTTTGCTTTCTAGAAGGATAAATCAACTCTGGAAGCATAAGCAAAAGAAGTTCAGAAACTTCAAAAGACCAAAACAACATGGAGAATCTTCTGGATACAAAAGATCTGGCAAGAAATAAGTTGTGTGCTATGAGTGCAAGGAGCCAAGACACTTCAAAAATGAATGTCCCAAACTTCAGAAGGAGAAACCCAGAAAGAAGTTTGAGAAAAAGAAGAAAGTCCTGATGGCCACGTAGGATGACTCAGATGCTTCTGAAGCATCATCAGAGTCAGAGGACGAATGTGCAAATATGGCACTAATGGCTGACATGGAGGAGCACGAGGAAACATCTGAATCTGGATCAGAATCAGATTCAGAAGAGGTATTTTTGATCTTACCAGAGCTGAGCTAATTGAAAGCTTATCTGAGATGCATGAAAACTATAGTAATATTAGACTCAAATACAAGAAGCTTCGGAGCTATCTTGCATCTGAGACTGATCAGATGAAATCAGAAATTGCTGAGCTAAAAGCAAATAATTTTCAAATAAAAACTAATTTAAAAAAACCTCAACAAAAGTCTGATTCAAATACTATGTCTTGATCCAAAAATATTTTAGAAGAGTACGACTATAGTTTTCAGAGGTTCCTGTCCAGAGGCCTAGACATAAGCAAAATGGATTCCATGATCTATGGTGTTAGCAGGAATAACAGAAAAAGAGTTGGATATGAATCACCCTCTAGGAAGGATTTAAATCCAAAACTTGTTGATAAGCTGATCAACAATTATACTCCTCTGTACACTCATTTTAAATATGGTCACCTAAATGACATAAAGCACACACGTACAGATCAGATTACAAAAAGCTTTATTAAACCAAAACCTCGTCAGAACACAAAAGTTTTTAAGGGACAGAAGTTCAGGTAGAACTTCATACCAACTAACCCCAGAGGACCCAAAACGATATGGGTACCTAAGGATAAAATAATTTTTGTTGCAGATGTCCTTAGCAGCAAAGTTAAAACACCAGTCATGGTACCTGGACTCTGGCTGCTCACGACATATGACGGGAAGAAGGTCTATGTTCTAAAGCCTGGAACTTAGATCTGGAGGAGACGTGAAATTTAGAGGAAACCAAAAGGGCAAAATCATTGGCTCTGGAACAATTGGTAATGGTAACCTCCCTTCTATCTCTAATGTTCTGCTTGTTCAAGGATTAACACATAACTTATTGTCCATAAGTCAATTAAGTGACAATGGTTATGATATAATCTTTAATAAAAAATGTTGTAAAACTGTCAGTCAGAAAGATGGTTCAATCCTCTTTAATGGGAAAAGGAAGAACAACATTTATAAGATAAATATTTCAGAACTGAAAAATAAAAATGTTAAATGCCTTATGTCTGTTAATGATGAGCAATGGGTATGGCATAGAAGATTGGGTCATGTTAGCATGAGACGTATATCTCATATTAACAAGCTCAATCTGGTCAGAGGACTTCCTCAGTTGAAGTTCAATTCAGATGCTCTTTGTGAAGCATGTCAGAAAGGAAAATTTTCAAAATCTTCTTTCAAATCTAAAAATGTTGTTTCTACCTCTAGACCATTAGAGCTACTTCATATTGATCTGTTTGGACCAGTGAAAACTGCATCCATCAGAGGCAAGAAGTATGGATTAGTCATAGTTGATGACTACAGCAGATGGACATGGGTAAAATTCCTAAAATACAAGGATGAGTCACACTCTGTATTCTTTGACTTCTGCAATCAAATTCAAAATGAAAAGAATTTTAATATTGTCAAGGTCAGAAGTGATCATGATGGTGAATTTGAAAATAAATTTTTTGAAAAATATTTTAAAGAAAATGGCATTGCACATGATTCCTCTTGTCCTAGAACTCCTCAACAGAATGGAGTTGTAGAACGAAAGAATAGAACATTGCAAAAAATGGCCAGAACCATGATCAATGAGACTAATATGGCTAAACATTTTTTGGCAGAAGCAATAAATACAGCGTGCTATATTCAGAACAGAGTGTCTGTAAGACCTCTTCTGGAAAAGACTCCTTATGAATTGTGGAGGGATAGAAAGCCCAACATTTCTTATTTCCATCCTTTTGGATGTATTTGTTTTTTGTTGAACACTAAAGAGAATTTGAACAAGTTTGATTCTAAAGCACAAAAGTGTTTTATGCTTGGATATTCTGAACGCTCAAAAGGCTACAGAGTATACAATACTGAAACACAGATTGTGGAAGAATCAATTCATGTCAGATTTGATGATAAGCTTGGCAATCAAAAGCCAAAGCAGTCTGAAATTTCTGCAGATAGAGAAGTTCTTCTCATAGACTCTGAAGAACCAGAAGCAAACATAGTTCCAACTAAAGAACAAGAAGCAACGCCAGATGCTACTCCATTGGCTGCTCATCTGCAAAGCTTAACTATTTCTGAAGAACCAACTCCTAAAGGATCCTCCAGAATCAAATATTCTCATCCAGAGGAAATGATTATTGGAAAGGATGATCCCATCAAAACAATATCCTTTCTCAAATCATCTGGGACATCATTGTTTGGTTTGGTGTCAATTATTGAACCTACCTCTTGAAGGTGAGAAAATACTTAGAAGATGGGTTGAATAAGTATATAGAAAATAATTATGGAAATAAAAACTCAAAGATTTTTATCCTGGTTCGTTGAACTCAACTACTCCAGTCCACCCTATCAAGAGTGATTTGCCTTTCTCCACAAGGACTTAATCCACTATTAATCAAACTGATTACAATAGCAAACACTAAAAGCAACTGTTCTTAGTCTTCTCAAGAACTACTGACCACAACTGGGTCTTCTCAAGGAACTTTTACAATCAAATGTAAAACTAAACAAGTGTTTGAATGCTTTTAAGAAAGCTATATCACAACTGTGATTTACACTTAATTTTTAAGAACGTATGAAATAAATTCAGCAAAGAGAATAATTTGTATGAGAGCTTTTCAATGAATTTCTTTCAATAAAACGTCAACTGAAGAAAGTTGTTGAAGTCTTGCTTTTATACGCACAGAGGTCCAAGACGTTTGCACTTTGAAGACCGTGTTTGCGAAGTAGCTGAAACCGTTTTGTCTTCACATCACTTGACCTTTCCTAGAAGTAGAACATTCAGAGAAATCCTTTTTGCTTGTGTTCTTGTGTCTAGCATAAAAGAGGAAAGAGTCGTTTGATATTTATCAACGGATATAACTTTGAATTCTTCTTCAACAAGTTCTAATTCCCAGCAATTCACATCAGAGCCTTGAGTGATCAGAGTCTTAATGTCTTCAGAATTTGCTGTATCAGAGTGTTGCAGCAAGTGTGATTTAGCATGTAATAAATAAGAGCAGAGTTTGGGATCAGATCCTCAGTACTTGCAGCGTACATTACTATCAGAGTCTTCTAAAAAACTGTGCTTGAAACTCTTCATACAAAGTCTTCATTTTATGCTTCAGATGCTTCTGTAGCTTCTGCTTCAGATCCTTCTGTAGGCAGCGCTCAGAGTCTTTTGTAGGCAGCGGTCAGATTCTTCTAAGAGATGCTTATGACGCTTTAGAGCCTTGCATAGTTTAACGTTCAGATCCAATTTGCTTTCAGAAGTATATTAACTTTAATATCTGTAGCAAAAATACTTGAACAAATTTTAGAGTATATAATTTCTTAATAAAAAATTTCGTAAGAGTTATCATCAAAACATAGAGATATAACTAAGAACCAATCTGTGTTCTAACAATCTCCCCCTTTTTGATGATGACAAAAACATAAGAAATTTTGTTTAATAAAGAGATAATTATAACACCCCCTGAGATTATGAATCTCCCCCTGAATTGAATACTTAGAAGGAATAGAAACTTTCCTTTTTGCATGAGTATTCTTTACAGAATCAGAGCCTAATTGTTCCAAAAAATAGAGCTTGACTTGGATGAACGTTTTAGAATCAGAGCCTGATTGGTTAAAACTTGATCTGGGGATCTCAGAGTTACTTTTAAAGAATTTTATCAGATTTTTCATAAGTTCTGAAATACTAAGAGTTCACGTTAGTTATAATTTTCTATGTCTGAATTCCATTCAGGTAAAGTTTATTTGAACAGTCAGAATTTCATTTTCTCCCCCTTTTTGTCATAATCAAAAAGAAAACTTTAAAGACAAAATAAAAGGAAATAGAGAAAAGATACATTCATGTAGAGAAAACATCAGATTCATTCATTCATAAGTACTTAGAGCAAACAAAAAACATCAGATAAGAAATTTAAGTATAAGTGCACAAACATCAGATACAGAAAAAATAAAGCTAGGTTTGCTTGGAAAGAATCATCTTCAGAAGTTGAGTGATCTCAGATGAGGATTCTTCTTGCTTTGACATCCATTTTTCCATGTTCTCATTCTTTTGATCTTGTTTAGCCATCCAGGACTTGATCTCAGATTTCCCATCTTCCAATACTGCAATCTTATCTTCTAAGTCTGGGTTCTCTTTCTTAATCTCAGATGAAGTAGATGGAGCAGATTCTGATGTAGGAGCAGATTCAATAATCATTGGAGTTGCAGAGTCTGGAGCCACAGATGCAGAGGGTTTGTCCATGATTGTCAGAGCCAAATGATTTTCTTCAGAAGCAGATCCTACAATAGCTTCTGTAGCAGATACTCCAGAAGATGAAGATACATCCTCAAGAAGCAAAGGTGCAGATCTTTTCATGTTCCAAATCATGGTTCTGGCAGTCTCAGCAAATCTGAGCTTCGCATCATCAGAACAGACATTCTTCAGATTTGAAGAAACTGTATTGAATCTGGAGATGAAGCTATTCCAGATAGTATCAAATTCATCTGCATTCATGGTTGACAAGCATCTCTTCTGTATAGAGCCAAAATTCATCTTTAGTTCTTTCATAAAATTTGCAAATAGAATATCAACATTTAGCCTAGGTTTTGGTTTAAGAAGGGCTTCAAGAGTTGATGGTTTTGGTGGTTTTGGTGGAGTTGGTATGGTGAAATGTGGGATGATGAATAGAGGACGAGGGTAGGAAGGAAAAGATGGATGGTCAGATGATGAAGTAGTAGTGTTGGATCTGGAAATGGTATGAATCAGAAATGATTTTACACGTGATGCAGAGGGAATGACATCAAATGTAGTGGATGTGTAGGGAATGAAAACAGATTTATCAGACAACAGAGGTTCTGATGAAATGATATTTGGTAGTTGTTCAAAATGGGTTTGAAGTTCAGATGGAAGAGTTTTTGAAAAGCTAGGTTTGAATGGAGTAATAGTGTTAGATGGTTCTATTCTGGTATAGAAGTTTTTAATCTTTAGACCAGAAGGAAGGGGATCAAAGGGATGTGGTTTAAAAGATGCAACTAAAACAAACTCAGATGTCCTGGGTTTAGGTTTTGGAGTGGGTTCAGGAATGATAGCATCAGATGAAATAGGTGGATCTTATTGTTTAGATTCATATTCTCTGAGAGAGGGAGGTGAGCTAACATCTGGATGAACATCAGATTCAGATGAATCAGATGAGGTGGTTGAGGTACAAGATGTAGAAGATACTTCAAACACAGTCTTGAGGGGTTGGACATCCAGAATCTCAGAATCAAGTATGTTTGATTCAGTAGGTTTGGATTGTTCGGGTTGAGGATTAAAAGGTTTGGATGTTGGTGGTTCAGATACAACGGGTTCAGATGGTGTTGGATCAGGCACAGAGGTTTGTTGAATTTCAAGTTGTTGTTGTGTTGGAATTTGTTCTAATGGTTTTGTTGTTTGTGGTTCAGATTGAGGAATGTTAGATGATTGAAGTGGTGTTGTAGGAACAGGATCAGATGTAGTAGGAATTGTAGGTGGTTCAGAGGTTTGAGATGGACAAGAAGTGGTTTGAGTTTTAGAAGGAGGGGGTTTTCGAACAGAAGTAACAGTTGATATATCTACTGCAATTTCAGAAATAGAAGGTAAAGATGTTTTAGTACCTTTTATCTTGATGCATTTGGTAGGAACAGAAGGAACTTCTCCATAAGCTTTTCTCTTAATCTGCTTCTGTGGTTTTTCAGCAACTTTCTGTTTCTTCTGAGCAGCAGCTTTTTCTGCCTCTAACTGTCTTCTTTTCCTCATGTTCTCCTCATAAACATCTGGAATAGGTTCTCTTGCACGTATCAGAATATCAGCAAGTACTGGTGTTCCATCTACCTTGCACAACTCAATGTACCTAAGAATAATATCTCTGGGTTCCTCAGCACCAAAGATAGGAAAGTCTTGAACTAGAATCCTTCTCTGACTTACTTCAGCAACATTCAGCTTTTTAGGAGCAGTTGTGAGTTCATCCACAACTTTTAGTCTTTGGAGACTCTTTCCATTCAAGGGTTTTCCAACTATTGACTCAAGCTCTTCTTTAACTCCAGCTTCATAAAGAGCAGCTACCAGACCATTCTCTGTCAGAATGTCTGAGATTAGTCTTCCAAAAGGTATCCATGTTTTGATCTTCTGTCCCTTAGTCTTAATAGATTCTCTGGATGCATTAATGTGATTCCAGAGATGCATGAAGAGAATGTGTGGTAGATCCACTTTAGTACTCTGACTTAAGCAGTACATGAAATAAAGTTGTTCATTATTCACATAATCTGGAGAATTTGTGGATTTTCTGTGGTTGATGTAGCCCAGAAAAATCTTGGCCCAGATTTTGTAATCATATTTCAGATCCTTGAACTTGTTGGAGGCTTGTCCAGATGAAATAACTTCATCATAAACTTCTTCCATATCAACACGCCCAGCTGGCAGATGAGAAACTCCATCAGTTTCCTCATACCCAATGAGTTTTCTGATAAGATCTTCAGTGATTATAATCTCTTTTCCCAGAACAGAAGAGAGGATGAACTTTGGGTAAACAGATGCGTGAATCCAAAATTCCTTCACTAAGTGTGGATAAACAGGTCCAAATAATCTATCAAAATACTTTACCCAGCCTTGAGCATCAATAATAGAATGCAAATCAAATCCATTGTCAGCCAAAGAATCAAATTCCACCATAGATTCACAAAGAACTTCAAGCTTATCAATAGGGGTTAACAATGTTCTCTCAGGTTCCTTAAACGGAGTATCACCCATGTTTGATGATGCAACTGCAACCATAGATGATTGGAATTGAGCTGAGGTTGAAGATGATGAAGGTTTGGGGTTTAGATGAAGGCCAAAGAGCAAACAGAAATGCATATACGTGTTTGTGAGAGTGAAAAATGTGAAATGGTGAGACTTGTGGTATTTATAAGGAAAATTAGGGCACACAAATAGACACACAATCAGCACGTTCTCACTTAGCAATTAATGGCATTTAATGAAAAGAAAAATAATCATTACACAACATTAATTGATTCTAACAATTTGGGGGGGGGGGACCAAGAAATTAACTATTCAAACAATACCTAAAATGTCTCTTCAGTATTGTGCACGCCATCTTTTCAGATTCTGAGTGACACGTGTTTGCTTGCATGTGCTTCTGAATTCTCTTGAGAAATGAAACGTTGGCTAACATTCAGATCCTCTGAGATTGGTTGGTTCAGATACACACAGATAATAATAAATCAAGAAATCAAATAACTGACAGATGAGATACTTCAGAGTTTTAAACATTTTACATCTGAGAAGTTTGCTTCTGATAAATATTAATCTGGACAAAATTCCATACCAATATTTTTTTAGAATAAACTTGAACCTATCTTCAGCAAGGGGTTTTGTGAAAATATCAGCCCATTGATGATCTGTATCAACAAAGGCTAAGTTTATAATACCCTTCAAAGCATAAGCTACTACTTGTCCATTTTGCATCAACGCACCTCCTAAACCCATCAAAGAAGCATCACAATACACAACAAACAGTTCTTCCGGATTCGGCAAAATCAAAACAGGAGCTGTAGTCAATCTTCTCTTAAGCTCTTGGAAACTTTCCTCACACTTTGCATCCCAGACAAAAGCTTGACCCTTCCTAGTCAATTGAGTCAACGACAATGATGACTTGGCAAATCCTTCAATGAACTTCCGATAATAACCGACCAAACCAAGAAAACTTCTAATCTCAAAAACTGATTTCGGAGTCTCCCATTGTGATACCGCTTCAACCTTTGATGAATCAACTGCAATACCTCTACTCGAAATCACATGACCAAGGAAACTCACTTCCTTCAACCAAAATTCACACTTAGAAAGCTTAGCGTAAAGTTGCTTCTCTTTCAATACAGATAATACGATCCTCAGATGCTCGGCATGTTCTTCTTCACTCTTTGAATAAATCAAAATGTCATCAATGAACACGACCACAAACTTATCCAAATAAGGATGGAAAATCCTTTTCATGTACTCTATAAATACACCTGGTGCATTAGTCACACCAAATGGCATCACGGAATACTCATAGTGTCCATACCTCATTCTAAAAGCAGTCTTCGGAATATCCTTAGCCTTCACACGAATCTGATGATACCCCGATCTCAAATCTATCTTACTGAACACACTCGCACCAACCAACTGATCCATCAGATCATCAATCCTCGGAAGTGGATACTTATTCTTGATGGTCACTTTGTTCAGTTGTCTATAATCCATACAAAGTCTCATACTTTTTAATCAATAACACTGGTGCACCCCACGGCGACACACTCGGACGAATAAACCTCTTATCAATACAATCTTCAATTTGACTCTTCAACTCTTTCAATTCCGTTGCGGACATACGATACAGAGTCATCGATATCAGACTGGTTCCAGGAATCAAGTCTATCGTAAACTCCACTTCTCCTTCCGGCGGTAAATCTCTTATCTCATCAGGAAATACTTCTGTAAAATCACGGACAATTGGTAAAGGGTCAATTGCTCCACTTTCACCAATACTCAAATTTTCCAATAACATAAATACCCTCGCACCATCTTGCACTGACTCCTTCACTTGCTTAGCAGTCATAAACAGATCTCCCTCCTCATCAGGTTTCGGAAAAATAACCGTTTTGTCAAAACAGTTAATATAAACACGATTGAATTCCAACCAATTCATTCCGAGAATGACATCAAGTTGGTCTAAGTGAAGACACACTAAATCAACTCCGAAGTCTTTACCGAAAATACTCAGCGGGCAATTCAAACACACATACGGAGTAGTTACCGAACCCATAGCAGGAGTATCAATAACCATACTTCCACTCGTAACAGACATCTCAAGATTCAATCTCTTAACACAATCCAAAGAAATAAAAGAATGTGTAGCTCCAGTATCAATTATAGCGATCAAAGGTATACCATTAATGAAACACGTACCTCGGATCAGTCGATCATCACTAGCAGTCTTCGATCCAGATAGAGCAAACACTTTCCCGCTCCCTTGAGTCTTCTTCGGTTTGTCACACTTGGTTCTAATGTGCCCTTGCTCACCACAGTTGTAGCAAGTCACATTCTCACCGCTTCGTCACTCAAGAGCTTTGTGGCCTGGCTTGCCACACTTGAAACACTTCAATCCAACACTTTTACACTCAG